>VWZE01007835.1:872391-948436 GCA_013396675.1 Eubucco bourcierii
TCCCTGGAGGTGTTCAAGGCAGGTTTGGATGTGGCACTTGGTGCCATGGTCTGGTCTTGAGGGCTGTGGGAATGGGTTGGATGTGATGATCTTTGAGGTCTCTTCCAACTTTGGTGATACTGTGATAACATATGATTCTTCAAATTCCAGGTAGTCTAAAGTGAAGTTTCGAGATGTGTGTTAGTCTGCACTGCGTCCATAAACAGTCTGGTTCTAGTGTTCCCTAGGCAGGCACAGAGAGAGGATGAGACAGCCCAGCAGTTGCTTTGTTTGGGATGAGAGAGTTCTTGGCACAAGCAGAATCAAGACTGTACCAGACCATTCCTCAGCCCTTACAAATCAGCTTCTGTGAATCTTTGTCCAGCTTAATGAAAGGCACATTGAATCCAGTGCCCAGAGGCATTGTGTGAGGGCATGCTGCTGTATTCAGGGCAGGCATAGGGAGCGTAAGGGTTGCAGGTGGATGATTCTGGGTTTGCTGCTTGGTGGGCTGGAAGGCATATTTGGCCAGCAGAAGTACAGCTGAGAGTCTTTGGGTGTCCTGCAGCTCCCTGTCCTCAGGAACTTGAATCTCACTGACAGACTTCCATAGGGTGTCCCAGGCAATGGAGAGTGCCTCTCCTGTCTTAATTGGGGTCTGTGTAACCAGCTCTTCAGTTTCACTGCTGGATTTGAGAAGTGTGCTGTGACCTGTTGTGTGACCAGGTTATGTGACAGGGGGCTTTACTGGTGGTGTGCTGATGATGAACTGAAGCCAACTTCAGAGTAGGGTTTTTTTTTTAAATTTTTGTTTTGTTTTGTTTTGTTTTTTTGTTTTTTTTCCTTCCAGCATCTTTTCACCTGAGGAAGTTCTATTGTTATTACCCTTCCTGGTATCCTGGGCCAGAAAAGCATGTTCTCATTGTGGGCAGCTTAGATGAATCTGTCTAACTGTTGTTATCCTTCCTGGTATCCTGGGCCACAATGTTCTCATTGTGGGCAGCTTAGATGAATCTGTCTAACTGTGGACTTGCAACTTCTGAAGTGGCCTCTGGCCCTAGCTGTCAAGTACAGGGATCAAAAATTGAGAGGAAATGAGCTTCTCTAACAAGGAGGAATGGCAGCTGAGAACTCCCAGGGGTTCTGGGAAAGAGGAGTAGATAATTAAAGCAGAGACTAGCAGGGCACTTGTTGCCATTTCTAGATCATCTTGTGCCTGTTGTATCTGCTAAGATAGTAGTTCTCTTTTGGGTGTCTTGGGCATAGAAACACAGTTGTTATGAACTGCATTAACTGTGCAGTGTAACTTGTGTTTCTTAACCCTGGACTAGTGGTAAGGGAGCTCCAACTGGTACTGCTAGAGGCGGTGGTCTTCTTGATTTTAAGTGGAGCTATGTTGCAGCATGAAGGCTGAAGATTTTTGTGGCTCGCCGGTCAAAGCTGGGATTTGAAACGTGGCAGAATGCAAGAGAACAAAAAGATATCCTGGAATTGTTTCATAGCCCCTGCTTGCTTGGAGAGTACACACAGGTGGGCAGAGAATGCAGAAAAATAGGATGTGCTATCCGTGGAATTTACCCTACAGACTCTAGGGATGAGCAAAGAAAAGCACTACTAAGATTTTATTTTCCATTGCAGCCCACAATTTCTGTGGAACTAGCGATGTTTTTTTTTTCCTGTGTGCTAAGGAGTCTTTATTTAGCCCCATTTAAAAGTCTATTAAAAAAAAAAAAAAAAAACAACCTCTCAAGATGCCAGATGTTCTAGGTAGGTACCCTCCCCCTTCCCTCTGCTGCTCAGAGAGTGTTGGGAACAAAATGGTAAGCACATGAAAATCAGAAAAGAAATATGTCAAGCCTTTTTTTTTTTAAAGTCAGCTTGGAAGCAAATGAATGGGATCCAGCTGTGATTGAGGGGAGCAAGGGGAGGTTAAGAACAGAAGGAACATGCATGTTTGGCCTTTACTGCCCTATCAGCAGTTCCTTGAAAGGGTGAGGCTATGCTAAGTCAGGCTTTCCCCATCTGTCATGCTCAGGCACCAAATGGCCTTGCATATTTGCTTTTATTTGGCAGGCAAGACCCTACAGCAGCTCCTGTGCTGTTCTTATTTTTGGAATTAGAAGGTGCAAATTTGGTCCACACAAATATCTTGAGATATGTTGTGACAAGTGAGCAGTCCCAGAACTGGGGCTGCCTCTGGTGGAATGGCTTATTGAGAACCTCTTTGAAAGAACACATTCTGACAGGACAATACATCAGGCTTCAGGTACATCTTTCAGGTTCTTGCTTTAGAGGAGAAATAGAGTTGTAACACCTGGAGACTGCTGGGTAGATTGATGTTTGTAGAGCAATCTGGAATCAGGAGTTTGGGAACTGGATTTAAGCAGCACTTGCCTTTGACCATGCTTTGCTTTTAAACCTGGTATTCACATAAACCTGGTATTCACTTGAAGGTTAAACCTTCAAGTCCAGGTGGTTCCAGACACTGCTCTTTGCTGTCATCAATGTATCTTTGAAAGATGTCAGAAACAGCCATTGCTCTCCAATGACTAAGCAGAGGACCTTGAGTGACATTTTAAATTTAGGTCTGTGTGAATGCAAAGTGCATTAAAATTTGGAGGAGGAAGGAAGGACTTGGATGTTGGAGAATGGGGTGCTTGGGTCTCTTCTACCAGAAGGCTTCTCAGCCTAGTCTGGCCTACTCTTGGGTCTTTTTCTTGTAGCCTTTTTTCCAAGTTAGTCTATATAGTGGATGTGGCTTCACTCTGTCCTGCCATATGCCTTCTGTGAATGATTCACCAGAGCTGTCCTTATTTGTGACATTCCTACAAAAAGAAAGTGGCCTAAAAACGAGTGATGAGGGATAGTGAAAGCCAAACCAACCTCCAGTTCTTCCCTTCTCCAGCATCTGGCACCTCAGTTTCTTCAGCAGTGAGATCAGCTGGGGCTTTAGAGACAAGGGCTTCATTCAGGGTCTTGTGCTGTCCTCATGACAAAGCCTGTGGAGGCCCTCTGTAATCCTACTCTGTACAGCAGAGTTCTCTGGAGCTGCACAACATCCCAGCGAGCAGCTAAAGCTGTGGCCTGTAACTGTGGCCTTCTCCCTGCCCCTTTTTCATTTGTTGCCTCAGATGACCTTGCAAGACACTGCTGGGCTGGGTTAGACTGGATCATGCTTTTTCCTTACTCTAGGACTTCCCCTGGAGTTGGATGAACAGCAGGAATGATGCTCTCGATTTCAGTCCTGTTCCCTGCTATTGCTGGCCCTGGCTGGCTTTTTCATTCAAGGTTTTTCTTTTCTCACAGTTCTTTGTGTGAGTTCTTTAATCTGCTTCTTCAGAAGTGTAAGGAATGTGACTGGGAGGGCAGCTGAATGTCAGGGCAGCTTAGGTTCACCTAAGTAACAAGTACACCAGCTCCTTCACAGATCTCCCTCTGGCTCTGCCACAGAGATTTGGCAGCTGGTGCCTCTGAAGCGCTGCTCCACATGACTGTGCTGGGCTGCTTTCCCACACTCCACAGCACAGAGGTAGGTTAACCTCAGTTTTCCTAAAGTGATATAGCAGGATGTGTACCTTCCAGCCTGCACACACTGCACTGGTCAGCCTGCTAAGGAGACTGGTGGTACTTGCTCCAAACAATAATAATCAGCCTCTCTAGGGCCATCATGGGAACAGGTGGCTAAAAGCACCAAAATGCTGTGCTAATGCCCTGTGTGAGTCTGCTTCTTCTCCTTGGAAAAAGAGGATGCTGAGGGGAGACCTGTTTACTACCTACAGCTACTTGAAAGGATGTGGAGAGGTTGGTGCTGGTCTCTTCTCGGAGGTAATTAGTGATAGAACAAGAGGGAATGGCCACAAGCTGCCACTGGGTAGATTTAGACAGGACATGAAGAAACATTTTTTCACAGAAAGAGTGGTCAGGTATTGGAATGGGCTGCCCAGGGAGGTGGTTGAGTCACCAACCCTGGATGTGTTTAAGGGTTGTTTGGATGTGGTGCTTGGAGGATATGTTTTAGGGTGCACCTTGTAGAATAGGGATATCAGTTGGACTTGGTGATCCTGGGGGGCTTTTCCAACCTGATTGTTTCTGTGATACTTTGTGCAAGATATTTGTGGCTATCATAAGAAGCTTACCAAGCATAACTGAGCACTCTTCCTTGCCATGGTTACTCTTCCTTGCCAGGCTATGAGAGTTGGGGCTCTGCAGCCTGGAGAAGAGAAGGCTTCGAGGAGACCTTAGAGTAGCCTTCCAGTATCTGAAGGGGGCCTACAGGAAGGCTGGGGAGGGATTATTGACAAGGTCTTGCAATGACAGGACAAGGGGCAATGGGTTTGAAGTGGCAGAGGGGAGATTTAGACTGGATGTTAGGAGGAAGTTGTTTGCAGTGAGGGTGGTGAGACACTGGCACAGGTTGCCCAGGGAGGTTGTGGAGCACAGAATCACAGAACATGATTAAAGATCATGATTCTGTGCTCCACAACCTCCCTGGAAGTGTTCAAGGCCAGGTTGGAGGAGGCCTTGAGTGAGCTGTACTAGTGGGAGGTGTCCCTGCCTATGGCAGGGGGTTGGAACTAGATGATCTTTGAGGTCCCTTCCAACCTTATCATTCTATGGTGCCTCTTCCTGTCTTCCAGTGAACATGGTGACAGGCTGCTTCCTGAGAAACATCTTGCCTCCATGTAATTTCTCTGGGGGTACTTTGCTTCCTATGGACTAGTGTCTACCTGTGTCTCACTTAAACCCTTTTCAAAATGTTTGGTCTTGCTTATTCTGCTGGGCACTAAATCTCCATTTTTGTCATCAGCAGTACGCTCACGGGAGCAGGGTCTTGCTGAAGTCTGATGTAGCAGAAGTCTGCTTATGTGGTTGAGGCCATTTCCTGCAATGGGAGTTGCATTCAGTGCTGTCAGTTCAAGTTCCAGTTAGAGCCCGTGGTGAGCAGCAGCCTCTCAGGGCATGGCTTCAGGTTACTTCCCAGTGTGTGATTTCCACAGCGCTGAAGCTTGGACTCTTCATCTTTCACAAGAGTCTGTCAGTGTCTCCTAGAGCCAGCTAATGTGCAAAAGATGAAAGGGTTTTCTTTGTTTTGTCTCTCTCAGTTCTGCAGTTCCAATGGAGAACTGCCTGCTTCTGCAGTGCTACATGTTCTGCAGTTCCAATTCTAGAGCTGCCTGCTTCTATGAGCCTGCTTCTGCAGTGCTGCATGTTCTGAGAACTTCTTTCTCACAGCTTGACTAATTACATAGCATCAATGTGAAACAAAGTCCTGATCACATCTGGTCACTAACTTGCTCCTTGCTTTTGCCTGGAGATGAGGGACAAAGTGCAGCTGGCATGACAGAGTGAATCAGAACTTCTTAAAATACTTGAAGACCCTAGGAAGCCTAAGGAATCTAGGTAACATTTTGTCACTATCCTAAAAGCTCTGCACTGAAACCAAAACTGGCTGTGGGAAGGTAAAAAAAGATCAACCCCCACATGCCAAGCATCTCATCCGGCAGAGGCTAAGCTTCCTAGGGCCACAGCCATCTCTTGGAGGCCTGCACTGTATTTTAGCACTGGTTGCTTTGTAATTTGAAGACTTTTGTTTATGGGAGCAGCACCCAGTTCAAACTCTGTCTGTGCAGCCCAGGGAGCTGTAATTTTAGCCCTGAGCCCTTTTCATAGTCAGCACTTTTACTCCACAGCTGCTTATCAAGGGATAGGAGGCATGAGAAAGAACTCATGGAGGATATCTGAGGGAGCTGTGTTGAGCAGAAAAAAAACTTTTACTTGCCTCTGTTTCACTTTCTGGGGCTACTGTCTAACTCATCCATCAGTCTTTAAGCTCTTCTTGTTCTGCAGCCTATGGGCTGTATGCTGGCCATGTAACAGTTCTCTAGAACAGGTTGTAGCAGAAGGAAGCAGCCCCATTTATGCTGCCTTCAGGGATGACTTATTTTCTTCTATGGAAGCATTGGAAAAAACATACTGTCCAAATGATACAGCATTTGGTGCAAAACAAATTACATGTCACAGCAAAATGTTTCAATACATTAAATATGTCTGGAGCATGGAATGTTGATCAAAGTCTGAAATCAGCTTCTCAAACTTTTATTTAGATAAGAATTGACATATGAACATATGATCAGGAAGGCTGGGGAGGGACTATTGACAAGGTCTTGTAATGCCAGGACGAGGGGCAATGGGTTTGAACTGGCAGAGGGGAGATTTGGACTGGATGTTAGGAGGAAGTTCTTTGCAGTGAGGGTGGTGAGACACTGGCACAGGTTGCCCAGGGAGGTTGTGGCTGCTCCCTCCTGGAGGTGTTCAAGGCCAGGTTGGAGGAGGCCTTGAGTAACCTGTACTAGTGGGAGGTGTCCCTGCCTATGGCAGGGGGTTGGAACTAGATGATCCTTGAGGTCCCTTCCAACCTTACCATTCTAATTCTATGATTCTATGAGCAAGCTTCCTGAGCAGGGGATCTCTTTTTCTTCTCTGCCCAGATATGGGCCATGAAACTATCACTAGCCTTGCTAAACACTCCTGTGGGTTAAGGGTGAGACTGTGAGGGCCATCTGGCTTGTGTGTCACCTCTTCAAGTACAGTAGGCAGTTTAAACACAGAAAGGAGCAACAATGAAAGGTGTTTGGGGCAGCACTGAAAAATACAGTCCCATAACAGTGTATCAGTGTTGTCACCTCTTCCCTTTGCTTTCTTGTTGGGAATGCTCAGTCCCCTCAGGTCCTGCTGCTGAGTGTGTCCAACTGGTTATAGTGCCAAAGACAAGTTAACCATCCCTTTGTTTGGATCTTGCTCTCCCTTTTGAGAGCCACATATTACTCTACAGGACCATGGCAGGATATGAGCCTCTTGGCTGCCTCATAGGTACCTCCTTATAGAGGTGATGTGATGCCCTCAGTAATGAGGTAGGGATGTGAAAACTCCTAGGTCCTTTTCTTGCTTCTCTTGCTGCTCTGCTGTGTGTGCAGGCCCTCCATGTTCTCTGTCAGACCAGTTCTTCTGTCTGTGGTGTGTGTCAGAAAGCTGTGCAACTTCTAAAACAGTACTTTTTTTTTTTTTTTTTTTTTTAAAGCATATACCAAGATCTATGGGGAAAAAGGAGGACTGGGTTAACTGCCACTCTGACTCTGCTTTCCCTTGCAGGCAGACGACACTGGCTGTCTATGTCATGTCTCTGGTGGGAATGGTAGTCTACACATTTACTCTGAGCCTAGGCCACCTCTGGGTGGTTTTTGTGACTGCAGGCGTGCTGGGGTAAGTTTATGTGCAGGCTGCTTTCCTCTGCATGTGAGCTGTCAGGGGCTGAGCAGGGAGGCAGAGCTCATGGCTCAGGAAGAATTTGGGAGAGCCATAGCCTATGTGTGGCTACGGTGTGATTTAAGGACAAAATAATCTCCTCTTTCCATCTCTCTTGTATGTGTTTCATCTGAGTTATGGATATTAGTGTGGCTCTGCTTAGCTGCAGCTGCCTTGAATGTTCCTGTTAATCAGTTTGGGAAGGGAGTGGTCCACAGCTCCATGGATGATCAATGGGCAGGAATGAAAAGCATGTGGGTCCTAGGTAGCTGTTTGATCATAGTGGGGACAATGCACCTTAAAGTTACTTAGAGGAGATGCTACTTTTATTGCCTTGTAGCAGTTCCTTGCTGGCCTGGTTCTGTGCCTCGAGGCTGCAGGCAAAGGTAATTTTGTGTAGAAAGAAGCCTTGTGCCATGGTGGGAGTGTCAAACAGCTGCTTGGACACTGTCAGTGCCAGGAGAGGCATCCTGTGCAGTTGGTGAAGCGTCCCAAAAGGGATGTAGGTCACAATGTGCCTCTTTGGTCTGCCCTCTGGCAGTTGCTGAATCTTCCTTTCTGTGTATGTCTTTGCAGATTTTTCATGACAGGTTACCTTCCCCTAGGCTTTGAGTTTGCTGCAGAGTTGACATACCCAGAATCAGAAGGGACATCATCAGGGCTCCTTAATGTCTCAGCACAGGTGGGTGTGCCGTTTGCCCTTTGCTTCCCTCCTCACAGATGGAGAGATTAAGTTGTAGTTCCCAGCATCTTGTCCATGTTTGTTTCCCAAGCACTGCAGGGCCTGGCTTTTTGAGTGATGTTTCTCATGGCATGTCTCTAGTAGGATCCATTCTGTTTCTGCTTAGGAAAGTTCATCAGGATACAAGTCATCTTTGCCTTTTCCAACATTTCTCCTAACAGCCTAGGACCTGGCTATTCTACAATGAAAGATGAGATTCCAACCTTAAGGGTCACTTACCTTTCCATCTGCTGCCAGGATCCCACAGCATTCTCCTTGATAAACTTACAGTTCATGGCATAGACAGGTGAACTCTTTGCTGCATTAAAAACTGGCTGGATGGCTGGGCCCAAAGAGTTGTGATAAATGGAGTTAAATGCAGCTGGCAGCTGGTCACAAAGCAGTGTCCCCTGCTTGTATTTGGTATTTGAGCCAGTTCTGTTTATTAATACTTTGGGTGAGGGGATTGAGGGCACCATCAGCAAGTTTGCAGATGACACTAAATTGAGGGGTAGTGCTGGTCTGCTCGAGGGCAGGAAGGCTCTGGGGAGAGATCTGGACAGGTTAAATCAACAGGCTGAAGTCAATGGAATGAGGCTTGAGGAGACCAAGTACCAGGTCCTGCACTTTGGTCACAACAACCCCAACCAATGCTACAGGGTTAGGGAGAGAGTGTCTGGAAGACAGCTCAGTGGAAAAGAATCTGGGAGTGCTGGTGGACAGCTGGCTGAACATGAGCCAGCAGTGTGCCCAGGTGGCCAAGAAGGCCAATGGCATCCTGGCCTGTGTCAAAAGCAGTGTGTCCAGCAGCAGCAGGGAAGTGATTATGCCCCTGTGACTTGTCCCTGGTGAGGTTGGAGCTTGAGTGCTCTGTTAATTCCTAGGTGCCACAGTATAGGAAAGACATTGAGGTCCTGGAGCATGTCCAGAGAAGAGCAATGAGGCTGGTGAGGGGGTTGGGGGGCATGAGGAGCAGCTGAGGTTGTTTAGTCTGGAGGAGTCTAAGGGGAGAACTTACTGCTCTCTACAGCTACCTGAAAAGAGTTTGCAGTGAGGCTGGTGTTGGTCTCTTTTTCCAAATAACTAGCAATAGGATGAGAGGAAATGGATTTAAGTTGTGCCAGCAGAGGTTTAGATTGGACATCAGGAAAAACTTTACTGAGAGAGTGGTGAGGCTGGAACAGGCTTTATTGGTTTGAGTTTAGCTTCTCAGGGGAAACCAATACAATAATAGTAGTATGCCTTTCCCTCTCCCCCCTCTTTTGGAAAGGGGGAAGGAAAGGAGGAGACAGAAGGGGTAAAACCATCCAAAGAACAGTCTGGCTACGATTTGGAAGGTAAAAGAAAACTTTACCAACAAATAAAGGGTATTTAAGATAGGGGAGTTACAAATAGGTATAGGGAAGGGAAAACAAGATACAAAATATATATATAACCAGATGGATGGCAGTGGATGGAAGAGGTGTCCACTGTGTGCTAGAGACTGGCCATGTGGTAGGACAGGAGAATAAGAACGAGGATGGTGTCAGGCACACAGTCCACGAAGAAAGAGAGAGCAACAGGAAGTTCCTCTGTTTATATAGGGGGTCCAGACAGGAAGTGGGAGTGGGCTAAACACTACACCTGGGGTCAAGCAGACATGGGGTCAAGTTCTGACCACTACCCCCACCCAGGAGGGTTAACACTTTATACAGGCTGCCCAGGGAGGTGGTGGAGTTGCCATTCCTGGAGGTGTTAAAGAAACTGTAGATGTGGCACTTCAAGATATAGTTTAGTGGTCATGGTAGTTGGGTTACAGTTGCACTCAATGATCTTAAAGGTCTCTTCCAACCTTAATGAGTCTATGATTCTAAGGATCTGCTTCTGGATGTGTTTATAACAAAGCTTTAGCCTTTGCTGGCCTCTATGCTCTGGTACCTTGATAAAACTGGGAAGCTGTTCAGGCTGCTTTGTAATAACAGCACAGCTTGATACTGCCTTTGTTTGTTTGTAGATTTTTGGTATTGCCTTCACCATCAGCCAAGGGCAAATCATGGATCGCTTTGGGACAAAGGAAGGAAACCTCTTTCTTTGTTCCTTTCTGTTCCTGGGGACCATTATGACAGGTAATTAAATTTTGCAGTGTGATTTTGTGCTGTGATTCTTCCCCCTGGGCTCGGCATATGAACTGAAGGGCCTTTGTGTGTCTGGTGGCACTTGTAGGAAAGGGCAGGGCCCACATAGCAGTCCCATAGCAGTGTGGCTGTGCTTATTTAAGCATCTGTTCTGTTACAAAGAAGATCTAAGGCTTCTTGCCCTGGCTGCTGGCTGGGGTCTCAAAGATGCACCTTCTATATGGTGCAGTAAGGATGATCCATACTGCCTGTTTCAGAAGTGTGTTGCTGTCTCCTCTGGGGCCTGCTGCGTTTTCGAGTCCTGAGGAGATTGATTTGGGCTCTGTGTGGTGTTTTAACTGTCTTCACCTCTCTCTTCCTCCCTCGGTTCCAGCATTCATTAAAGCTGATCTCCGACGGCAGGAGGCCAATTTGGATAACGAGCAGACAGTGAGTAAACCTCACTTCAATCCCTGCTGTGCTTCTGCTGGTAGCTCAGGACAACACCCAGCCTCTCTCCAGTCTAAGAATGAGGCTTGCCCTTCACAAGTTACAATTGCAGCTGCAATGCTCTTCTCTTATCCTAGTATTTCTTGCCCAGCCTGCAGTGAAGCTCCTTATTGATATTTTCAGATGGCTGTGATCCCAGGTCTGCCAACCACTGGGGACTCTCTTCTTCTGCTGTTAATGTCACACAGAATGTGTAGGCTCTGGTCCTTTGGGAGTCTGCAGGGCTTCACACATCTTCATACTGGCCAGAAACAAGTGTAAGGCAGCACTGCATTTGCTCTGCAGTCCCCTGATAATTTCACTGAGCCCTCCAGTGCTTTGCCCTTGCTTAGAGCTGTGTAACTATTAGGAAGGCAGGTTATTCCTCATTCTCTGTTCTCAGCTGCCAAGTGGGGTTCAGTGTAGGGGACTGGAGGAAGCTGTGTGGCAAACCCCAAGCCTAGCTCCCCACACTTTGTGCAGCACTGCAGTCAAAGATGATGGTTCATATGTGTGCACCAGTGATTGGGTTATGGTGTCCCTGTGGCACACTGTGCAATAAATGCAGCTGTTGGTATGTGTGAGAGTGTCTGGTGAAGCACTCCCTGCAGGGAAAGGGAGTGGACTGGTGGCTCTTTGAGGCTCTTTTCCTTCTTGTGGTGGGCTCCTCTTCTATGATGTTAGCAGAGACATCCACTTAACATTCATAAAGCCATCAGTGACCATGTCTGGAAAAGTGCATAAGTTGAGTTCTCTCTACTGGCTCAAGTCAGCTCCTTTGCAAGGCAGTGCTGCAATCCTCCAGATAATCTAACCAGTTTGATCTGGAGAAACACCAGAAGGTCCAAGAAGCAGCCACCTGCTCAGGGAGGTGGATTTTCAGTTACAAAAGACATGCCTTTTAAATTTTTACTTTGGCTTATTTTCACTGAGCTATCTGAAGACAAATGTAGAGGGTAAGATAAATAAAGGGAAATGATGCCCCCCTAAGCAGTTATTGCACATGCAATTCTAGACTTGATGGGCAGGAAAAAGACTTTATAATTTATGTAGTTTGAGTAAAGGCCTCCCACCTTGGCATAAGTTAAAAATAATTTCTGGGTTTTTCTGCTCTGAGGTTTAAAACTTGGGCTGACCTTAGCAGTGGTGAGCATCATGGGTTGTGGGACCAAGCTAGAAGAAAAGTGCTCTTCCAGAATCCTGATGTGTATGAGGCTGACTGGAACACATTTAGCTAAGCTGAGTTGGGATAAAGACCAGCTGGTTTTGAGGCACAGCAGACTGCTTGTATCCTTTGATGAACAGTGCTGAAGTCAAAGGTGGAAGATGAGTTGTAAGGCCATGCCATCCTCAGCAAGCCCTGAGGCAGCAGAGTTATAAAAAGAGGTGCTGGTGGTATTATGAGTTAATTCATAACACATGTGGAAGACCCAGGACATATCAAGGTCCTTTGGCAGTAAACATGGTGCCTAGTAAAGTCTTTGAACTTCTCCAAACACTTCTGTTGTGAGTTGTATGCTTTTGCTTCAGCTGGTTTTAGTACAAATACAATCATTAAGAGCTTGCAGCTGGAGGGGAGAAGGCATTAAGACCAGAGCAGAGGTGGTACATGTGTAGTTTCTGTAATCCTAAAAGCCTCCAGAACTGACTGCTGGAAGAACTAGGGTGGTGTGTGTGAGGTAACAGCTCTCCATCAGTTGAAAACTTCACTGGCAGCTCCTTGCCCCTGAGGAATCATGCTCTGAGAAGTTATGATGAACACTCCACTCCCAAATGTGGCCTCCACGTGGCTGAGCTCGCTTGAGTATTCCAATTTTACAAACAGCTCCAGGTGCTGGACCAGCTGAATGAGGGCTAACATGAATGTCTCAGTCAGGGGAGCAGCCAGCTGGGCTTGGGCACTGTGTGCTGCCTTTCTGGAGAGCTCTGATGGTGTCAGGCACTGGAGGTTTTCTGGATGGTACAGCTGCCTTACAAATGCTTAGGTGATTTTACTGGTTTCTTCCTTTGCCTGTTCATCTATTCTTATTTCCCCTCCCTTTCATTTTCTTCCCTACTTGCCCTCATCTTTTTCTTGATGTTGACTTGTGGCTGTTGTTACAGAGACTCCAAGGCAGCAATCAGATCACGGATTATGGGACTGTAGCTTGTAATCCTAACCCTATGAATTCTCATTCCTGCTCACTAGTTCACACAAAGGTAGGAGAATCACACTAATCCGCTTCTCTGAATGCTAACATGCAACACAGGCACCAAGCCAATGGCAATTCTAGGCTGACACCAATGGCCATAGAGTACCAAAATCTTTGTGGCTGCCTTCTTTTCTGGCCCCCAAGTGAAAGACAAAACAACTTTCAAGAACAGAGTTGAGATCCCACCAGACTCATGTGAGACAGGGGCATAGTGGTTCAGCTACGTGCGTCAAGGCAAAGCTTGGTGTTGGAGTGGATGGAAAACTGAATTGTCTGTAAGTTATTGGGAAGAGGAGGTGCAGGCATTTTGAGACTCTTCTCTTGGCATTTTACAGTCCAGATTCTTGCTGGAAGTGATACCAGGAGTCCTGTAGAAGAGTTTGCTTTGGTAACAGCTAGGGTGCATGGATGACTTCAAGATGGAAGCTAAAAACATAGCAATAACAGAGTCATTGGGTTGGTGCCTTTAAGAATGCTTGAAAGCTGTGAAACTGTGCTTGCTGATACATGAATCTCAATGGCACTTGGCATCTTCTCAGCTGTTGCTCAGGTTGTAAATCATTATTTATCCTCTGCTTCACACTGACTGGCTGATCTACCAAGGTAACCACACTACCTTTTGTTTTTCAAGCTCTTCCTCAAGTGAGTGCATCACTTAGTGTCACAGCCAAAATGACTACTAGGTGAAAGCAGAGTGAGTCTACTGGGAAGAACAGCCTTAACATCCTGATGAGGGTAGAGTGTGTGGTATGGGGAGTATGAAGCTGTCAGGCTTCCATGAAAGTGTGAGGAAGAGTACTGTGGGCAGGCAAAGATTGGACGTCAGGCTGAGTGCTTCTGAAGTTGTCTCCGTGCTGCAGTCTGCTGCAGTTTCAGCAGAGTGCTTGTATGGTGTTGATTTGGGACCAAGTATTTAAGAAGCTGTAGCTGTGTGACCTAGGCAAACCTACCTGACTGGTACTCTTTTGATGGCTGAAGTTTTTGTCATGGCTTTTGTTAGCAGACCTAGCTTGAACAATTGCCAGTGTTACCACTGGCATTCCACTTGCAAAATGAACACTGCAGGGCTCAGGCATATTTGGTTTTTGCACCCTGCTTCAAAATGTCTGCCATAAAGACAAGAAAAGATGAGTTGTTGTCAGAGGAGATTCCCTTCTGAAGGAAACAGAATGCAGTATGCAGGCTACACCCCGTTCTTAGGGAATCAGACTCATAGAATGGTTTAGGTTGGAAGGGATCTCAAATATCACCCAGTTCCACCCCCCTGCCGTAGGCAGGGACACCTCCCACTAGTACAGGTCGCTCAAAGCCTGGTGAGCAACAAAGTCTGCTGCTTCCCTGAGGTTCAGGTTAAAGATGTGAAAAGAAAGCTTCCTACCCTGGTACATCCCTCAAGTTATTATCCATTATTGATTTTTCACGTAGGCAGTGATGAAGTTGCAACAAGAAATCCTAGGGAAATCAAGAGAGCCTTAAGAGCCTCGGGGCAACCGAGTAAGGGATCAGGAGCATAAATAGTTTTTGTCTCAGCTGCAGGGAATAGTGAAGGAATAAACAGGACAAGCAACTAGATCAGCAGCTGTCTCTGAGCCTGGTGGCACTGGTGGAATTTTGTTTTACACAATAACCAGGGCTTCTGGCAAGAGACAGGGCACACCTGTCTCAAAAAGGAAAAGAATCTTTGCACACGAGTTAGCAAGGCTCATTGAGAGAGCTTTAAACTAGATTTGGAGAGGGAAAGGGATAAAACCAAGTTCACTAGAGATAAGCCTGGGGGCAGCACACCAATATTTGAGGGATGGTGTGCTAATGAGGTCCTTTGGTCTGCAGCCTCAGTTGGATCTCCAGCCCCTACATCTGTGTGGCAGCAAAGACACAAGGATTATCAGTGTGTTAGAAAGCACAGAAGAGCCTAATAATGGTTATGTAGGAATTAGGGCTTCTTTCCCCTGAAAGGTGGCAAGATCAACAGTCCAGTTCAAGTGCAGCTACACCAATACATGCAGCATGGGCAATAAACAGGAGGAGATGAAAGCCATCGTACCACAAAACTGTGTGATACAGTTGCAATCAAGGAAACGTGGTGGGATGATTCACACAGCCAGAATGCTGCAATGGATGGCTATAAACTCTTCAGAAGGGATAGGCAAGCAAGGAGAGGCAGTAGGGTAGCCCTGCATGTTAGGGTGCTGTTCAGAGCTTAATGATGGTGGTAATAGGGTTGAGTATTTATGGGTAAGAATCAGGCCAACAAGGCAGTTATCATGGTGAGAGTCTGTTATAAACCATTCCCCAGGATGAAATATTCTCTAAGCAGCTGGGGGAAGTCTTGCAGTCACTAGAACAAGGAGTAGTTCTACCTAGGACTGTAGGGGGTTTCACTTATCAGATCTCTACTGGAAATAGAGTGCAGCAGAGAAGAAACACTCTAGGAGGTTCCTGGAGTGCGTGGAAGATAAATTGCTGACACAGCTGGTGAGTGAGCCAGCTAAAGATGGTGCTAGATGTGTTGTTTGCAAACAAGGGAGGACCTGGGTGATATGAAGGCTGGAGATCATCTTGGGTACAGTGATCATGAAATGAGAGAGCTTTTTATTTTGGAGAAGTAAAGAAAGGAGTCAACAGAACTGCCACCTGGGACTTTGGGAGGGCAGAATTTAGCCTGGTTGGGAGCCTGGTTGAGAGAGTGCATTGGGAGGCAATTCTGAAGGGCAGAGAATTCCAGGAAGGCTACCAAAAGCTCTAGGTGGATGTTCAGCTATTGAGTGGCTTCAGTGTCAAATAGGACTGTGGAATAACTTCATTTCTCAGTGTATTAAGGAACACACAAGGGGAAAACCCACACAGTGATTCTCACAGCTACTACTAATGGCTTCTGGTGGTGAAATGGAAGGCCTAGAATCAGACTGTTGACTTGCAGGGAGAAGAGCAATAGCTTCAGTGACAAGAGTCATGTAAAGCCATAGCCTCAGTGACAAGACTTTATCAGACTTGACACTGCTCAAGAATCATAGCCTGTCAGAGCTTTTGGCCACTGTGTCCACACTGTTGGATGTTTTCCTTTCTTCCTGCAGGACCTGCCTTGTGTTCACAAGTACTTTGTTTTCTGTCAGCAGGCTTATCTGTTTATGATTATGATTAAACAGATGTTGCAATTAGTAAAAATTGTAGTGGGAACCAAATCAACTTAATGGCATTGTGGACACCTTGTCCTCTGTTAACGAAGCTGTAATGGTGGTTCCAACAATCCTCCTACTTCTGTCTGCCTCAGTTCCCAGAAGGTCAGCAGGGTTAACTTTCTGTATCTCAAGACATTTGGTTTAAGTGCTCTTTTGTTGGTTCAAATGCCCATAATGAGTCTCTTCGTGGGATATCCTTGTCCTAAGTGCATCTGAAGCCATTCCAGTGTTGTGCCTCAAGTTTCATAGTAGTGTCAGTTGATGGAGCATACACACATTATCCTCACTCACACATGTGCTGTGTACAGCCTGCTCCTGGTTTCCAGCATTGTTTAGAGCAATCTAACAATCTGTTGAATTTTCCATACACTTGTTTTGACTCAGGAGTGAATTGACTGAGAGGTGTCTTAGGCAACATTTCTTTGGAAATAGTTTTAAGCCTGTGTGGGTTTTTAAGGAAGCAGCTGTCATACAAAATGCAGGATTCCAAAGTGGCAGGACTGACTTTTCCTTCAAACTGGGCTTTGCTGGGCCTCTTTGACACTTGCAAGTTGGCTTGATGTGTGTTCATGGCACTTCGGATGACTTTGCTTCAGTCTTATGTAGTCAGTCTTATGTATGGTAGATCAGTTGAATTTTTCAGTGTGTGTGTGAAGAACCTGTTCTTTATAGCAGAGAGGAGGGACTAAAGTGGTGTCATGTTTTTAATTGAAATAAAAGTAAAACCTATTGTCTGGAGTGAATGATTTTGGATGACCTGTGACCTGCTCTAGGTGTACAGCCAGAGCAAAGGGATTTGTTCAAAGCAGGACTGAAGTTCTGCTGTGTCTTCAGACTGCATCCTGGATAAGTCTGGACTTGACCAGAGCCAAGTACCTCTTTTTGCTGGCTGTATGTTTGCCTAGATGCAAAGATGCATATAATGGATCTCAGTGGAATACCAAAAACCATACTGCTTTTTCCTCTCATGGCCAATGTGATTTAGAGCACCAGGGCAAGCATCTACCCTCAGCAGCTCACTGGAGTCCCTTGCTAGCTATAGCATAGTTACTCTCTAGTGAAATACTGCTAATAAAAACAAACTCTGGGAATTTTGGGTAGTAGGTGGAAATGCTGTGTACCCTATATCCGGCCTCCCAAACTCCCCTGCTCCCTTTCTGTGCTTGTTGTGTGGTGAGCAGCCTCCCATCCCAAAGCCATGGGCATACTGTCTGCCATGCCCTTGTACAATGATGTGAGTCTCAGCTGTGAAAGCATCATTCCTTTCCCAAGGCTGTAGAGCTCTGCAGGCTGGCTGATCTCCTAAACCTCTATTCCTGTAGCTCCACAGCAGGTGAGTGGGATCAGACCCCCACAGAAACAGGTCCAGAGCTGCCAGAATGGTTCCATGATGATTTCTAGTGGGTTTTCCTAAGCCTAAATATAGTTTTCCTCTTATTTTGACCTCTGGTACTACTTCATGTACTGCCCCTACTATTGGTAGGAGTTCCATCTTTGTATTTCCTGGCTTTTGCTTCCAGGCATGTCTTTGAAGCTTTCCTGATCTCAATCCTCTGCTTTAGGATATTGCTGCTGACCTCTGTAAAACCTTTTCACCTGCAGTTTGTGTAAGAGGCTACTCACAATGAAACTTTTTGTATCTGTTGCTTCTATGCTGTCTGGACTTATCTTCAACTGCAGTGGAAATGTGAACCTCTTTCCTCTATACCTCTGACTTCTGCCTCAGGTATCAGCCTTGACCTGCAGTGAGTTAACTTAGAGCCCAGGCTGTGGAAGACGCCACATTTACCCTTACAAGTCTGCGTGCTGTATTCTGAGTCAGTCACAACTGGAGTGTCTCACTGTAAGCTGAGTCAGAACTTGGAGAGGTATCTGAAATCTCCTGGGGAAAGGACAAGTCTCTGGTCTAATCCTAATACAGCCCAGAAGGGCTCAGCACAGGAGCTCATCAAGTTCTACCCAGTAAGCCTGAAATGGAATTGCAAAAGTCTGGCTGTTTCATGCTGCCCAAGATAAAGTGATAGTTGGACAGCAGTCTTGGTTGTCCTTGGTTTTCCTCTGGGGAGTGACTGTATCCATCTTAAGGGAAGAAATTGTAGAAGGGTTCAAGGAATCACACCAGTTCTTCCATAGGATTTATTGGTGGTGGTGTGCTGGGGGGAACTGTGTATTTGCCTCCTATTTCTTATGGCTGTTTAAGATGCAAGTAATGAACTTTGAAGAAGGCTTTATCTGTACCATTCTGTGGAATTATCCCATCCACAAGTCCAAGCTGGGGACAGGGAAGATGTGAGGCAGAGGGTGCCAGCCCTTAACAGGGGATGGGGATGAAAATACTTGAAGATGAGCAAAGCCAGCAATCTGTCTGGGAGCTGAAGAGGCCTTCAGACACGTCAAAGTAAGGGCAGAGAGGAGCTGGTTGCTGTGCTGAGCCTCCTGAGGGTGCAGGTTCTCTTTGGTGCTTGCAGAACACTGCCCTTGCAGCTTCACCACTTCAAGGCTGATCTTGTGTTGCAGTGAAATGTCTCCAAGTGAGCTGGCTGTGAGGCTGATACTTGGGCTTTGTACAGCTTCTATGAATTAACTATGGTCTGTGGACTACAGCAGGTAATCTAAGGGAAGCAGGACCCTTGCTCTGCTCTGCTGCTGCACTGCCCCTTTTCTGGGGAGAAGAATAATCTGGAGGAGGGAAGCAGGTGCAGGCTCTAAGGATGGTGATTCTTCTTGAGGGATTTCTGCACAGTAGCAGGGAGCTGTGTACTAGCCAGCCTCTGGCCAGCCAGCCTCTGTGAAGCTTGAGTCTGGCAACTCACCATTGTAACCATATTGTTTTTCTCTGTTTTAACTTGCAGAAAGCGATGCCAGAAGCCCGCAGTGATCCCATAGCTCTTGAGGAATCAAAGCTGTAAAGTGGAGGGGTGGCAAAGCTGGGAAATGCACCACACCTCATTCCCATCTTTGCTACCTGCACTGTCCTCTTCCTGTTGCATACAGACTGTGGCAGGGGGGCAACATCAGGATGGGTCCACTCAGCTGTTTGTGGAGAGAGTGAAAGAGCGAAACAAGAAGGGAGTTGCTCTCGTTGGTTATGCCTCTGCATCTGTTTTGGAGGCTTTGCTGCTCAGGAGGAAAAGCTGGGAAAACCCACTATTTCCCCCTGATCCTAGCAAGCATCCTTGGAAAAGCACACATGCCAGAAAAGCCATAGTTCTAGACCAGTGCTGAACATGAGGGTAGCACCCTGCATGTGGCTGTCTCCTCTCATGGGCAAGCTGTGACATGAAATGCAGAAGCTGACCATGTTTGCTCTGTGAGCAGTCCTGGAAGAGCTTTCATCTGGCTCTCAGGAAGATGGATTGCTCTGCCTTGGTACCTGTGATGCTCTGTGGCACAGGTGATGGTAAAGGCCTCAGAACATCACCAGCAAGTGCGAAGCAGTGCATCTGCTGCTGGTTTTATGTCTGTCCCAGATGAAGCACTCTTAGTCTGTGGATAAACCTCTACTCAGAGCTTACTGAGGTTACCCTGCTGTTCCTATACATCAGAAGTAACTAAGAGATACTAATATGCCTTCTTTTACCTGGAGGCAAGGCCAAAAGCCTAACCCACCAAGGTTATACTATCACTACACTAGTAACAGGAGTCAGTCAAACCACAGGCTCCCTGTGCTGAGGACTGTCTTCTTCCTAAATCATGAAGTGCCTTTTGGTATGTTTTAATGCTACATAAAATCTTTCATGAAGTGTTAAATTAACCAGCCAAGACTGTGTTGCTCTTCACAGCCACAGAGATGTTTTAAGTACAAGGGTAATCCAGATTTGCTCCAGTGTGGAAGCTTCCCACTTTATAATGGAGACCAGGAGAATCCCTCTTAACAGCATTTGTGTCTTGTAGACACTGCCCCTCAGCATGCTGCTATTTATTTTCTAAATTTTATATCCCTTCTCCTTCCTTTCCAGCTTCCCTCCACTGGTGGAGGCATCAAGTGTCCTTATATTGCTTAAACCATGCAGTTATGCATGTATCATGTTGGGGGAGGGACAAAACCCACAGCCAGGTGGAACTGATAAAAATAGCCCTCTCTGACATACCAGTTTTTGGTAATTTTTTCTTGTGTGTGAAATTATGGATTTTTAATGCACCAAAAGACTAAGTTCTGTCCTTGGGACTGAGCATGGGGGTCTCAAAATGGCTTTTCAGAAGTTCTGAACATTGTACATTTAATATGAATGTACAATGAAAGAGGAAACATTCCTATTAAAATGTTGAAACAGTTTACATCTACATCTGTCTCTTTTAACAGCCTGAAATGTTTGCAGAATGGGAGAATCACCTTTGTGGTCAGTATTTTCTTCCCTTCTAACTTTCTTTTGCACATGCACCATCTTCCCAGCTAGGAGATCCTGCTGGCTCTTCCCTACTCCTTCTGGACACTGCCAACCTGGCTCAGGCATTATTTCCTCTAGGTCTAAGCAACCTTTTCCTGTTTTCTCCATCTTCTGTAAGTACAGCTCACTGCAAAGGTGGCTCAGTCCTTGCTCACAGACACATGCAGTTTGCTGTCACCAATACAGAAGAGAGAGCTGCAATGACTTTCTGTACGTGTGTGTGATGTCAGCAGTTAGACCTATAATTCTGTGGGAAACAGGGAAAAGTGGAGTTGCTGTAGAGAGAGATGATTTATCCTGCAACACACAGTAGAAACTGCTGCTTGCTGAAGTTGTATTTTCTCTACCTGCTGCTCTGTAGCAGAAAGACAGACAGGCATCACAGATTTGTGTCATTTATTAGAAACAGCCCCTGAAAAACACACACATGCAAAGGACACAGTAGTGCCAGGGGCAGCACATGTTCTCTCTGGTCCAAAGTGTTCAGTGGATCCTGGGTAGCTGTACAGCATCTCCTGAAAAGTACACTGGGAATTAGTGCACTGGGCAGGCCTGGGGCAGTGCCTGCACTCCTCCAGCCACAAAACTGCTCCTCTCCACAACCTCTGACACAGACTCCTCTGGGACGTGGTCTTTGACATCAGTCCATTGAAATATTGCTTGGACAAGAATCAACACTTGGTAATGAAGAATGATTGAAAGAGTCCAACACTGACACACCAGTAGGACTGGCGTTCTGGAGAAGTTCAGCTGAGATTTAATGGACTTCTGGTAGTAAAACCAGACAATGCTGACCTACATAGGGCCTTGGTTTCAGTTTTTCTTCTTGTTTTGTGACAGTGCTTCTACTTCCAGATACTGCAGCCCAATCAACATTCCCAAGATAGAGAAACCTGTGATGGAGATAAAGGATGAGCTGTGCAGAGAATGCTGCACTGGACATGAGGCATTCCCCCTGCCACTACTATGTCCTCCCTGCCCTTAGCTCATAGAATCATAGAAGGGTAAGGTTGGAAGTGACCTCAAAGATCATCTAGTTCAAACCCCCTGCCAAAGGCAGGGACACCTCCCACTAGTACAGGGCACTCAAGGCCTCCTCCAACCTGGCCTTGAACACCTCCAGGGAGGGAGCAGCCACAACTTCCCTGGGCAACCTGTGCCAGTGTCTCACCACCCTCACTGCAAAGAACTTCCTCCTAACATCCAGTCTAAATCTCCCCTCTGCCAGTTTAAACCCATTACCCCTCATCCTGTCATTGCAAAACCTTGTCAGTAGTCCCTCCCCAGCCCTCCTGTAGGCCCCCTTCAGATACTGGAAGGCTACTCTAAGGTCTCCTGGAAGGCTTCTCTTCTCCAGGCTGCAGAGACCCATATCTCAAAGCCAGTCCTTATAGCAGAGCTGCTGCAGCCCTCTGAGCATCTTTGTGGCCTCCACTGGACCCTCTCCAACAGTTCAATGTCCTTCCTGTGCTGAGGGCTCCAGAACTGTACACAGTACTCATAGCTCCACGGGGTGTTTTTCTGGGGTGTCATAGCTCCAAGGAGTTTGTGGGGGGAAGCTGCAGAGCTCTACTTACTTGCTACCATGAGGGGTGCCATAACTCCAATTGTTAAGGCTGCAGTGTGGTAAATGAAGACCTCGGAGAGGAAGTGAATAAGGGCCAAAAAGAAGGTGAAGAGCGTCAGGTAATAGAGGCTGTTGGAGAATAGAAAGCAGCAGGTTATCATCTGGTCCATCGTATGGGTACAAGCATGGCTGAGTGGAAATGAGGTAAACCTACATGGTGCCCTGTCTGTCCTCACTGTGGCAGCACAGATGGCACTCTGTGAAGTGCAAAAGCTGGGGCCTTCTGAGGGGAGAATGGTGTGGCGTGTTTAATGGTGCATTGAAATGCACAGGAATTACTTAGTCTGAAGGCAGGTGAAGAGGGGAGATAAGAACAGGGCGGTGGTGAAGTGAGAAGCGTGTGTGCACATGAAAAGAGGGTGAGAACTGGATGAGGGACAGGACTTAGACTGACACATCTTCCCACCTGTGCTCTGCTACCCTCTAGGGGCCACAGTTGTGGAAAGGGAGCAAGTCCAAAGATCTTTCGGTCAAACAACTGTCTTAATGGTAATTAGCATTGCCACCACCCCTGAAAACAGGTACACAGCCTGCCTCCCTATCACAGGCAATCCAGTGACATGTTCACAAGTGAATAGGAACTTCTGCTGAGGGGCTGGGTCACAAAAGAATGAGTCCTAGCTACCTCCAGCACAGGCTTCATCTAGTACAGACCCAGAGTCAGCCTGCTTGGAAATCCCTCCCATAAATATTTCTGGTACCCACAGGGAGAAGTTGCCTGTCTTCCACCACAGCATCAGGCTGCATCGCGGGCCCCTTGTCCTCAGTGGTTAAGACTACTGCAATGGGACTCTTAACCTGCCATGGCCTTTAGCTGAGCTATCATAAGAAAAGAAGTACCAAGAATCAGGCAGGCCACAGCATTAGCAATTGTTAACTGCTAATTCCAAGAGAAGCAACACCAGCAGAAGATGTTTTCCAAGCTGGAGCTCAGAAATTTGTAACCCCATTTCTGCCTCACCTAGGAAACCGAGAGCTCAGGATCTCTGCACAGGCAGCAGGGAGGAGCGGTTAACACACAAATCCCACAGTCATATTTAAGCTTTTTCAGGGGGACGCTTTCAACCCTATAGAAAGCTCAGGAAGAGCTCTTGATTCCCTGCCTCCACTGCACTGCACTACTCTAAGCTAGCTGCGCAGGTTGTGACTAGCAAACAAATCAAAGGATTTCTCCAGTGTCTCTGTACATACGTCCTGTTGCGGATGTCGATGGCGCAGAGACAGCGGATCACTGATGACAGCAGGGTCCAGACGCCGAAGGTCCGCGCCTGAAGCCCGTTCACTGCGTAAAGAAAGGAGTGCGCACAAGATCAGGCACAGCCTCGCTTGCCTCCCTCCCATCCCCGCCGGGGCGGCGCACGCCGGGGCAGCAGGCGACTCCCGGGCCTGAGTGCAGCCTCCAAGGCGGTACCCAGAGTTGATCCCAGCGCCCAGAGCTGGAAGGCGTCCTCCAAGCCTCAGAGCGGCCGGCGCGACCCTTACCGAACCCGGGGCTGGCGGTGTACAGCTTCTCCGAGAGAAAGCTGTGGTCGCGAAAGCTCTGCAGGGTGTTCCCAGCGGCGATGACTGACACCATCACCAGCCAGCTGCGCAGTACGTTCAGGAATCGGCTCATCTTCCCGACCGGTCGGTCGGTAAGAAACCTGCCTGCGAGGACCAGATCGGGCCGCAGCCAACACAGTGTCGTCCGTCCCCAGACGCGCTCTCACCGCGGCCCCTCCTGCTCCCCTCGAGCACGCCGCCGCCTCGCACGCCCATTGGCCGCGGGCGTGACGCTCCTCCCACGTACCACGCAGACGTGAGCTCTGTACCGCCAATCGAGTCCCTCAGCGCGCAGGAGGAGGTTTCGCTCCCCGTGGCCCCGTGGAAGCGGTGGGCGGGAAAGCGGCCGGGCTTTTGCGGCCTGTTGCGCCTGCGCGCTGAGGGCGGGCCCAGCGTTCCCCGGTTGTTGTAGTAACGGGGAAGCGGCGGGCGAGGCCCTGGTTGCCTGGCAGCCGTACCCGCTCGTCTCTACCCTCCCCACCGGTTGGGGCGATGTCGGAGCAGGTAAGGAAGGCTGAGGGGGCTGTTGTCTCAGGGTGAGGGGCGGTTGGTCGCCTGCTCCAGCGTGCTAGTTGCGACCCCTCTGGCGCTTCCCGCCGCTCTTGTCTCTCCCCGTGCCGCCGCCGCGAGGTAGGCCGGGCCCCGGGCGCGGTCGGGCCAGGGGTCGATTCCCGGGCCGGTGGAGGTGTTAGGATGTCTCGCTGAGCCCGGGCGGCGGGGGAGGCTCGGCGCCTCGAAGAAGCTGGCGTTTCTCCCAAGGGCGGGCCTGGCTAGCCTGGTACGGTCCTGCGGCCGGAGGCAGGGCAGGGACCCTTCAGCGGTGTGTGCTTGAGTGACTGTCACGAGCAGATAAGGAAGGTGATACCGCTTTCTACATTCCGCTAGCGAGAAGGTAATTTACAGACCGTAACAAGCTTTTTGACGGTCCCGTGAGAAATATGTATTGACAGGAGGTGGGAGTTAAGTTACCTCATTTCACTTGCCGTCCTGCTTAGCTATGCATTCATGCTTTTAATCCTTATTACAGGTAACTGCTCTTGAAAAATCCCTTGAATCTGGAGGAAGAACTCCCAGAGGCTGCTGAGACTGTGTTGTATGAAAACTCCCAGAGGAAATGCCAGTTGGGATGGCTCGAGATTTGGAGGAAACTGGCTCATCCTCAGAGGAGGAGGAGGATGATGTAGATGGGTTGGAGTAAGTAGGAAAAAAACCCCTTAACCATTTTTATCTCCCTGTGCTTCCTGCAGGATTTGTACTAATATGAAATGACAGTTGCATTCCTTTCCTTCTCCTGCGTGTAAAGTGGAAGATAGTTGCTTTGGACCCCAAGCTTAGAGGCAGGGGCCTATACGTTTGTAGCTATACATTTGTAGCCTAAAGGACCACTGTACTCATCAAGGTTGAAGGTGGAGCTCTTTACTTGGCTGCCCTGCCTACACTTTTATTCTTCTCTTTTGTCATCTTCCTAAAATGGGAATTTTGCTGACGACATTTAAGAAAACAAAATTAATGTCCTTTATTCTTTGTTTGTTTTTGTGGTGTTTATGGTTTTACTGTGCTATAGAGAGTGGAAATGTACTGCACAGTAAAATGATATGGAATGGTTTATAGCCTTGTATCAAACTGTTTTGTAAGAACAGTTCCTAGATTTCCTATTACATGCTAGTGGATATTTGTTCTGTCTTTGTTTGCTAGCTGTTTTTATCTTTGCTTCTGAAGAAGTTGCTCCCTCACTTTTTTCCCACAATGGAGTTCTTTTCTGTTTCACCTGGACCTATTTTAATATGTCCATTTTGTTTTCTTTTGAACACATGTTGCAACTAAGTGCCCAGTTGCAAACTGTAGTGACTCAAAGTATTTAAAGGAATGTTGATTCATACCAAGTAACTGGCTCAGACTTGCCAGATACTCATAGATGGAAAGGTCCAGAACTGCCTTCACCTAGAAAGTAACAGTGTGTCTTCATCAAGTGACCAAGGGTCATGCTAAGAATGAATGTCACCTGGAGGATTGAGTCCTACTGCAAATCCTCAGGACAGGCCTAACGTAAACTCTCCTGGTGCCTCAGTTCATTTCACACTTACATAAGTCTCTATTCTGTACTGTAAGTTCTGGAAGCTTCTTGGATCCCTTCCAGCTAATTCTACCTCATTAGGGTTTTTTTGTTGTTGTTTGTTTGTTTGTGGTTTGGTTTTTTTGTTTTTTTTCTTTATTGGTGGTGGAAGCACATGGAAGTGCTGTGAAGTTAATTTATCTGGGTGATACTGGTAGTAAACCTGGTTAAGAACACTAAGGTTATGCTTAAGAAATGCTACTCGCCCTAGCATCAGAAAGTTGCCTTTTTTATTTCTGTACCTCTGTTCCAAGTATAGAAAGTGTTTTGTTTTCTGTAGTTTCTCCCTACCTTTGGCAGACAATGATCTAGCATATTCTCTACACAAATGCTTCTGTGCATCTGTCAGGTTTTATATTTATATATAAAAAGACTCTTTAACTGTTCAGTCTTTGTTAACTTTTTTGTGGTTCCATTTCCTTCTGCAGCAATCCGACTTTTAGTTGCTTAGTGAGGTTAGCAGGTTTTCTTTCTATAATCTTAGGATTTTATGTAACAGCTCTTTTTTTTTTTTGGTGTGTCCATGTCCTTAATTCCTCTGAGGAGATGATAGTTCCCCATGGAGTCTTATTGTTTTGGATAGAGGAAATCTCTTTATCTTGGAATCTTTAGCTTGAGTGGCTGGCTGGGAGCATTGTCATTGAGTACTGGGCTTGCATTCTATTGAAATTAAAAAGGATGAACACAAGAGTGTTGTTTTGAGGTAAGCCAAGCCTGTTCTGGTCTCTCAGACTCTGCACAAGTGCCTTTTTGTGCACTTTAGAGTTCAGGACTACAGTCGGGCAGCATGCACTAATCTGGAGTTCCTAATCTGGAGACTGGAACCTGCACTGAAATGTCTGGTTGTGTGGATACTGGCAATTATGGTTCATCCTGAATTATAGGTCCTATTTTCAGGCTACAAATGCAAAGAACTACAGCTATGAAAATTCAGGAGGTTTCTCCCAAATTACACTCAGTAAAATAAATACAAATTAAACAGAACTCTGACTTAGACTTGTAAAACCAACCCAAGAAGAGGATGATCTGGAAAATTCCCCTTATAGCTGAGTACTAAGGGTGCCTAGTCTGTGTGTGTGAGTAAGCACAGGCAGGACACAGGAACCAACCGCAAAACCACAGCTGAAATGCAAAGAGTAAACTTATTTTTGTTGCCTTGCCAACTGAGGTCTCCCTGGAGCATCACCCTGGCAGAGGCAGAAGTGGGGACACAGGCACCATGGAGCTTGGTCCTTACTGGAGGATCACTGAACATGCTGTTTGTGCCTGTTTTTGAGGGATTCATGCAGGCAGAATTTACCACTCTGCTTTGAGCTTTGCCACAGCAGAGCAGGGAACTCACACATGTTTGATAGGATGCCTCAGCCTGTTAGACCTACGCTGCCTGAGCACAGATGTTCTGATTGTCAAACACACAAGCAGAGAGAACAGTTTAAAAGGTACATGTATCGCCTGGAGAGTATAGTTTCCTACACCCCAGCTGCAAGTCACTTGAGCATGTTTACAGGCCTCCTAGTCAATCTTCCATCATTTTCACACAGTGTGTCTGCAGGGTAGGTGGGCAAGTTGTTGTGGGTTTAAAGAGCAGACAGAATGAAGCTCTCAAATGAATTGGAGAAAAACAGAATTATATTTGGAGAGAGTTACAGACAGAAATTACAAGGCAGATACAAAATCCATAAGCAAACCCCCTTGAATTTTCCCCCAACCCAAAACTAAATCTGTAATCCCCAGTGATCCAATCCTACCCCACACCATGCCTCTGCCATCCAAGAGGCCTAAACACAGCCTCTGGAGGCTCCAAACCAGGCCTACTCCTTACATGTTTGTCCTGATAAAACAACTCCAGCCAGACACAAGGCTGGAGGGGGAGGAAAGGAGCATGAGCTGGCCTTGCTGTGAGTTTATGAAGAGATAGCAGAATTATGGGATTGAATAACAATCTTCTAGTCCCTAGAGGATTTTTTTTTTTAACCCTATAGTTCCCAACCTGGGACAGCAAGTACAGAGAATTACTGTGTCCTCGTTGTAACTGCTGTGTGTATGAGGCTCAGCAGTTGCTTGTACTGACTGTCTTACCATTTCAGGGACCATCCATGTATCAGGTGGACTGGTGGAGGGTGCAGGCGGATCCCTGTCTTGGTGTTTCATGCTGATGCCATTCTGACCAACGACAGCTACCTTCGCCTAATTGGAGGTGGGTACAACTGGGTTTTTTGCCTGAGGGCATGAGGTGGAAGTCTTATATTTGATGTTCCTTTCTCTTTGTTGTGGTGAAGAGGATGTGTGAGGAAAGAAATTACCATTGTCTTGTCTTTAAGTGCTGAGACGTTTGGAAAGGCTTGATGAGCTGGTGAACGTTTATCATGTCTTTGGGTTGTGACAAATGTCTGTATTTGTCCCCACATTGGGTCTTGATGTGTTTTGAGTTGAAGCTATCTACTTGCAGGTTGAACTTGGAGGCCATGTCAGAACCTGTGACCAGAATATAAATTCACTACTCTATAGTGAAGAGCTTAAAACCAATCTTTGCCTGCTGTGTGCTGCTTCTATGTGAATGAATTAACTAAAATAAATATACAAATTAACTGCAGCTGTAGTGTGCTGAGTCCTGTGATGTTCTTCTGTCTTCTGTAGTAACACAGACAACCTTGGTTTGTTCTTGTAGCTGCAGGCTAAGAACGTGTCTCTTGCCCTCTTAACAGAGCGCTACCACTTGTCCTATAAGATTGTGCGAACAGACAGCCGCCTGGTCCGAAGCATTCTGACTGCCCATGGGTTCCATGAAGTGAGTGCAGTGGTCTTCAGATCTGATTATGTGCTGGGCTGGGAAATGGTCATAATGATGGAGAATGATGATGATTTATGTTTTGGGTTTTGTTTTATGTACTCTGCAGTAGAGTAGAGCTAGGAAGTTGCTGTGGATGCACTTGAGGTGTTGGGGTTTTTTTACATGCTCTGCTAAGTCAGGCAGACAATATGTTGTGATTTTGCTCTCTCAAGGGAGTGCCCTTTAGCCTAAAGCCTGCAAAATTAGGGAAGAACCAATGCTGGAGTTAGGTCATGTGTTTTTCTCTTTTTGCTTTTAAAACATCATCTCACATCCTTGGGGAGAGCTGAAGGATTTAATCCCTCAGCCTTTGCCAGCTCACTAATGTATTGATGTAGCACTTCACATTTACATTCTATCACGGCCTTGCTCAAATGAGTGTCCTATACACCAAATGTATGTGGGTGGTGGATTTTCTTCTCTGTAATGCCAAGTTAAGGAACTGATCTCACAAATTTCCTGAAGAGATGTAAAACACTTTACAAACTGGGTTTAAATAGTCTATAAAAAGAACAAACCCACAAGTTTGTTTAGAAAAATATGACATGATTATTTCCTTGCACTACTGTACAGTAGGGCAGGAGTTTGGCTAGAGTTGTCCTAATATTCGAGTTGGTAGAGGAGGTTGTCTTGAACTAGAATTGCTTTAGTCTCACAGATATAAAGTTACAGTCTCTGGGACACAAGTGCTAGTGCTTTTCATTAGTTCTGTGTTTTTATGTGTCTGATGGTTTTGTGTTGCATTTTAGGTGCACCCTAACAGCAGTGATTACAATCTTATGTGGACAGGATCACACTTGAAGCCCTACTTGCTGCGTTCCCTTACAGATATTCAGAAAGTCAATCATTTTCCTAGGTAAGGCCTTCCTTGATGTCACATTTTGCTGAACATCTTCCTGATGGTTTGCAAAAATTTGAACATAGTGAGCTCTAACTAAAAAAGCAACCAGAATATATGTGATACTGAAAACTCTCAATGCTCTGGGCCTGTGCCACATGCGGTCTTCATTCTGAATAGGCTTTCTAAATAGCACTTCTCTGTAGCCTACATACTGAAGTTTAATTTTTTTTTTTTCTTTATTTGGCACTTTAGGCTTTTAGTTACAGAGAGTTGTATATCACCTGTGTGATGGTTTGGGAGTTCCCCACCCCCCTACACTTTGTAAAATCACCCAAACTAGACTCAGCTGTCTGGAAGTTGAGGACTGAAGCTCTATTTACAGCTTAGCACAATGTACAAGCAGATATATACACAATAGACAGGAACAGTTACAGAAATATACAAGTTAAAGGTAATACAGAAACACAACTCCCCTCCCAGAAATCAGAGACCCCAGGAGGGGCTCCCAACCACCCTTCCACCTTCTCTCCACTCCTATACCTTACCCCAAGGTTTACCTTACGTGCAAGGTGAGTTTGGAGGATCGGCCAGGGGAGTTAGAAGGAAAGTGGTTAGTTAAATTATTCAGCAGAGAGGAGAGGACCCACTAGCTCCCAGAGAAAGATCGAGAGGCTGTGTTATCTATGTTTTGAGTTCTTAAACCTCTCAGCAAGCCTATGAGTGAAGCAGACATCACCATTGTTTTCCTTTCACAGCCTATAACATAATTTTCTCCATTAAAATATGCCAATTAGCCTCAAACCAGCACACAACTGTTAAAGTTTATGAACACCATTGTAACAGTTTGCTGTTTCAGTCCTGTCTTGGTAATTGCAAGAGGGTGCTACAAATTGGGGTGGATAGTAATATGGGACCATAGAGGAGAGAGAGTAGAACTGAAGAGGTTAGGGTTTAGACATCTGACAGGTCTACAGATGGTTGTGTAACTTGGCTGAAGGGTTACTGTAATGTGTTTGTTGGTTTTTCATGTGAGCAGAAAACAGTCTCTTGTTTTGGGACTTCAGGTCATATGAACTGACGCGAAAGGACAGACTATACAAGAACGTCAGTCGTATGCAGCTGACCCATGGATTCAAGACATTCCATATCCTACCTCAGACCTTTATCCTCCCCACAGAGTACCAGGACTTCTGCAGTAAGTGAATGACTGATAGTGCTCAGACCTGAAGCAAAATAACTGGGTGGGAGTAAGGAAATGGTTTTTTTTAATATATGTGTCTGTGTGTATATATATATATAGCCTGTTGATCATGTCAGTGGTTAAGGCAACAAAATTAGAGGAAGCTGGAAAGATGGTGGAAAAGGCCCTCATGGTTCTTTTTATAATTTCTGCTCTGCTCTAGGCCTGTGCAAAGTCTTCAAGAAGCTGATGTGGGCTTAAGGCTCCAGCTTTATTTGTGTACAGTGTTGTTGATGATCAACTTTACAATATCGCTGACTAAAATCTGGCAGTACGGAAGAGAAAAGAACCAAAAGGAGGCATAGGGCCCAGAAACTAACCTATTGGAGTAGCAGGAAGGGGCTTCAGGGAGGGACTATAATAATTGCAGTTAGTCCCAAGGGGTAGAAACATCAAAAAAAGGCGTTTTAACAAAGAGTAGACATTTTAACAAGAAGTTGACTTAGAAATCTCAGAGTTTTCTACACCTTTTAGTGTAGGCAATGTTCTTGATTCTTGCTCCTTTGTAAATAAGCAAAGTGGAAGATGTTTCAAACTTGTACTGTTTTCTTTTCACCAGATACCTATTCTAAGGATAGAGGCCTATGGATAGTGAAGCCTGTGGCCTCTTCCAGGGGTCGAGGTGTCTACCTGATAAACAATGTAAGTGCTCAGCAAAAGGACTGCTCTTCTGCACTGTCTGCAGAACTGTGCCAGACACTGGCCCTGCTCTGGGTTTCAGCCATGCTTTGGTGAGCAGCTTAGCAGCCGTGAGCAGCTGTCGAAGCCTGCCTGGGTCTGTGCTGTGTAACCAAAAGCAATCTGTTGGGTTTTTTTTATTATCTTGGAACTTTCAAGTCTTAGCTTATTAGGAGGAAGTTCATGCTACCTGAGACAGTTTAGGAAGCTGTGCTGGTTCATACTGTCCTTGTGTGTGACAAGTAGGTTGACCTTGGGAAGATTCCCGTAACTTTCCTTGGTTATTTCCTTGTGTGACCTAAACAGTCCCCAGTCTCCTTGTCTCCCTCGTTCCCTTGGAAACCTTATGTGATATGGTAGGATGTGTATCAATCTTTGTTGTCTGCATGCCAGTGTGCCCTTACTGAGGTGTAATGGGGATGATTCTTTGTATTCATTGTGCTGTTTTTAGTGTCTTTCACCCGTTGTGGGCTTTGCAGTGAGCTAGGTTGTCATAGGTAACAAATGCATCTGGGTGGGAGCCACACACACGAGGGAATTCCAATAAATAGTCTCAACAGCAAAACTGACTGGTGAGTCATTTTACTTTCACTCACTCAAGTCCCTTTAACCTCCCCTGCACTGAAGTGGGGTCATGCTGCCTCATCTGTTCTCTACTTGGATCACTTCCCTTAAAATAGGGGAGCAATTTGCCAAGTCTATGAGGTAAGTATTTCCAGATCTACACTCAGCCCTTTCCTTCCTTGAAAGAGAGGAAAGAGCTCAGGCTTCTATGTCAGTTGTCCATGGACTGGGCAAAAGACCCTCCTGGGACTAAGCTCCCTTTGTGCATATCTGTTCCAGAAACACTTCAGCTAGTTTGGCCTAATGACTATGGTTTCCTTCAGTGTGATACCATCAAGGGGGTGTTCTATAATCTCATCATAACTGTTCTACAAACCAAATCAAGCCATAAACAAACAGATCAAAATAAATTACAAAAGCACCCTTGCAACCAACCAACCCCTATCCTTCCCCCCCCCCCCCCCAAAAAAAAAGAAAATCCCAAACACCACCACAAAGCAGCCAATACCCCCTAACAGCAAATCTTGAAATTCTCTGGTTGATAATAAAAGAGGTTGTCACTTCTGTGTGGTGTACTGAGGGAAGTTGAGCTTACTCCCTCATGCTGTGTGTGGGCACTCTGTATGCTTAGGCCTCCTGCTTGTGATGCTGGCAATGTGACTGAATACATGCAAACTGGGATAAAGGCAGGATGGTGGGGTGCTCTTGGCTCCTTTGCCTGTGGAAGGCAAGAAAATGTTTTTATCCCATAACTATGTGATGTATGTTTGTCAGATAGAACTTGCTGTTATGAGCTATGAGGGCAGCATCTTTCTGGTAGAGTAGCCTCTGCTGTGAACTGAATCTCAATAGAAGATAGTGAATTGTGTAGGCAAGAGGCTGAATAGCAGCCCAGGATCTAGTCATAAATTTGAGGAGTTCTTTTTTTCATTTGTGGACTCCTTACCACCTGTAGTTGCCTAAGCCTTCAAGTGTCTTCTAAACTTCTTCTCCATGTGTTTGATTAAACACTTGAGAAGCAAAAAGAATGGCATTCAGTTCTTGGATTTGGTTTTTACCTACCTGTTTTACATGCTTGCAACGTGGCTGTTAAATCTGTGTTATTCTCTGAGGAGCACTTAACTGGAAGATTCAGTGGCCAGTGTTTTTGGCAATTCTCAGGTTTTTGGTTAGGATCCAATGTGTCTGAAGTATGTTGTGCCTGACAGTGTGGTGTATTTTCATTTCCTGCCTCCTCAAAGACGGCTGTTGGTTAAGGGTGGCTTTATGATGGAAACGTCAGGGGGAAAAAAAAGTGATGGGTTTGATCTACTCATTTTATTCTTAAAGCCTCCTGTTTTTTCAGTTTGGGATTCTCTTTTCTTCTGTAGCCAAACCAGATTGTCCTGGAAGATAACATCCTGGTTTCTCGTTACATCAGCAACCCCCTGCTCATAGACGGTGAGTGTGCTCAGGAGCTGTTTTTCTTTTTTTCCCAACCCCACACCTGAGGATCTCTGCAATTTTGCCAGAATTTGGTTGGATAATTGAGTGGTCTGTCTTTTGCTAATACCAGAAAAGATGTGACTGGAGAATTCCTTAAAATCTGGAAGCCTTTCAACTTCAGATCATGGTATCACAGTATCACCAGGGTTGGAAGAGACCTCAAAGATCATCAAGTCCAACCTGATGCCACAGACCTCAAGACCAGACCATGGCACCAAGTGCCACATCCAAACCCGCCTTGAACACCTCCAGGGATGGTGACTCCACCACCTCCCTGGGCAGCCCATTCCAGCAGTCAATGACTCTCTCAGTCAAGAACTTTCTCCTCACCTCCAGCCTAAACTTCCCCTGGTGTAGCTTGAGACTGTGTCCTCTTGTTCTGGTGCTGGTTGCCTGAGAGAAGAAGGTAACCTCCCCCTGGCTACAACCACCTTTCAGGTAGTTGTAGACAGCAATAAGGTCCCTCCTGAGCCTCCTATTCTCCAGGCTAAACAATCCCAGCTCCCTCAGCCTCTCTTCACAGGGCTTGTGCTCTCCTCAGCCTCGTTGCCCTTCTCTGGAGATGCTCAAGCACCTCAATGTCCTTCTTAAATTGAGGGGCCCAGAACTGGACACAGTACTCAAGGTATGGCCTAAGCAGTGCAGAGTCCAGGGGGAGAATGACCTCCCTGCTCCTGCTGGCCACACTATTGCTGATGCAGGCCAGGATGCCATTGGCCTTCTTGGCCACCTGGGCACACTACTGGCTCATGTTCAGACGGGTGTCAATCAGCACCCCCAGATCCCTTTCTGTTTGGCTGCTCTCCAGCCACTCCCACCCCAGCCTGTAGGTCTGCATGGGGTTGTTGAGGCCAAAGTGCAGCACCTGGCACTTGGATTTATTGAATGCCATCCCGTTGGACTCTGCCCATCTGTCCAGGCGGTCAAGGTCCTGCTGCAGAGCCCTTCTGCCCTCCAACCCAGCAACATCAGCCCCCAGCTTGGTGTCATGATGCCTGTGTCAGCAGCAGATAATGGTTTATTGTTCTCAGTCTGCTGAAATGACTCAGCTGGATCTGCTGCCTGAAAAGGTATTTGCGGTCCCTGACTTCTGCTAACTGTATTCCAGATTTCAAATTCGATGTGCGCCTCTATGTTCTGGTTACATCCTATGATCCACTTGTCATCTATCTCTATGAGGAAGGATTGGCCAGGTAAGGGAGGTTTCTTCTTTCTCAGTGTACCTGCACATGGTGATCTGGAGATGTCTTGGCTTCCTTCTGTACTCCTTACACAATTGCGAGTGAGGGAAGTGCCAGTTAGTGAGTTCTGTGGAGTTTAAGTATATGATATGATGCTGTGTCAGTTTTCTTTATATAGATCTTGGGGGAGGACACTTTTTAACATATGTGAGTAGGTAAAAAAATAAAGCAACACACACCATTGTTGGCTTGTCCTTTCTAAAGGTCGAGTTCCCAAAACCTCTCTGTACTACTGATGCCTTTTGTGTCCTTTCTCCATCCCCCAAGGAGAAGGGAATGCAAACTTCCTCAATTTCTGTTTCGTTCTGATGACAAAAGTAATTGGAGACCTGTTGTTGGCATTATCTGCCTTTTTGTTTTAATACTTTCAACTGCTTTTCTGTTTTTATTTTCTACAGTATTGAGTGTGTGGTTTTAGATGATTGAGCTGTTCTTACCTGACAGGATGCCAATTTTATTTTGCTTTTAAGTGATACTTAAGATTACCTGTCAAAATCTGTATTTATCTGTCAAAAATACCTCTTTATCACAGTTTAGCTAAATACTTTTCTATAGTAATTCCTACACTTGAAATAATTTACCTTCTGACTTCCAACAGACCAGAAACTTAACTGTTAGTGGTGTTTGAGAAGAGAGCATCATGGGACTGTTCTTCTACAACAGTTTTAAGCACTGCTGAGTCTGTCTTTTAAGCATATCTAGTTGTTTTACTGAACTTCATCTACCCGCTGAGCAGTTTCAGATGTGGTGTTAACTACAGCTAAATGCTTGTAGAGAGAACTTGTAGCTGAATGCTTTCACAAGGTAGATAGGCATTTTTTTGCAATCATTATCTTTAGTTTCTCTTAAATCTTTTCCTTCATCTGTGGCTGTAGAGTTGGTATGTTTGTGCAGCAAGTGCTGGCAAGCGTTTCTTGGTGGTCACTCCAATCTTCAAAAAGAGCAAGAAGGAGGACCCAGGTAACTATCAGCTGGTCAACCTCACCTCCATCCTGGAAAGGTGGTGGAGCAGTTTGTTCATGATGTCATCTCAAAGCATGTTGAGGAAAAGAGGCTTATCATGAGCAGTCAACATGCATTCACCAATGGGAAGTCATGTTTGACCAGTCTGATAGCCTTTTATGATGGCATAACTAGATGGATAGATAATAGCAGTGCACGTGGTCTAGTTCAACTTCAGCAAGGCTTTTGACATTGTCTCCCATGGCATGCTCACAGCCAAGCTTAAGAAGTGCAGACTGGATGGTTGGGTGATAAATGGATTTGGAACTGATTGAAGGACAGGGTACAGAATTTTAGTCAGTGGGGCAGAGTCTGGTTGGAGGCCTGTGGCTAGTGGTGTCCCCAGGGGTCACTACTGGGTCCAACCCTATTGTGTATCAATGATCTGGATGAAGGGATAGAGTGTACCCTCAGCCAATTTGCTGATGATACCAAACTGGGAGGACTGGCTGACATACCAGAAGGCTGTGCTGCCATCCAGTATGTCCTGGACAGAATTCTAATGAGATTCACTAAAGGTAAGCATGAAGTCCTGCATCTGGGAGAGAACAACCCCATTTATTGGTACAGTTGGGTTGATCTGTTGGAGAGCAGCTCTGAGGAAAAGGACCTGAGAGATCTGGTGTACAGCAGGATGACCATGAGTCAGCAAGGTGCCCTTATGGCCAAGAAGGCATCCTGGGCTGTATCGAGTGTGGCAAGCAGGTCAAGGGAGGTGACTTTCTATAGGTGAGCCTGCCTTGGCGAGGATCTCCATCCTCGGACTCCCTCTCCAGACGTCCCTTCCAATCCTTACCGCCCCTCGCTATGTCAAGCACGAGCAGAGGTTGACGTAAAACTTTCGGTGGCCTGTTCTGTGTGACCTGCAGATGGCACTAGTGGTCTTTAGCGATTTGTTTCCTTTTTATCACCATACCCTGGATTTGCAGATCGAGTTGGTGTGGGGTAAGGAACCTGGAGCTACTGAATTCTGGCTTCCTGTTTAGCTACTATTTCCTTTCCATGTAATAGTGTGAATTAAGTGATGGGAGAGACCTTTTTGTTGCCTCACACAGTACATAATGTTTTGATTTAAAGCTGTGAAAAAGCTGTGTGGGGAGGTAGAAATACTTGGACAAGAGTGGAAGCTGTTTTTTATTCCTAAGGGAAAAAAACCCACACTGCTTAGAAGTGGAAGCAATTTGTAGCAGGGAGCTGGAATGTAGGGTCAAGACCTAAAATCAAAGGTTCTACTGGAGCTACCTAGGGGGAAATCCACCAGCAAAACAAAGGGATCTTTTGAGGACCTCCATAATGCTTGTGGTGCACTGTGATGACTTCAGTGTTTTGAGTTTGCTTTCTGAAGGTAGGTAGTCTCTGAAGTGTAGTCAAGGTGACCTCTTTTAGGTTGTTCTCTTAATTTTCTTTTTCCCTTTTATTAGTCTGTCTGAAACGTAACACTCCCCTCTGGTGTTAGGCTTTTCATATTTCAAGTAGAAGAGGAACCTGACTTTACTCAGTAAATAGTGACCTCGACCAGAAAAAGGAGTGCTATCAGGAAACCATAAGATGTAAAGCTTTTTGAAAGGATCAGATGCTATAATACATTTCTGATGTTTGATTAGATACTCCCTTAGGCATGGTTTCTCTTGACGTAGCTGGGCTTGTCATGACATGATCTGGAGTGAAATTTCAGGCTTCAGTGCTGAGGAGAAGAAAAGGATTATGAAACCAGCATGTATAACTTTTGTTTCACTTTCTGTATGGAAGAAGGAAGAAAGTTTCCTTTGAAGGAGATGTGAAGGGTATGAGGCAAAAGTATCAAAGCCCTCAGCTATTATTGCTTGATTTGTGCTGGAGATACCGAATAACTGTTTGATTTGCCCTGGCCAAAGTACTCTCCCAGTGCAATTTTTTCAGGAAGATGCTACCCTCAAAGCTTTTTTTGGTTTGTTTTGTTCATCCCTTAAAAGATTTTTGAATGGAACATAAGAAGTGCTGAGTAGGTTCTTTTTGTAGTTACTTCCACCCAATTCCTTGTAAAATAAGCTGTATTTGTTAGGGACAGAACTGTAGGGATCAGAGTTATATATTGGGCTTCTGGAGAGGGGCACTGGAACAGGTTGCCCAGGGAGGTCGTGGATGCTCCCTCCCTGGAGGTGTTCAAGGCCAGATGAGGCCTTGAGTGAGCTGTACTAGTGGGAGGTGTACCTGCCTATGGCAGGGGGTTGGAACTAGGTGATCCTTGAGGTCCCTTCCAACCTTACCATTCTATGATTCTATGAAATGAAATGAGGAAAGGGAGGCCCCCAAAATGAAATGGGGTAAAAAGAATGGGGCCCCAAAATGACATTGGCAGAAGAGTAGTCCTGGCATGAGACTGGAACAGAGAGGGCCCCTGAAAGGAAATTAGAAAAAGAAGGAGCTCCACAATGAAATCATTCTCTAAAAGACTGCAAGATTTCTCAAGAGTTTATTCTAATCTCAGGTTGACTTCTGATTTTACAAGCATTGAAATTTTCTTACCTTCTGTACTTACTGCAAGGTCTACTCCTGTGGCCTTAGTGTCTTCTAAAATAATATGTGAACTCCTGTAGAGTAAGACTTTCTGTAGCATGCCACTCCTCTCTTTCTTGGAGAGAACAAGGATAGTGGATGAGTAGTGTTTTTACTACGATGGAGTACAGACAGGGAAGTATATTGTGAATAGCTGTAGAACTATGGAGTAATGAAGGTAATTTCAACTGGTATTTCAGTGGTAGTAACACTCTGCCATCCTAAGCAAGTGTGAAACACAATTTAAGGGATGTGGACTATTTCCAGCTTGTGATCTGCCACCATTCTGCCATTTAGAGGCTATTGATAGAGGCTCTAGAAATAACTTGAATTTTCCATTTGCAGCACTTAGCATAAGGCTAGTAAGGCTGTCAAATCAGCACTTGGAGATGTATTAAGCTGGCATTTGATTCTGGATTGGGTTTTGTGTCTTTTAAGCATGTAGGTTTTTAATTAGTAATTTGGAGTCATTTACTGGTTTGTATCTTTTTGGATGCATTGCTCAGCTGCCTCATGTTATCCCTTAAAAAGACACCATCCTAGCAGAATAGTAAGTTTAGATACTGAGAGCTCTGGAACACATTGAAATGCCTTGTGAATCATCTGTTCCCACGGAAACTGTTTCAAAGTATCAAGGGAGTCATGACTTCTGAAAGAGCTTGCCACTTGGGCACAATATTTTCCAGCATCTGGCTGAAAGTGTGTTATCAATAAGTACTTTCAAGTGTGCTACCAATACATGATAAGTTGGAGGTACTGAAATAATAAGTAACACCATAATATATGATGATATGAAACTGGGGGGAGATGGCTGACACACTAGCAAACTGTGCTGCCACCCAACAAGATCTGGACAGCCTGGAAAGTTAGGCAAAGGTGAAAGGATATGTGCAGTGTCATAGAATGGTCTGGCTTGTAAGTGACCTCTGAAGGTCATCTAGTCCAATCTGCAGTAAGCAGGCACATCCTCAAGTAGATCAGGGTCGAGCCTTACTGTCCTGCCCTGAAGTCCTGCATCTGAGGAGGAGATGAGTATTAACAAAGCAAATTGGGGGTGAATTCTTTTGTGGACTTGATGTGCAACTTCATTGCACAGATAGATGATCCAAATTCTATTCCTNTCTATTCTCCTTAGTAATTTCTTTACCTTTTGCTAGGGCTTCTTAAGATAGCATGTGTCTGACTTCCTCTTCACCCTTCCTTTCAAGACACTGGCAGTTGTGGGCCAGGAGGATGGTCATAGTGAAGAGAAGGTGTTTTTTAGTTTTTCTCTTGTGGATTTGTTTTATTTCATTTGTTTTAGCTTTTTGAACTAGAACGTGCTTGTTGTTACATGCTGTGGTTGTTAGCAGTGGCTTATACTGCCAACCAGATACCTTCAGTGCTGCCCTTCATAGTTTGTTTTACTATTTCTCTAAAATCTGAGACCTAAAATTTACATTAAATCAGGAACTGGTTACATATAGAACAAGCAAATGGTTGCTGTTGGAGCAGATGATGGACCTGGACCTAAGTAAGGCATTTGACTCTGTCCCATGTGACATCCTGGTCACCAAACAGGAAAAACATGGACTTGATGGGTGGAGCACTGCTGGGTAAGGAATTGGCTGGATGGTGGCACACAGAGAATGGTGATCAAGGGCACAATGTCCACCTGGAGACCAGTGCCAGGTGGCATCCCTCAGGGGTCAGTGCTGGCACCAGTGCTGTTTAACATCTTTGTCAGTGCCATGGACAGAGGAATCAGTGCAGCCTCAGCAAGTGTGCAGATGGCACCAAGCTGTGTGGCACAGTCGACTTGCTAGAGGGCAGGGATCCATCCAGAGGGACCTGAACAGGCTTGGAGAGGTGGGCCCGGGCCAACCTCATGAAATTCAACAAGGCCAAGTGTAAAGTCCTGCACCTGGGTAGGACCAATCCCAAGCACAGCTCCAGGCTGGGTGGTGAATGGCTGGAGAGCAGCCCTGAGGAAAAGGACCTGGAGGTCTGGGGTGATGGAAAACTCAACATGAACCTGCAGTGTGAGTGCAGCAGGGCAAGGGAGGGGATTCTGCCCCTTTACTCTGCTCTCCTCAGACCCCATCTGGAGTCCTGTGTGCAGTTCTGGAGCCCCCAGCACAGGAAGGACATGGAAGTGTTGGAGTGGATCCAGAGGAGGCCATGAAAATGCTCAGAGGGCTGCAGCAGCTCTGCTATGAGGACAGGCTGAGAGGGTTTGGGCTCTGCAGCCTGGAGAAGAGAAGGCTTTGAGGAGATGATTCTGTAATGGTTGTAGCTCCCTTCCAACTGAAATTATTCTTTTTAACTTAATGGCATGTCCTTGTCTTGCAAATATTGGCACAAGTAGTGTCATCCTCTGCTTAATGATTGATAATTTTACTTATTTTAGTATTTTTTATTTTTTAAAGTTGTGTTACCTGCTTCTAACATGGAGACACTCCTCTCTTTTTGGCTGCATCTTAACACTCCTTTATGTCTTAAAGAGGATGTACCTCTGTCTCATTGAAAGTTTTATTTGGCATCTTTCTATATTTGCTCAGCTGGTTGCAAAGTGCTCTGGTTTGCCTGTGGCTATGTTTTTTGTGGAGCAGATTGAGTGGCTGGAGTGTCCAGCTGAGCAGGTGATGAGCTTTCAGCTGCAGTGCATCCTTAGGTCGGCAAAGGCTGATTGTGTAACTACACCTGTAGAAAGCATCTTTTGCACAGGATTTAATTTTAAAGATGTTTAAATTTAAACTGGTGTAGTGATCAAGAGAGAAACAATCCTGCACTCTTCCACTGGCTGCTGTTCCCATTGTCATGTTGACTCTCCCTTCCTAGCACAGGTCTGTGATCAATTTCCCTCTGGCTACACAGTGCAAACTGAAATAGAGGGGTGGTAATTGTACTAGCAGCTGATTGCAGGAAGCTCCTCTCCTCTCCAAGTTTATATTGTTTTAGCATTCATTGAAGTCCTTAAAGAGGGGTGCTCTTGATAAGATTGCTTACATGCCTTCAGTTCGTTTTTGTACTCTGTTCTTGTGTTTATTCAGGATCTCATAGTGTCCATTGTATTGTGTCACCACAAGCACTTCTTTACCCCTGCAGCAAAATGATCTGGCTTGCTAGAGAGCTTAACAAAAAATACTGGTTTAGGTGACTCACTGTGCAGGACAGACATCCTCATGCTAGTATTGTGCAGGTAGAATGAAGGTGGATAGCTGTAGAAAGAATATGGATAGCTTAAATCTGGGTGGCCACTGATGGGAAGGGGGATGATATCTTACAAAGCTACATGATGGATGAGGAAGTTGGTCTACTTTTGTCCTCTTATGCTTTTCCCTCTCTCAAAATCTGTACCCTCTGCCACCTCCTCAACACAAAACAAAAATCCCTCAAACACCTTACAACCCAAAACTCCTGGGCTGTTTTTCAGTTGGATCAAATCTTTGATTTATTTCAACACAGACATCTCTGAAGGTACTGCATGGCGTAGGGTATAGTGACAGGGTACTTGTTTACAGTACAGGTCATGTGTCTTAATCAGGAGGTTATCACTGTTTCCATAATGAACAGACTGATTTAAGTGTTGGCTGTAACAGGATTCATATGAAGACTAGATAAGTTTGTAGCAGTCTTGCTCTGATTGTCATCTTTCCTACTGGTCTCTTTCCTTGTACACAGCTAGGTGAGGTCTTTGAGATCCAGAAGGGTCACTTCTGAGAATGACAGCACCTTGGAGCAGATGCTGCTTATTGAACAAATTGGTTTGCCCTGTAGGTTGTACCTGGTCTTCTGGATGCCCCTTGAAAAAGAGGGTTGACAGTTCTAGCTGTGTAGTTGTTGGTGCTAGAAATCTCTTCTTCCTCCTCATTTTCCTGATGGTCTCGTTGGAGTACACAAGAAGTGAGCTGTTCTTGTATGAAACTTCAGGAAATACTAAGTTTGTTGTGCATAGGTAGCATGATTGCTCTGAATGTCTGCATTTCCCAGGACCAGTGAATATTATGTGTTCATGGGCAGCCCTACTGTGAAATCAGAGGGCCTGTTTGGTCAGAACTCCTGAGGACCACAAATTTATGCAGTTGAGAGAAAAATGTGCCTAACATAATGTGCAAGATATTAGGCTGTGAAAACTCCTATGAGAACAGGTAGAGCATCCTGCTCTAAGACACTGAAAAAGAAACTAAATGGACCTGAATATGGCCCTTAAGAATCAAATATATCTTTCACGAGGAGAGTTTACATGTAATGAAGTCTTATTGCTTGCATTCTCTGCCTAGCTGCTGTTGTTGATCAGTCTATGTAGTAAGTCATATTTAGCAAACAGGTCACCTGATCAAGATATGCTGTAAATCTTTTTTATCTCTCTCCCTTTACAGGTTTGCAACAGTGAGGTATGACCAGGCATCCAAGAACATTAAAAACCAGTTCATGCATCTGACCAACTACAGTGTCAACAAGAAGAGTGGAGATTATGTCAGGTACTTGACTGAAAAATGTAATTTCATCTCTAGAGGTTGTGTTTGTATACCTAAGCTGGTCTAAGGCTGGTGTAAGTCCATAGAGGTAAGCTAGTGTTGTTGACTTGCTTCTTCCATGTTTTGGGTTTTGTTTTTACAGCTGTGATGATCCTGATGTAGAGGATTATGGAAACAAGTGGAGCATGAGTGCAATGCTGAGGTACTTAAAACAAGAAGGGAGAGACACCTCAGGTCAGTACAAGTCTTGTTCTTTTACTCCTTTGTTGGATCTTAATCATCTCACTAGTGCTACTCCTAAGGAATCAGGGAAGAGCCCCAGTTAGCACCAGAGCAGGGTGGAGTGAAGCATTGTTCCTTACAGCTTACTCACTAAAGCTGTGCATTTATTCTCTATCCCTAATGATGAGTTCTACCCTTTCTCAGAGATGAGACCTATCCCTTCCCTTTTGCAAGTAATATTCTGGGACTTTCTTAGGGCATGTTTCTTAATACTTTACCTGCATTTCCCATTTCTTAAGGTCATTACATTCCTTCTAAAAGCTTCCCTCCCTCTACTGCTCCCATGGCCTGTTCAATCTGATGAGTGACCAGCTTCTGGAGAACTGTGCCAGTTTGAATGACTCTTGGATGTGGTGTCATCTTTCCATGGCTCAGGTTTTTGCTGGGTGTTTTCATTCCAGTCTGTGTTTCATGTGAAATAGCTCCCTCTGCCACACCTTTGCCAGGTCTGCTAGGAGTAAACCCATCTGCAGAGCAGAGTTCAGTTATATCTTTCAAGGGACAAATTTAACTATCCATAAGACTACTGATAGCAGCTCTACCCATATTGCAAATGTTGCCAGGGAACACTCAGATGTTGGAGGAAGGGGTTTGGAATCTGATTTTCAGATGGAAGTAGAAATCTTTTCCCATCGTAGGTGTGCAATTGCTTGCACCATAGATTTTCAGTGTGCTATACACACACAGTTAATGATGAATTTTCACACCCCACCTCAACCTAAAGTGCACCTATAAAGCATACACTCTTAATTAGTAAGCAAACTACTGTGTAATGAAAGCAGATTTCTCCAACTATCCATTACAAAGCTTCTTGCACCTTTCTCTGATGCATCTGGTTCTGGTGATAGGGAAGCAGAATGCTGGCTGGGAAGTGCTGGCCTTGCCTGGGCTGGCAAGGTTTTGTGCTCTGGGATGTTGATGTGCACTTATACATTCTCATACTGTCTTGCTTTCCCTTAGTTGTCTTCTGGCACAGATGTTCACATTTGAATTTGCTTGCATGCTCCTCTGTAATTATTCAGGTCCCTGCATGTTGTCATTTGAACATTGAGAAATATCAATTGAACTTTCTAGTCAAGTGACTTGTACTAAATCTTCTTTGGGACAGGGATTACCAAATGTCTGTTTGGGTTTGCTGGAGGTCTTGTGTGTTTGCTTATACTCCTTTTGAGGGGTGAGGAAAGCTGTCCTATCATCCCTACTAACATGTCAATCTAAGATTCCAGTGTTCATTCATTCCCTCCTCCCCTCGCTTTTCTGTTGCTTGTGCTTGAAAACAGAAACTGAGTGTGATGTTTACCTGTACTAGTGGGAGGTGTCCCTGCCTATGGCAGGGGGTTGGATCTAGATGATCCTTGAAGTCCCTTCCAACCTTACCATTCTATGTTCTTTCTATTGCATGACTCATCCTAAGCCTAGCATAGAATCCAACGTGCATTTTTTTCTTGCCTTTTGCCCCCTCTCCCAGCTCATATTCCTGTTCCTGAGTTGTGTTTACAGGCTTATATGGGAGCTGGAGAGAGCATCCTTGCAGATTTTCTATAGGTCAGCAGGACTAGGAGCTGTCACCAGTCACAGCATTTGGAAATGATTTGTGAATTGTGGTGTGGAACCAACTGCTTTAGAGGAAGGTGCAATATCACAGGGCAGTTATAAAAGTTCACAATAAAATATAAATGTGTCTCTCAGTAGCTCTGTTTAAGGGCTTATTTCACTGACCCACTCTTGCTTTAGTCCTTCCCAATACTCTTGAGCGGGTGGTGATCAGACTCCAGCTGACTGGTGCTGATGTGCTTGCCACATGTTTTTGCCTACCTGCACTGTACACATGCTCACTGTCATCAGTCTCATTCGTGCCTGTTTTGCACTAGGATACTTCTGCATGTATCTCTCTACTTACCCTTGCATGCGTTCCCAAACATCAGTGCTTTATCATCCCTAGGTTCTCATGGCCTTTGATTCACAAAACTTTCTGTCCACATGCATATTCTCATGCTTTGCAAGATATTGTATGCTACCACACCATCTTTTTTTATTTTTGCTTTTTCTTTATCCTCCCCTCCTTGCAGCACTGATGGCCAGTGTGGAGGACCTGATTATCAAGACTGTGGTTTCTGCTGAGCTGACCATTGCTACAGCTTGTAAAACCTTTCTTTCACATCGTGGCAGCTGCTTTGGTAAGGCACTGGGGATCTCTTTCTTGATTTACTCTTCATACTGTTTGAAATTTCCAGCTTGCTGATGGTACAGACAAATGTGTGTACTGTGTGTTCCCTATTGCAAGGAAACCGGATACTGTGGGTTGATTTGTGTTGTGTTTGTTTTTTTTTTTTTCAACAATAAAGACCTGTGATGGTTTGGGAGTTCCCTGCCCCCCANTTCCCACCCCTCTGCCTTACCCCAGGGTTTGGCTCATGTGCAAGGTGAGTTTGGAGGATTGGCCAGGGGGGTTAGAAGGAGAGTGGTTAGTTAGGTTAGCAGAGAGGAGAAGGCAAGAAGCTGGAGAGACTGAGACTCTCCACGCCCGAGTGTCTCATCTATGTTTTGTGTACTTTAACATCTCAGCAAGCCTATAAGTGAAGCAGACATCACCACTGTTTGCTTTTCACAGCCTATAATGTAATTTTCTTCATTAAAATATTCCAAGTAGCCTCAAACCAGCACAAGGCCTCAGTGAGGGCAGAGAATATTGAATTGTAGTTGGTCATGGGCCTTTCATCAGAATCCTATGCTAGGAAATGGGATGAAGAAAAAGGACTTGAAAGAGAACTGAGGAAGTGGTGTAAAGTTGAAGTTACTGACCCACTAGTGCCCTTGCAAAGGATGGCTGTGGAAGATTACAGAATCCCTTTACGGCACTTAATATTTTCTGTTGAGGTATCTAACCCGATGTAGGTCCGGGTTGCTGTCCTACATGCATCTGAGGAGTAGGGAGGACTGAATGTGTAGTGCAGTCCCTGGAATGACAGTGCTGCTGAGATACTTCTGGGCTTGTGCTTGTGTGAGAGCATCGCATGGTGGCGACAAAGGCTGTTTCTGGCAGAAGCTGGATGCAGAGCTATGTGCTGGCAAAGGGATTCGAGAATTCGCTGGCAGCCAGTGCTGGGATAGGGCCCAGAAAGCAGCGGCTGGTACCACAGTGTGCCTTCTCCCACTTTCCAGTGGCTGCTTCCCAACCTTCCCTAAAGAGGCCTCCTCCTGCTTTTAGTCCCCCTTGCTCATGTGGATACACACATGAAGATGGAGTTTCTGGGCAGGGGAAATGAGTCTAGAATTGGTCTCAGTCAGTGCTTAAACCAAAGATCAAGCTTGGCTTAAGCTATCCTGTGTTTAGGTATTGAGATATATTTAAACTAGCTGTGACAGGTAAATCCATTTGTGTGGTCCTTGCACTGCAAGTGGCTGTTGACAATTCTGCAGGTTTAAGTGCTCTGACATAAATGCTGTCATCTCTGGATATTTGGAGGTGATAAGATGGTCAACAATCAAGGAAGAGCCACAGTCAGAATGTTGTTTAGTGCCAAACTAGCTACCTTTTGTGACTTTACCTTCTCCTGATTGGGTCTCATGGCTTTGTTCCAAGGTGGAGAACCTTGACATACATGGGTGTTTATGAGATAGATAATCACAATAAACATCCAGTTGGAACAGACCTCCAAGATCATCTAGTCCAGTCCTAATCACAGAAAAATAGTAGTTTCAGTGAAGTAGCAGTTCATCAGCTACTCTAGAGATACTAACAATTGGATTTAAAAAAAAAAAAGACACCAAAAAACCTTTTAACTCCCTCTTTTGTGGCTTCTCCCTCATTTGTCTGTAGATTCCTCTGAGCTGTGTGTAAACTAATGTTCTTCATGTAGTTTTTGCTGGGCCTGGCTCTGAGGTTATCCCACTTCCTGCTGCCTCCCCAGGGCTGCAATAACCACCCTCTTAGATACTCCCCCACAAATAAACTGTTTTGTTCCATTTATTTCAGTGTAAACATAAATTAAGTGCTTCCCAGGAAAGAGAGCTTAAGTAGGAGCCATACTGCTTCCCTAGGGAGCCTGAGGCATTTCCAGAGCTCAATATTTTCTGCCATCTTCCCCCACAATTAAGTGGTGGTCCCTGGGTCCTTGTTCCAAGGATTTGAACTGCCCTTGTTGTGCTGTATGGCTCATTCTTCATCTCTCTGTCTTGTTCTGATGCTCTTCGGTTGTGCCACTTTTAACCATACTGTAATAAAGAGAGCTTTTCTGACTGGAAATGTTCACAATGACTGAGTTCATAGCTGATAACATGAGGGAGAAAACTGAGACTGAAGATTTCAAGGCAGTATGCAGAGCCTTGGAGCAATAGGAATATTTTTTTTTTTTTTTTTTTTGTTCATCCTGGGTTGTGGACAATGAAGCTGGATGTGTGCTGTGAGAAAGACTGATGATTTGGAAAGTAAACTCTGACTTCAAAAACCTGTATGTGAGACGGTGCAGAGGTAGGCCTCATTTGAGAAGCTTCTGGGAAAATATGACTAACAAAATGTGCATTCTACTCTAGTCTCTCTAGTGCTGTTCTAGGGAATGAGACTCCAGAACAATTGCCACCTTATTGCTAAAATAAAAAAACCCAAACAAACAAGTACTTGTTTGTCTGAATATATTTGCCCAGGTGAGTCCCTGCTTAGAGATCTGGGTCAGGCACACAGATATCCTTTTAGCTTTTCCTGGTTTCATACATGACATGTCAAGGAAAAGTAGAACAAGTGTTTCCTATGCTTACTTGTCTTGCAAAGTTTAATACAGTCTAATGTTATACTCTTACTGTCAGTGTTTGCTTTAAAGACAGTAAGTGAGGATGCCACTTTGACTCTGAAGAAGGTTGTCCTTAGCATCGTCTGACTTTTGCCAGATTCAGAAGTATTGTATCTTTCAGGATACATCTTCTGATGATCCAGCTCTGTCTTCAGAGTTTGACAAAACTGTCATCTGAGCCTGTAGAGTAAAATGAGTTCAAGGGGTAGGTCTTCCAGTAATACTCTTGTAGGAGTAGGGGTCTGTCCCTGCACTGTTTTCCTTGCTTGTCACTTTGTAGCTCTAAGTAGTGCCTAATTGATTGTTGATGATTTTGGACCTAGAGGTCACCTGAAAGAGTCAACATCCATGTTGCTGCAGAAACTTTCTGGCTTCTTTAGAAAGCTGTTCTCAGATGGGTAGCACCAGTTCAGGGTGCTGAGGCAGACCTGGGAAGAATTAATTCTTCCAAAAATGACCATAAAGAGATGACCAGCTCTGTGAATTTATCAGTGGGCTTGTGTTACACAAGTCTGAAGCAACCCTTACTTTTCATTCCATTTTCTGCTGCCATTGGTTGTTGTAATAAAATTCAAGTCTTTAGCACATAGATGAGAACATGGAAGTGAGGAATGTTAAGTTGTTATCTCCTGGTTTGTGTGTGGCTAAGGTGGTTGGAGTTTAGGAGACTGAAATCAGAAGAACTTGGGCTAATGAGGTCAGGCAACATACTTTGTTTCTCCTTCACTTCATGTACCTGTGTATCTATGGAGCCATTGCCTTTTGTTTTAACCTATCTGATCCTACATTTTCTTGATCTGGGTGCTTGAATTTGTTGAACTAGCCACAGATTTATTCTTCTGTTCCTCAGCGACGTAAGGGAAGTTAAATAATGTCCAGCAGTGGTTATTTGGTTAACCTCTCTGTTCACTATGATCTTACACACTGGGTTGAAGAGCTTTTATTGTCCCATGAAGAAGATTTATTTACCCTGTAAAAATAGCATTAGAAGGGCAGCCCAGTTTGCACCAAGACTTTTGTTCTTTGATGTTAGCTTTGAAGGTGGCATTGTTAGCTTTTTTGACTTCAGAGTAGAAGAACAATTCTGAGTCTGGTATAGATGATGGCCCCAACTCTAATCTCTTCAAAGGAAGTAGTGGCTCATGTAGAGGGAGAGCATCGAAATGGCATAAGGTTTTAAGGGCAAGGCTTATGAGGAACGACTGACATCACTTGGCTTGTTCAGCTTGAAGAAGAGAAGGCTGGGAAGTGACCTCATCACAGTCTACAACTTCTTCAAGGGGTACAGTTAAGGGGGAGGTGCTGATAGATCTCTGGTGATCAATGACAGCACATGAGTGGTGTCAGGGAAAGTTCAGATTGGACATTAGGAAAAGGTTCTTCCCTGAGAGGGTGATTGCTCACTGGAACATGCTCCTCGTGGAAGTGGTCATGGCACCAACCCTGTCAGAGTTCAAGGACTGTCTGGATGATACTCTTTAGTCATTTTAGTTTTAGTCACTCCTACGAGGAGCAGGGAATGGGATCCCTTCCAAATGGAGATATTCCATGATTCTATGTGAGCACTCTGAAATGAATCCATTTCTGAAGACTTTTAATGGGAATGTGATTGTGTCCTTTGAGCTTCAGTAGAAGGAAATGAAGGTTAAGAAGCCAAGGACTTTTTCTGGTTGCCTATTATGGGAGGAAGCACCTCTAAGACAGTTTGACCAACTCTGGCAGGTGCAGGCTCTATCAAGCAGAAAAGAATGCCAATGTGTGGAATAATTCTACAGCCTCATGTTTGGGTCCTTTCCTGTAATAACACTGAGAAATAAAACCTTACTCTGTTAAAATAAAGTTATCTGGAAAAGAGAATTAAATTGTATGATTTGGAGTGCAAGGCACAATCCTACACAAGACTACACTACCAGTAGTTTTCCCAAAGCCTTTGGTGTCCAGAGGTGTCTATTCTGTTACTTGATATAATGTGGCATGGCATTTTGCTTATCAAAGCCTAAACTCTTATGCTTATGACAGGAATGATTTGGGACTTGACTGATAGCCCCAGGACATAGATTTGTTCATGACCCCATAGCTGTTAAGATGTGCTTTACCAGAATTGGAAACAGGCACTGTACTATCCCTAGGTAAAGTGGTGGAGTTCATTGATGAATAAAGTCATAGAATGTCAAGGGCTGGAAGGGACCTCGAGAGATCATCTGATCCAGCTACCCTGCCAGAGCAGGTCACACTGGAACACATCCAGATGGCTCTTGAATATCCCCAGTGAGTGAGACTCCACAACCTCCCTGAGCAGCTGGTTCCAGTGCTCTGTCACCCTCACAGTGATTAAAATTCTCCTCAGGTTCACATGGAACCTCCTATGCCTCAACCCATTGCCCCTTGTTCTGTCAGTGGGCATCACTGAGAAGAGGTTGGCTCCGAAACTGTGGGGTTCATTTACAAAGCACTATGGAGTAGCTCCATCAATCTGCTTTGAAAAGTTTTTCTCTCATTCATTGACTTGTTCCTGTTTGGATGAAATTGTAGCACTTTCAGTTAACTAGGTACAATCCCAAGCACAACTCCAGGCTGGGTGGGGAATGGCTGAGAGCAGCCTCGAGGAAAATGACCTGGGGGTCTGGGGTGATGAAAAGCTCAACATGAGCCTGCAGTGTGAGTGCAGCCCAGACAGCAACCAAGTGCTGGGCTGCAGCAAGAGCAGTGTGGGCAGCAGGGCAAGAGAGGGGGTTCTGCCCCTTTACTCTTGTCAGACCCCACCTGGAGTACTGTATGCAGTTCTGGAGCCCCCAGCACAGGAAGGACATGGAACTGTTGGAGTGGGTCCAGAGGAGGCTACAAAGATGCTGAGAGGGCTGGAGCAGCTCTGCTGTGAGGACAGGCTGAGAGAGTTTGGGCTCTGCAGCCTGGAGAAGAGAAGGCTTCCAGGACAGCTTAGAGTAGCCTTCCAGTATCTGAAGGGGGCTACAGGAAGGCTGGGGAGGGACTATTGACAAGGTCTTGCAATGACAGGACAAGCGGCAATGGGTTTGAACTGGCAGAGGGGAGATTGAAACTGGGTGTTAGGAGGAAGTTCTTTGCAGTGAGAGTGGTGAGAGACTGGCACAGGTTGCCCAGGGAGGTTGTGGCTGCTCCCTCCCTGGAGGTGTTCAAGGTCAGGTTGGAGGAGGCCTTGAGTGCCCTGTACTAGTGGGAGGTGTCCCTGCCTATGGCAGGGCTTTGGAACTGGATGATCCTTGAGGTCCCTTCCAACCTTACCATTCTATGATTCTATAACTTTTCTAACCCAAACTCCTTGATAGGTGCTGTCTGTAAGCACGATCTGCAAGATAAAGAACAGGAAAAGTAGGAAAGAAAAGGGAAGATGGGAATTTCAGTGTGGCACAGGCATTGTTCCTTGCACTGGGAATGTCTGTAAGTATGGTCCTGCTTAAAATGAGGTGATGATTTTTTATTGCAAAAGCAGGAGAGTTGTATCCTATGGAGCTTTAATTCAGTGTATGTGTGTCCCTTTGTAACCTTCCTTCAGCTGCAGAATATATACTTTGCAGTCAAGCTGCTTTTTCCCCAGGGAACAAGCTGAAAACAAAGAGCAGCATTGCAGGGACCCTCTAGGAATTGAGTTTATTCTTTCGGTGCAAGATCATGGAAACATTGTTTGCACTACCAGGCTGTCACTTGTGACTTTGTTATTCTCTCCAAGTCTAGAAACTAAGTCTCTGGAGATATTTTCTAAAAAGGAAGTGCCAGTGCATTCTCTGACAGGGTTATAAAATGACCTTGGAGTACACAGGAGTTTACCAGAACCGAAAACTTGAGCCTGTGTCCCCAGCCTTCCTCTTAGTCTTAAATCATGATATTGATGGAAAAATATCTGACTGAGCTGTTGCTCTTAGACTTTAGACTGAAGCTAGCTCTTCCCTTGGGAGGAAGGGAAGCTTGGTCAGCAGTGACTTCTTGATGGGGTTGAAGGGGAGAGGCAAGCTGCTCCTGCTGTGTCTTGGCAACAGCTGGTACCTCCTGATAGAATTCCAGTCTCTTTAGCAAACTGTGAAGGATTTTTATGGATTTTAGTAGGAAGATGAGAGGAGCAAGAAAGGACACTTTGGAAACTTGTGTGTCTTAATTTCTTCTATTCCATTGACAGCAATAGTGGTTGTCATAAACCTACCTCTGCCACAGCCTGAGGTATTTGTTTCTCTGTCAGTCATTCTGTTTCCTTTGCTCTATACAGAGGGAAAGGAGAGTCTTGTTTAAGTTGGTAATTGCAGAGGATATGCTTCTGATCTTGCCATGCTCGTTGCTCTACCTTGGTGTGCTGCCTGTGTTTTCATTTTTACAGATTAGAGTTTCACAGTAGAGAGGATACTTCTTTGTTCCATCTAGGTAGTGCATGTTCTGAATCTGGAGGAAGGCCAAGGAGATATTTCTAGGCCAGCTGAAACCATAGGTAATTTTTCTCCTGTTTGTGCCTTAGTATTCTATGCAGAATTGAGAACACCTTTGTGCTGAGCCCAACAGAGGAACTGGTGAGACTTGATTCTGTCATCAGAATATGGGTACTGTGTAGCTCCTGATGACTTGAGGTGTCAGAGACATCTGTCTAGGAGCTTCAGATGTGACCTAGAATACATTAGATTCCATTAGACACAGAGTACCAGTAGAGACTTTCTAGGATGCCTTAAGACATTATAGATGGCATTAGATGTCTATGTTTAACAATGGAATGGACTCAACAGGGATACTCTGAAGAGCTTATTGTCCTAATAAACAAGGCAGAAGCAAGGAGTGCAAAACATTAGGAGCATGATCAGGGCTAGATAAAGTCAAGAGGTTTCCTAAGTGGACCAAGAAAGTGAATAACTGGATGGGAAATAGATGTTTAAAGAGCAAGTGGTTTGGAAGGGAGAAAAGTTTGGGAGAGTAGGACAAAGTCAGAGGAGCCAAAATACTAGCAAAGATCTTTGAGGGGGAGAGGGAGGGAATGGCCAGCAGCAAAAGAAGCAGCCGCTAGCCAAAACAAAATGATCTATTTCCTGACCAGGACTGGGTGGTCGCAGGACAGCCAGCTGCCACAGGTCTAGTCATTGCTTTTCTGCTCCAGACATGAGCTGCTTGTCCACTGGTGTTTGCTGTGCCATTGAAAGTCACAGGTCATCACCAAAGATTATAGATTTTAAAGTAATGTTTTAAAATAATCAGAAGTTTATCCTGCTCAGAACTCTCTGCTGATGTTTACACATAAAATCTCCACCTCCTCCTTTTCCCTCTACTGCAGCCTTTCCCATCTGTGCAGCAAGACAGCCAAATGTAGATTCAGCCTCAGGTTTTTTTTGAGTTAACCAACTCCTTAACTCTCTGCTGTTTTGCTTCTCACCCAATGTCTGGCTACATAGTCTAGAAAAGTGAGCAGGCAATACTCACTCTGCTGCCATTTCCTCTTCTTCCAAGTTCCACCTCCCACCAGCTCATTATCTTCCCCTTAAGCTATATGAGCTTTCACAAGGTTCTCTGCATGGGAATATCTTGTCAAGCAGTCCAGCTCCCTGGAGCCAACATCAATGTCAAACAGGCATCAAAAGACCAAGACCAGAATTTAAGAAAAGTAGCATAGCAAAGAAATTATCCTGCTTTCATTCCAGGCACTGAAGAACTGGTTAATTCCACAGACATCCTTCTTCTCTGCTAATACTCTGCTTGTTCTGTGGTCTTGGGGAAAAGTGTGCAGAAGTTGCCTTGATGATCATTAACTGTGTTTCTTAATACTGGAAGAGGGAATTGGGTTAATGCCAACTTCTGATTTACAGTCAGCTTTGTGTAGCATCCTTCTTGCAACTCTTTCCAAACTAGAGAGAACACATATAAAGAGTGAAACAGTAAAATCAGTCTTGGAATAGGAAACTGGCTTCAATCTGATCTGTAGAGAGCAGAACTCATCTAGCAGATGTAATATGGCATGAATATTTTAAAAAAACTAAGGAACAGGTATTTCTATAGTGATTTGCTGCAAAGTTGGCAAGTTTCAGTAAGATGAAGTTATAGGAGGTAGGCTGTGAAGATGGAGCTGCTAAGGAGAAGACACTTGTACTCCTGGGGGGATATTGCAGAAAAACATACAGGAGAATTTGAAAAGAAACTGATGCTCAGAAGAGGCAAGCTTTTCTATAGCTGACTGGAATAATGGGTTAAAAAAGGGAAAAAGAGAACAAAATTCTGTTGTTTCCATGATCCAGTGGAAGAAGTAGATAGGACTTGCTGTGCTTATATCCATTCTGTTTGAAAACAAGTAGTAGAGTTCTGCATGAACTGCAGCAAAGAGTTTATTTTTCTGTATAATACCAGTATCACAGTATCACCAGGGTTGGAAGAGACCTCAAAGATCATCAAGTCCAACCCATCACCACAGCCCTCAAGACTAGACCATGACCACGTCCAAACCTACCTTGAACACCTCCAGGGACGGTGACTCCATCACCTCCCTGGGCAGCCCATTCCAGCAGTCAATGACTCTCTCAGTCAAGAACTTTCTCCTCACCTCCAACCTAAACTTCCCCTGGCACAGCTTAGGACTGTGTCCTCTTGTTCTGGTGCTGGTTGCCTGAGAGAAGAAGGTAACCTCCCCCTGGCTACAACCACCCTTCAGGTAGTTGTAGACAGCAATAAGGTCCCCCCTGAGCCTCTTCTCCAGGCTAACCAATCCCAGCTCCCTCAGCCTTTCTCCATAGGGCTGTGCTCGAGGCCTCTCCCCAACCTCGTTGCCCTTCTCTGGACACACTCAAGCACCTCAATGTCCTTCCTAAATTGAGGTGCCCAGAACTGGATACAGTTCTACTTTCCTAAGACTCACTTTTTGTTTCCCTCTTTTCCCCTCTCCCCTCAATGTATTTAATCTTGATTCTGAGGAAATGAAATTTTCCAGTTGTGGAACATTTGTTATTTGTTCAGCCTGGGAGAGTTCACTGAATGCAGGACGATTGACATAGTCTGTATGATTTCATCTGTATCTAGTGTTGGGCATTGGATACAGTGGTGCAGTGATGTAAGCTTACAGTGTCTGTTGTATTTTCAGAGTTGTATGGTTTTGATGTCCTTATTGATGACACTCTCAAGCCTTGGCTGTTGGAGGTGAACTTATCCCCATCATTGGCCTGGTAAGTGATTTCCAGTTTAATGCGAGGCTGAGACTGCCGCTAGAGGTGATTGTTGCTGAAACTTGTGATCCTAGGAGAGCATCGTTTCATGATGCCTGCAGAGGATTTGTTCCATTGCTAATTAATAGAGAGGATAGTCCCTTGCTTTTCCCTTTGCATAAACAAACTTACTGCAGCAATAAGTTCTGAAAGAATCTGGTTGCGATTCCATTTTCTGTTATTATTTCTCCTCCACAGTCCATCGTCGTTGTTAACATTTCATAATCTCCTATCACAGACGAATTCTGAAACTCTCCAGGCTATTGTGTGGGGTTTAAATCTACCTGGATAAATAGAAACTTGAATATTTTGGAGTCCAAGGAGTTCAGTTCAACCATTAAGCTTGACTTGAGTACATAGATGTATGCTTGGGCTCAACAATTTTCATTTTGGTAAAGTATAAGGAATGAGAGTTGCCTTGGCCCTTATGCTAATCCTCAGGCTCTAATGAAACTGGAGGGTTTGGTTTTGTAGAACTTCAGCCATGTGTGCTTTCTGGACTACTGTTTAATTTTACAGGAGTACAGATGCACAAACCACTTTTTTTTAGAGCTGTAACATTCCAGTATGGTGGTATAAGTAAGATTTAAGTTAAGTATTTCTGAAATAGCCATTTCTGATCTTCCTTTAGATTTTCTTCTTCCCCCCACCCCCAAATCCTTTATCCTGCATAGATTTTTTTTTTTTTTCCACACTCTTTTCATCATAACCACAGCCTCTGGAGTACCCATTTTGCTTTCAGGTGCAAGTGGAATGTTTCCATAGCATTCAGTTTCCTGGTTTGGTTGGTTGGGCTTGTACACATACACATTGAATTATTTGCATCCTTTACTACTAAAAACTCAAACTCACATTGAATTATTTGCATCCTTTACTACTAAAAACTCAAACTCACTTCTTTATCCTTTGCTCTACTTTGCTGTGTTTGCTGTTTTCTTTTTTGAAGCTGTTCAGTGTCTATCACCCTGCTGTGTAGCACAGCTGATTGCTCTGCTCCCAAGGAATCAAACTTTGCCTGTCTGACCTGACCTGTACTCATTAATTATTCCACTGGCTAGAATTGTGGATGCATTCTCTCTGTCCCCACTGCCTATTCCTTTCATCTCTATTCATCTTTATTCATATCTATTCTACCTTCCCTAATAATTTGTTCCCATCCATTAGAACTAACTCTTCTGATTTTCTGTGGAAGAGGCATTGATAATTGTTGTTTTAGCTATTCTACAACAGCAACCTCTATTTACAGCATAGCATAGATACATTCAAAGAAATTGTTTTAGCTCTGCTTGGTTAGGGACAAGGCTATACATTGCTGCATTAGAACATTAAAGCTGTGAAAGAAGATTAACAGGGACAAATTAATCTGTTACTGTTTCATCTTTACCTGTGGGTGTGAAAATCACCTGGTTTTACTTCCATCTTGATTATACCTGTGTTAAGGACCAATACAAAGAAATAATGTTGGAAGATGTCTTAGATATTGTTTCATTCCTCTTGTTCTCTGTTGCATGTGGGGTAGTGATGCTCCTTTGGACCTGAAGATCAAAGCTAGCATGCTCTCAGATATGTTCACTCTTGTAGGTGAGTGTAACAAAAAGTGCCTTTGATGTTTCCCTCATTTAAAACCAACAGAAGATAGGTTTATGAGCTTCGTGTTACTAGATCAGTATAATAGAGGACTGTAGTTAAGAAAAGCAACTGTATTTAGCACTGGAAAGTTATATGGAGACATTTCAGTTGCAGAAGAATCTTTCTGTGATGCTTAGGTAGTACTAAGGGTTCCTATTTGGATATTTACAGGTTGGACTTGATGATCTTTGAGGTCTCTTCCAACCTTGGTGATACTGTGATTTGAAAACACTACTTTTTGGCAGATGGCTTGTTTAGCCCTCAGATTCAGAACTCATGCATTTTTCTAGGTTGAATGTGTGATTTCTAGTTGGACTGTGTCTGAAGTGGAGTCACATTCATGAAAGCTACATGATTATCTAGTGCACAGCACCTTTTAGGCATCACTGGTACATCTTGGGTTGGTTACTTGACACAGGTTGTGCTCCTAAATGCTAAAAGCAGCAGAATTGTCATCAGGTAGCCTGCTTAGCTATTTAAGAAATAGAGACTATTTCTATGCTGCTGTTCAGTAATCTATCTTAATGATTAGGAGGAAGTTCTGTACAGTGAGGGTGGTGAGGCACTGGCACAGGTTGCCCAGGGAGGTTGTGGCTGCTCCCTCCCTGGAGGTGTTCAAGGCCAGGTTGGAGGAAGCCTTGAGTGACCTGTTCTACTGAGAGGTGTCCCTGCCTATGGCAGGGTGTTGGAACTAGTTGATCCTTGAGGTCCCTTCCAACCTTACCATTCTATGATTCTATGATTTCAAAACTTGATTTTGAAGCAAGTTCAGGTCTTATTAAAAATATGCAATGCCATGTACAGTTTGGCATTAAACAAAGTAGGATCTAAATAAGAAAAGTACCTTTTTTTTTGGTCTTTGAAAGGGACAGAAAAATCAGTCTAGACTGAGATCATTAACAGGGATGCTAGGTTTATATTGCCTGTCTTTTAAAGTTCTCATGTGGCTCCTGGTGTCCATAGGTTTTGTGTGCCAGGATCCAGGCCAGCGATCAAGTCGGGCCATTTATCACTCCTCTGAATCTATCAGAAGAAATCCATACCAGAAGGTGCAGGTAAGTGACTTCAACAAGCCAGAGCTGAGTATGATAGCAGGAAAGTTATTCTTATTGGATTTGGCTCACAAATAAGAGCACCAGTGAGTGAGTGAGGTTATTTCTTGCATAACTACAGAAGAGACGGGGGATACATCTGAGCTTTGGACTGTTCAGCCACTTCTGTTGTGGGCTACAAGCTGCTAGAACCTTAGTTTTGTATCTCTAAGACCCCCTCCTAGGCAGAAAGGGCTTTTTGCATTTGAAATTTAAGGCTTGTTTCCTATTCACTCCTCTAATCTCTTACTTCATTTCCTGTGGATCCTTGGACTGGGGCTTCATGTGGCTTGTTGTGACTGTCCATTGCCTTTTCTGCTGAGATAGTGCTTTCTTAGAGAACAACTACCCTTCATTATTATAATGTTATCTCTCTTTGACTGCCAGATGGAGCCCATAAATATCTGCAGAAGCAGAACATACACAAAAGGTGGGAAGATCCCCTATGTCATGTGGTATTTCAGATGCATTTCTCCTCAGGCAAATGGGCAAACAGTGTATCCTGACACCCTCTGCAGGTGATGCATGTGCTCCTGTGAGGGGCCTGTGTCTTTGTTTAAATGGGCAGTGGGGGAAGACAGGCTCTTAGCTGCAAAAGGATACTTTGAACTTAGTGGTTTTCTGAACTCCTTCATGATATCTCAGGTTTTGATTTTTCCTGTAGGCTATCTTTAATCATTGTAAAAATTGCTTCCTTGGGAAGAAATGCTGACAGTAGTGTTCTTGGTCATGAGATAGTTACTATGTTTTTGGAGTTTCACCACAGTGGACTGCAAGTTCCTTGTGCAATTTCTTTGGTTTGATTCTCTGAGTATTTCTCCCCCTAGGGAAATAAACAATTTAGCTGCTTCCTTTGTAACTTATTGTTGATTTGGGTTGGAGCTCTTTCAATTAATCCTGAGCAATAAAGGGACCTTGACCTGTTTTGTGTAGACCAACTGCAGAGAAGAACTTGGCAATAGTACAACTAGAAATTATAGATAGGTCTCCTGAGAATTCTTTCTTATACCATTTGCTCCTCTTAGGCATTGGAGAGGAGGAAGGCAGCCTGAATACCACTGAAGGCAAGACAATTCTAAGCTCCTATGGTAATAGTTTTCTTTTGAACCTACTCCTGTCATTAAACTGTTCTTGCTTGTAACCCTAGTGCCAGAAAAATGAATACAGGTTACTTTATGACATTCTGCTGATCTTTTTACACTCAATTTGGAATGTTAAATAGCATCTTGTGCTAAGAGCTCTCAACCTGTTGCTTCAAGACATGCTGGGTACACTGCAGAACCAGGAGCTCCTGAAATAACAGGAATCTCCAGAGAAACACCAGAATTAAGGACTGTTTCTCTAAGAAGGTGACATAACTGACAGCCCAGCCATGAGACCTAATGCATCTCAGAGTCCTGAGGGAATTGGGTGAAGCAGTTGTCAAGCTGCTTCCTGTGAATTTTGACAAGCTGTGGCAGTCAGATGAGGTCCCTGGTGACTGGAAGAAGAGAAACGTTGCACCTGTTTTTAAAAAAAATAGAAAGGAGGACACTAAGAACTACTGAACTTCACCTCTGTGCCCAAGGAGATGATGGAGCAGATCCTCCTAGAAGCTATGCTAAAGCTCATGGAGGACAGGAAGGTTTAAGACAGCCATCATGGCTTCACCAAGGGTGAATCCTGCCTTCTTAACCTTGTAACCTTCTATGATGGAATGACTACATCAGTGAACAAGGAGAAAACTATGGATGTCATCTGTCTGGACTTCTGTAAGGCCTTTTACACAGTCTCTCATAACTTCTTTCTGAACTAGAGAGATGGCTTTGATGGTTATGACTGTTCAGTGAATGGATGGTCACATCCACAGGGTAGTGGTCAACAATGTCCAAGTGGTGTCCCTCAGGAGTCTGTACTGTGACTACTACTGTTTAATATCTTTCAGTGACATAGTGAGATTGAATGCACCTTCAGCAAGTTGGCAGATACCGTTAAGCAGAGTAGTGCATTTGATACACTTGAGAGATGGGATGCCTTGCAGAGAGACCTGGACAGGCTTGAGAAGTTGGCCTGTGAACTTCATGAGGTTTGACAAAGCCATGTGGGTCAGGTTAGCCCCTGGTGTAATACAGGCTGGAGAATGAAAGGATTGAGAGGAGCTGAGAAAGCCTTGAGGATACTGGTAGGTGGAAAACTGGACCTGAGTTGACAATGTGTGCTTGTAGCCCAGGAGGCCATCCATATCCTGGACTTCATCAAAAGAAACATGGGCAGCAGGTCAAGGCAGGTGATTCTGCCCCTACTCTACTCTGGTTAGAACTCACCTGCAGTACTGTGGCCAGCTCTGGAATCTTCAGCACAGGAAAAACATGGGTTGAATCTAGAAGATGACCACAAAAATGATCAAAGGGATGGAATATCTTTCTTATAAGGACAGGCTGAGAGTGATGGGCTTGCTCAGCCTGGAGAAAAGAAGGCTCCAGGGGGACCTCCTTGTGGCCTTTCAATACTTAGAGTACCTACAGGAAAGATAGGGACAGACTTTTTAGTAGGGCCTGTTGTGACAGGACAAGGGGCAATGGTTTTAAACTAAAAGAGAGAGATGTTAGGAGGAAGTTCTTTACAGTAAGGGTGGTGAGGCACTGGAACAGGTTGCCCAGGGAGGTTGTGGCTGCTCCCTCCCTGGAGGTGTTCAAGGCCAGGTTGGAGGAGGCCTTGAGTGCCCTGTACTAATGGGAGGTGTCCCTGCCTATGGCAGGGGGTTGGAACTAGATGATCCTTGAGGTCCCTTCCAACCTTACCGTTCTATGATTCTATGATTATGCTGGATATACAGAGACATTTTTTGCAATGAGAGTGTTGAAACACTGGAAGAGGTTGTCCAGAGAGGTGGTAGAAGCCCCATCCCTGGAAAAATTCAAGGTTGGATTGAACAGTTAAAGGGAGTTGAATGAGGTGACTTTTAAAGGTCTCTCCCAACCCAAAGCGTTTTATGATTCTGTGATCTTGTTTTTCCTCAAGAACTGGAATGTCATCAAGATATTTAAGGCTTCTGGATTTTCAGGATTTTTACTTTTTTCCACACTGTCTATACTCTATAAACAATTTTATTAGACAGCATGTGTCTGTCCTTCAGACCGTGTCTGTCCTTCAGACCATGTCTGTCCTGGTTTCTGCAAGGATAGAGTTCAGTCTTTTGGGTTTTGGTGGATTGTTTGATGGTTTTGTGGTTTTGGTTTGCAGGTGGGGAGTTTTGTGTTTTGGTTTGGGTTTGGTTTTTTTTTTTCCTCCCCACAGGAAGGTGAGAGAAGCCACAGCCAGGATAGGCAGCTGATCCAACCACTAGGGTACCTGATACCACACTAACATCATGCCCACTAGATAAGGAAAGGGCTGCAGGGGCAGGTGTAGGTGATTGGAGCAGGTGGCTATGGCATGGTGGGGCAGAGTCAAGGCAAAGAGCCAGGTCCTCTTGGTCAGTGCTGTTTTGTCTCACTCCCTTCAGACTCTATTTCATTGCTATGATTGTTCTTCCTGGTTGGGTTTTTACTCCTTTCTTTGTGCTGTTCTACTAAACTCTCCTTATCTTAACCAACAGTGCTTTGCCTTTTTGTCCTGATTTTCCTTCCCATTCCACCAGGGGTTAGGGGAGCAGTTGTGTGAGCAGCTGTGTGGGGCTCAGCTGACAGCTGGCCCTGAACCACATTATAGCAAATATTTTCCTCTGGTAACTCTGACCTTATGAAAAATTGAATTTCTGCAAAGTTCTTTTCCGTGTGGTACTTGGGTTATGGTTAGACTTGATGATCTTAAAGCTCTTTTCCAGCTTTAATGATCCTGTGATTCTATGAAAATTCTGTATATGTCCAGCATTCTGCACAGCTGAGCATATCTGAGGTTAGAGTTAGTGCTGCATTTGGAGTGGGGACAGGATGCAACTATGAAGTATATGAGGAATACCTGAACTGAGGTGATAGAGGTTGTTAGCTATGTCTCTGGAATTCAGTTATATCCTTTTGCTTTAGGGTACTTAGGGCTCCTGCAGCTTGGGCAGGGATGATAGGATCTGAGAGGACACCAAGTTTTCATTCTCTGTGTGTCTCTTGCAGCGTCCTGTGTCTGCGCAGTCACAAGCAGCAAGTCTCAGATTGGTAAGTACTGTTTGGCTCCCTTCACCAATAGAAGGAACACAATTTCAAATGTTACCTTGTACAACACTTCTGGCACAATTTCCATATGGGAAGACAGAGCTTGAAAAAAAACCCCAAAAACCAACAACGGTTTTCATCAGTTCTATCACCTTGAATCATAGAATGGTAAGATTGGAAGGGACCTCAAGGGTCATCCAGTTCCAATCCGCTGCCATAGGCCTTCCTGTAGAGCTGTATTGCTGTGCTGCCTTCAGGCTTATTTCTAGCAAACCTGGTTTTGTGCCTTTCCCCTGTTCCAGGAGACCTTAGAGTAGCCTTCCAGTATCTGAAGGGGACCTACAGGAAGGGACCTTCTGCACAGGAAGGCTGGGGAGGGACTATTGACAAGGTCTTGCAAGGACAGGACAAGAGGCAATGGGTTTAAACTGGCAGAGGGGAGATTCATATTGGATGTTAGGAGGAAGTTGTTTGCAGTGAGGGTGGTGAGACACTGGCACAGGTTGCCCAGGGAGGTTGTGGCTGCTCCCTCCCTGGAGGTGTTCAAGGCCAGGTTGGAGGAGGCCTTGAGTGAGCTGTACTAGTGGGAGGTGTCCCTGCCTATGGCAGGGGGTTGGAACTGGATGGTCCTTGAGGTCCCTTCCAACCTTACCATTCTATGATTCTATGAATTTGGATTGACAGAAGTCAGGTCATAATTATCTGAGACAGTCATCTGAAGGGAACTACGAGAAATCGACAGTGAAGTGGGTCAGAAAAGATACAGCAATAGGAAGAGGTTCTTAAAGATCATGGAAAAATGCAGAGCTACAGTTAGTGCAAGTCAGACTGATGCACCTTTCTAAATGTTGGATTTGGCACCCTCCTTGCAAGACATATGGACAAATCAATGCTAGTTTACAACTCTAGGCACCTGGCTATGCGGGGACACAGTAGGCATAATTTTGCTGCTGGGCTTTCTGCACAAACATAAGAGCAATAATTCTAATTTTTTTTTTTTTTTCTTAAAATTTTCCCAGCAGGAGGGAAGGTAGGACAGATGGAATCATCTTGAGAACCTAATTCATTCTATGCACTGCTGTTTATGTCATTATGTGTGAGTTTAGCTGAAACCAGGAGAAGAGTCATATTGAATAATGAGATTTCGTAGAGAATAGGAAGGATCTTTGCGCCAACCACTCTCAGAACTTAGTATTATTAGAATCATGATGTGGGAACCCAGAGATGCTTGCAGAGTTTGAAGATAAAACAAAGTGATTTGATTTATCTGTACTTCGAAAGATAAGCTGGGTGAAAGAGGAAACAAGATTTTTGGAGTCAGAGACATTTCTGTGTTATAGCCAGAGATGTAGAAGAAACACTGAAAAAGTATTTGTGCAGTGAGTTCAAAATGGAGTTAATTTTTTTTTACTAGTTAATTTTTTTTCCATGGTAGTGTAGTTTGTTTTTAGATAGTAGACAGAGCTTCACTAGTCATAGGAGCTAGAGCTACCAATATATAGGCACATATATAGCTGTAATATATAGGCACACATTTTCTGCTTGTAATCAATGAAAGAATCTCCGTTGTATCAGGACAGTGCAGAATGTTTCATTGAAGTATTTACTCTCATGTATGTAATAGGATGAAAAATATCCTGTAATATTCTCTCTGGCAAGGAGTTCACAGATCATAGAATGGTAAGGTTGGAAGGGAACTCAGAGATCATCTATTTCCAATCCCCTGCCATAGGCAGGGACACCTCCCACTACAATTTCTTCTATGAATGGTTCTCATACAGATTGTTTAGTTTAGTCACCTTTCATTATTCTTAACAAAACGTTTCAGCTGGCACCTGCTGTGTTTGTTTTGTCTTTGGATGTTTCTATTGCAGTCACTGCAGTATAGCCCTTCTAGTTGTGGTGGTTTTGCACCACACAGGAGTTGGGTTTTATCCCCAGATAACCACATTTGCACTGAATTTGGAAGTTAAACAAAAGTAATATTTTACCAGAAAAAGTAATACAAGCTAAATACAAAAATAAACTAAATATAGAATCATAGAATGGTAAGGTTGAAAGAGACCTCAAAGATCATCTAGTTCCAACTCCCTGCTGTAGGCAGTGATACCTCCCACTAGTAGTGGTCACTCAAGGCCTCCTCCAGCCTGACCTCGAACGCCTCCAGGGAGGTTGTGGAGCACAGAATCATAGAAGGTCATCTTTGACTCCCACATTGAGTGATTCTGTGCTCCACAACTTCCCTGGGCAACCTGTGCCAGTGTCTCACCCTCCTCACTGCAAAGAATTTCCTCATAACATCCATTTTAAATCTCCCCTCTGCCAGTTTAAACCCATTGCCCCTTGTCCTGTCATTGCAAGACCTTGTAAATAATCCCTCCCTAGCCTTGCTGTAGGCCCCTTTCAGATACTGGAAGGCTACTATAAGGTGTCATTGAAACCTTATTTTATTTTATATATATATATATATATATACATAAATAAAGGTAATAAACACACAAGTGTGTGTATATATACACATATAGACACACAAGTGTGTGTATATATACACATATAGACACACACATACACAGATATATATATACATTGACACACACATACACAGATATATATATACATAGACACACACATACACAGATATATACATACATAGACACACATATATATACACACACACAGATACACATACACACACAGATATATATACACATACACACACATAGATATGTATATACACACGCACACACAGATAGATATACACACGCATACACATATCTACACACGCACACACAGATACATATGTACACACACACAGATATATGTGCACACAGATACATGTGTGCACACACATACACATATATGTGCACACGCACACACAGATATATACGTGCACACACAGATACATATGTGCACACACATACACAGATATATATGTACACACACATACACATATATGTACACACACACGCACATATATGTGCACGCACTCACATACACAGATATATACGTGCACACGCACACACAGATATATATGTGCGCACACAGATACATATGTGCACACGCATACACAGATATATATGTACACACATACACATATATGTACACACATGCACATAATGTGCACACACTCACATACACAGATATATATGTGCACACACAGATACATATATATTTGTGTGTCCGTGTGCATGTGCACATATGTGCACACACAGATACATATGTGCACATGCACACAGACACACAGATATATATGTGCACACACAGATACATATGTGCACACGCATACACAGATATATGTACACACACATACACATATATGTACACATGCACACACATGCACATATATGTGCACACACACATACACAGATATATATGTGCACACGCACATGCACACACAGGTATATATGTGCACACACAGATTTGTATGTGCACACACAGATTTGTATGTGCACATGCACACACAGATATTGGAGTTGCTGTCCTTTGTTAGAATTGGTCAGGACTACCCATCAGGTTAAGAATGAACTTGGGGAGTCTGTCTCCAAGTTGTCTTGTCCTTTTTGAAATTTGCATTTGCATGCAAGTTTGCATGATGTGGCTACATACATACACACACATCATCTGTCTTGTGTGAGAGAAGTAGCAAGCTGGGATCTTACAGTATAGTAGCAAAAGACTAACAGGTGTTGAACTCAATTTTTCTGTTTGACAACTTTAATCATACAATCATAGAATGGTAAGGTTGGAAGGGACCTCAAGGATCATCTAGTTCCAACCTCCTGCCATAGGCAGGGACACCTCCCACTAGTACAGGGCACTCAAGTCCTCCTCCAACTTGACCTTGAACACCTCCAGGGAGGGAGCATCCACAACCTCCCTGGGCAACCTGTTCCAGTACCTCACCACCCTCAGGAGGAAGTTCTTTCCAGTGAGGGTGGTGAGGCACTGGAACAGGTTGCCCAGGGAAGTTGTGGGTGCTCCCTCCCTGGAGGTATTCAAGGCCAGGTCTTTGTCTTATTGGTGAATTACAAATCTTTTCTTCTAGCGTAGGAACATAACTGGAATGGAGAATCTGATTCTGGTACCACTTAGATGTGAATCCAAGTGTCTTTGGGGCCTGTGAGTGTGAATGCTGGCTCTAGTGCACCATGGGTGTGGATTTTTTGATATGAATTTGTGGATTTGGTGCTTTTGGGTATGTCTCGTGTTTTTCTGGAAAGGGCCAGGGGTGTAAATGCTGGCACTGAAGCCTGAGTTGTGAGTCCTGCTGTGCTGGAAACTAGGAATGTGAATATTCAAACTTGGTTCCTGCTGGGTGTGGACTCTTCAATAGCTGGTATGTGGAACTCTGATTCTGGATGTAGTACTGGGGAGTGTAGATTCTGCAGGGAACAAAGCCATAAAAATTGAATGAAACTTTTTTCCAAAAGTAAGTTAAGAGGAAAAAGGAGAAATCTGGATTTACACTGTCTCTGCAGCGTACTCGTCCTCTGTCTGCCAGTGATGCTGAAATTAAAACCCCTGTGCCCTCAAGCAGGGAAAAAGCGACAGGAAAGCAAGGCAGCTCTGTGCTGGGTCTCTCTATAGAGGAGGTGAGTAGGCTGTTAAATATCTTTTATTTACCTTGGCGTGAAAGCAGAGATAAAATGTAGTAAAAAACCAATCCCATGTATGTGGTTGTTTGCTCAGCAAAGAGCAAGTGCATGTATATGAAAAACATGGTGGAAGATGTGTAATTTTTGAAACAGAACTGCTGAGTTTACCACTGGTACTGCCCTTGCTCTCCATCATACCAGCCACACATATGTGCTTCAAACTGTGAGAGACTCTTTTGGAGTTCAAATGGAAGATAAAATGATATGTGCGTCTTGTGTACTCAGCCCACTCTTATGGGGGTTGAAGTAATAGTTTTGTCCTCTGAAACTCAGATCTTTCTAGGGTTTATTTTTCATTGAGTCTATTTTGCTGCCTATTTTCTTTTCCTCTTTTTATTCCAAGATAAAAGTTCTTCGCCGAGTGAGAGAGGAGAATGAACGGAGAGGAGGCTTTGTCCGGATATTCCCTACCCCATTAACGTGGGACCTTTATGGGTAAGAGTAAGAATGCAATAGGCTTGCAGTGTTCAAGTGATGCTCTGTGTTGAGGGTTATTCTGTTAGCCCTATGTAGATCAACCAACTCAGCAATCAGAGATGCATACTAAGGATTTTGGTAGGACTTATTGTAGTCTTGAGGATGCTTTTTTCCGACCCCACGTTTTTATCTGCTGGTGCTTTGCCTAACTGCACCTCATCTATTCTAAATTTAGAAGCTATCAAGCATTGTTTCTGATGTTGCTTTTCTGTCAGAGTAAAAATGTCATCAGATAATCTGTTCCTGCTATGCGCTTTTACATCCTAGAGTTATGCATACTGTGAGCTCTGTCGTTAGGCCATAAACACAGCATAGGATTCATCTTGTGAGTAAGACTATATTACACTTGCCTAGGTTTTTTTTTTTCCAGTCTGTAATGTTTCTCTGTGTCTCTTGCCTCACCAGGAACTTCAGCTGAGAAGTGATAGCTCTCCTCCTTTCCTCTTTTCTGTTATGGTACAGCATATTGTCTCACTCCACTTATGGGATGTTTTTTATAGACAGTTTATTTCTGTATTATGCTGATTTTCATTCTGTTGAGCTTTATCTTGATACATCTTGTGTTTTGTTTAGATCCTTTTTAGAGCACAAGACATCAATGAACTACATGCTGGCCACACGTCTCTTTCAGGACAGGTAGAAAGCTTGTCTATTTGGGAGGGAGGCAAGGGGCCCAATCAGCATGGAAAGGATTGATTGCTCACTTAGCCAATGTTACAAACACCAGGCTGTGGTTTATGGAGTGCCAATAGTTGTGCATCTCTTCTCTGGCATGCCAGTGACTCACTCTTTTACATATTGTGTTTCTGAATCCAAGGGCAAAAAGGACAATACACAAAAGGCATGGAAGGCACGGAAGCCTTGAAAAGCCTTCAAACACCTAGGTTTCTCTGAAGGGGTTATGGGTGGTCCTTACTTAGCTTTTGTTTCAAATTTAAAGTCACATTAGAGCTTGTCATCAAGTGAAGTAAGTGCTGAAATTTACTCCAGAATGTTCAGTATCCTTATCTCTTGGCCTGTGCAAGCATGATTTGATGCCTTTCTCTGGCTTGTGTTTGAGTGGAAATGACAGATCTTGTTGCCAGCTGAGCTTCCATTGAGAGGTGTGCACAATAGAGTTCACTGTATGTTCAGAATCATTGAAACATAGAATTGTTTCACTTGGAAAGCACCTCTAAGATTGAGTCCAACTGTCAACATAACACCACCATGGCCATCAAACCATGTCCTGAAGTGCCATGTCCACACATTTCTTGAGCATCTCCGGGTATGATGACTCCACCGTCTCTCCAGGCAACCTATTCCAATGCCTAGCCACTCTTTCAGTAAAGAATTTATTCATAATAGCCAACCTAAACCTCCCCTGGCACAATTTCAGTCCATTTCCTCTCGTCTTTTCACCTGATACTAGACAGAAGAGACTGACCCCCACCTCATTACAACTTGCTTTCCAGTACTTGTAGAGAGCAGTGGGCTCTCCCCTTGGCTTTTTCTTCCCCAACCTAAACAATCCCGGTTTCCTCAGCTGCTTCTCATAAGATCTGTTCTCTAGACCTTTCACCAGCTTTGCCCTTCTTTGGACCCACTCCAACAACTCAACACCTTTTTTGTAGTGAGGAGCCAAACCCCTATAGCTATGCCTTTTCTTCTCACTGTTTTTTCTTGCCAAAATTTGAGAACCACAATGAAGTAAGACTAAGGATAAGGTTGCTGACTGAAGAGACAATATTTACAGAAGCTCTCCCTGTGTCACCAATGTACAGTGGTTTTTTCCTTGCTGTGTGCTTTCATAGATGCATCAGGAATCATAGAATCATAGAACAGTAAGGTTGGAAGGGACCTCAAGGATCATCTAGTTCCAACCTCCCACTAGTACAGGTCACTCAAGGCCTCATCCAATCTGACNTCCAGGCTGCAGAGCCCCAACTCTCTCAGCCTGTCCTCACAGCAGAGCTGCTGCAGCCCTCTGATCGTCTTTGTGGCCTCCTCTGGATCCACTCCAACACTTCCATGTCCTTCCTGTGCTGGGGGCTCCAGAACTGCACACAGGACTCCAGATGGGGTCTGAGGAGAGCAGAGCAAAGGGGCAGAATCCCCTCCCTTGCCCTGCTGCCCACACTGCTCTTGCTGCAGCCCAGCACTCAGTTGCTGTCTGGGCTGCACTCACACTGCAGGGTAGCTCCAAATGACGACTCCTCCTATTTAAGCCTGACAGATTCAAACAGGAGTTGTAGAACAACTGCTCAGATTTTATCTTTTGAAACCTTTTTTTTTTTTTTCCTTTAATGCTGAACTCACAAGGAATTGTGTAGTTTTTACCTCTTTATTGTACATATGAAAAACTTAGGAGGCTTTAATCCAGTCAGTGATCCAGAATGAAAAACAATTTTTGCCTTTTTTCCTTTGTAGGGGCAGGACAAAAAGAGACTTCATCACTGGGAGATCTCGGTAAATGGCTTCTTACTGACTTCTACTTTGTATAGTTTATTCTAAATATAGACTTCCACAGTTTTATCTTCCAGGTCCTGAGTCAGCACCTTTTTCTACCCAAAATCTGTCAAACTGATTCTAGAAAAGTAAATCAACTGAGCAAAGAGTATTCCCAGCATACAGAGAGCTTAAATTTTGTTGGATTGGACCTTTGGATTGCTCCTCTTAAATGTTCTACTGTGGCATTTCTACCGTATTGATAGCCTCATCTTTGAGCTCTCTCAAAAGATCTTGTAATGCATGAGGAGTTTGGATTTAATTACCCATATATTCACTTGCTAGGTCTGAGACATACAGATTTTTTTGGTGAATATTCCCACTTACATCATAAAGATCTTTATGGATTTCTGTGTACTGGCAGAAAGTTGTGTCTGTCTCCTTTAAGGAGTCTGGCAGGACTTTTGCCTTAGTTTAGACAGAACCTGTAAAAAGGTCGTAATTTTTTACTTAGATTATGCTAAAATTCTCTCTGACCAAACAGTGAAGAACAAATTGGCTACATAAAAGTTTTGGAAGACTGAACTCAGGTCCACGTGTTCTCTCCCCACACCTCTCCATCACTTTGTGCTCTTGCAATTCAGTTTCCCTTTTAATGGTAGTTTGAGCTGCTGCATGATGGACAGATGTTCAGTCCTGAGAGTGTGGCACTAGATAAGTGCTTTTTGGGGCTTTGAGGGATGATGTTCTGTAAAGTACTTGCAAGATTCCCTTCAAGTATTTTTTAGGCTTTAAGCAGAGCAAAGTTAGACTGATCATAAATATTTCTTCACTGTTTCAGGACAACTGTTTTGTGGAGAAATTTAATCTACTGAGTCTCTTTTATCATGAGGGAGATTGTATAAGGCAGTGTAAAGGGGGATTGAGGTTATCTCTGTGTTACACTTCCCAGAGCAGGTGTCAGTGGAAGGCTGGATACGAGGCTGGAAGCTGTAGACTCTCACACTCTGTTTTATGAGAGGAAACTTGTTTCCTTGGAGCTACGGAAGCGCCGGCGGTGTCATGACAAGGCTAGAGCAGCACGGACAAGAGCAACAGGTATGCAAGGCCAGAGTCTTTTGAGTAGCTGGTCAAAAACAAGCAAGGACTTTTTTTTCATTTGAAATGTGTGTGAATGGGGTTGTTCTTTTTAGTCTCTACAGGAATCCACAGGCTGAAGCTAATAAATTGTTAATAGTTTTCAGTTCGTTCCTTTTCGGAGCTTCCTGCCCTTTTATTGCCTAGAATGTCATTCCCACAGTTCCACACCCCCACATATGTGACTCTGATGATCAAGGTTTTCTTGAAGATGAGCTTTTATTTGTGTTTTGGGTACAAGAATTCAACAGTATGTGTGTCTCTTTAGTCCTCCAACTTTTCAGAGAACAATGAAAACTCAAGAGCTTCCAGGCTGCTTCTTGTACACACCAGTGACTGTAAGCTGTTGCAGAGAGAGAAAAATCTTTTTATCCCAGCTGATGGGGGAAAAACTTTAAAAAGGGCATAAAGATGAATGAATCTCACAGGAGGCTGTTCCTGAAATCATTATCCAGACTCTTTCTAGTAGCTGTGGGTACTGACTGCAGTAGGAGAGATTATATACTATAATTGTGGTGCTGTGTTAAGGTGTGTGATCTTTATTGGTAGATGTGGAAGTTTAGATATTGTAGCTTTGTTTTTTTCTGACACACAAATACAGAAAAATGAGTATATACATATACATATGAGTGTGTATATCAGCTTGTATGTAAATCAGGAGAAATGATAGAAAAAAACAGTTGTATCTATGATACTTTTCTAAATTTTTTTTTCCCATTTGCACAGTTAAGAATTTTGGTCTGTCTGATACTGGGAAAGGGAAGCTTTGCAACTTTGTTTAATACACAAAGAGAAAGACAAAGATGAGTGAAGGACAAAAATACTTAAGCTGCTATTCTAAAATGGTGATGTTTTGTTTGAGCAGAAAAGAGTTTAGAAGTAAACCAATGGTCATAAATAGCAGGACTGTCTACCCTGCTTCTTTTTTACTTAACCAGCTGGTGTGGGTTAGAAACTCTCCCCTTCCATATACTATTTGAAATTTACCAGACCAGCTCAGACAGCTTGGAAGTAAGATGAAGCTGTATTTACAGCATAGCAAAATTTACAAACATATATATACACAACATTTACAAGTATGTACAGTTATATGCAAATTAGAAATAATATACAAATCCAAACTTCCTCCTGGACAAACAAACTACCCAAAAGGGACTCAAAACTACTCACCTCTTTCTCCCTCTACCTTTTTATTTTTTTCCAGACAGTCAGACCAAAAAAGCAGAAGCCAGCAAAGCTTATATTGTTTTCTGTTAGCAGAGATGAATGGAGAGATAATTAGAATAGAGTTAAGAGGAAGTGATTAGATCCAGTGACACAACCCGAAGGGAGAGTGATTGTTTATATTTTAGCTATTTATCCCTCTCAGCAAACCAATGAATGATAGAGACATCATTATTATTTTCTGCTCACAACCAATGATCTAATTTACCTCATTAAAATATTCCTATTGCTTTTTATCCCTCTCAGCAAACCAATGAATGATAGAGACATCATTATTATTTTCTGTTCACAACCAATGATCTAAGTTATCTCATTAAAATATTCCAATTAGCCTTAAACCAGCACACCAGCATAGGTGATTTCTTTTCTGCTACAGGGAGATCAGAATCGGCAAAACTGTCCCTCAAATCAAACACAGAAGGTGAGGAGGAAGAGGAGGTGGGTGCAGATGAAGATGAAGAGCTAGAAAGAACTGTTGAACTGGTGAAAAGCAAGACAAAGCTCTCTGATTTGGTGAAAACCACTTGCAAGGAGAGTTTGCCAAAAGCAGTTGACATGAAAAGTGGATCTGGAGGAGAACCGTTTCTTCAGAAAACAGATTCTCAACCTCAGTTTAATCTGCTGCACGTTCTTCAAAGGCATGGAAACCTGAGGTGAGAGAGTTCTGCACAGTGCCTTGAGTTCTCACTAGCAGCTAGCATTGATTAAAATACCAAGGGTGTACACTTAATGCCACGTTGTGAATGAATCTGAGATAAGAGGACCTTAGAGAAGAGACGTAGAAAAGAATGTAGCCACCTTAACTAGCTGGCACAGAAATGAGACAGGTGCAGAGACTGACAGCTTACCTAAATGCCTGACCTCCTGGGTCAGGATAAAGTGTAAACCATAGTTTCCATTGCTGCTTTTTAATCTGGTGATATAAACTGGTTTTTGATCAACTCAGGCTTCTAAAATGCTTCCCAGTCTTAGTGCAGGAAACCTGCTGTTGAATTCTAAAATTCTTTTCCGTCACTGCATTTCTAAAGCTGGTATATAAAACATGCCTTAAACTATCTCAGAAGGGTTGGGTGGGAATAGCTCACTGCTGCCTCTCCATAAAAGTACTTTTTCTCATTTTTGTTCTTTTATCTTGGTGATAGAATTTTTACCTTGAAGAATAATCTGTTTAAGGTCACTACCTCCTGAGACCAAGATAGGTCCTTTGAGTGACAAGTTACTGGAACATCTCATTGCCTGCTATTGAGTATGAGAGTGTAGAGCAGAGCTTGTTCTGATGCATGTCTCTGTTGCTTGAGAAAGAGAGGTGCTGGAGGAGATTCTATAGAATAATGCCAACCAGGATCCTACTACATGTATAAAAGTGTGACCCTCCCTTTAAATGTGGGTAATTAAAGTGTCCATTTGCAGATGGGCATAAAGGGCAAAAAGGAAAAGTGACCTTAGATATCTTTGTAGGAGGATTTTACATCAAAATAAGCAGCATTATGTTTTCTGTGAAAAATGTCTGAAGGTAGATAAAATAATTGGTTGGTGTTGCCTTCTTGGTTCAGTTTCTGAGAGGATTTAAGGATTTGCTACTGTATTTGAGTATTGTTCTGATATCATCCTGTAGCAAGGACATTTGCTGTCATGACAGGGAAAAATTTGAAACCTGTTTTGAGGACAAACATAGCAATGCTGTGTTCTATCTATTTTTAGAACTGACTGCTGCCAAGAACTTAAACTCTCTCTATTGTTCCTGGCAGAATTTTGCTCAACATCCAGTACTACTGGGGTTCATCCCAGAAGTGTGTAAGGCTTGTGGTGACCTTGTGTTCTGTAATGGTGCTGGGTTTGGCCTCGTCTTATTGGTCATCAATGAGAGATTTGTGTGTGGGGTCAACAGGCAGAGAAGCCAAAGCAGGGCTCTCTTTCATCTTCTGTCATTTAACATGACCACCAAAACCAGTTATGAAGCCTTGACACCTATAGACGCCCACTAACAAACTCTACATGAAGAAACTTCACCAACAGTGTGTGGCAGATAGCACAAAAAGAAATTCTGTGTGCTCATAGTGGGTTACTCTGTTAAAGGACTCCCTGTGGCACCCCTTTGCCAACCTGACAGGGAGTCACAAGAGGTATGATGTCTCCTGGGAACTAAGATTCAAGACATTGGCAAAGAGGGTGCTACATCATGTTAAGAGCAGTGACTACTGTCTCCTGTTGCTCTTCCATATGGGTGTGAATGATGCTGTGAGCCAGAACATGGACAGAAACAAGGGAGACTATAAAGCCCAAGGAGTGTGAGTGAAAAACTTTGATGCACAAGTTGTCTTCTTCTCCATTTTGCCTGTTGGAGGAAAGAGGACAGCCAGACACAGGTATTTTAAACACACTGTAGTTACTGCAGTACTCGTTCAGCTATCCACAGAGGATTTTGGTTGAGACCCTTGTCCACCTGGAGTGCTCTGTGCAGTTCTGGAGCCCTCAGCACAGGATGGACATGGAAGTGTTGGAGTGGGTCCAGAGGAGGCCACGAGGATGATTGGAGGGCTGGAGCAGCTCTGCTATGAGGGCAGGCTGAGAGAGTTGGGGCTCTGCAGCCTGGAGAAGAGAAGGCTTCCAGGAGGCCTTAGAGTAGCCTTCCAGTATCTGAAGGGGGCCTACAGGAAGGCTGGGGAGGGACTATTGACAAGGTCTTGCAATGACAGGACAAGGGGCAATGGGTTTGAACTGGCAGAGGGGAGATTTAGACTGGATGTTAGGAGGAAGTTGTTTACAGTGAGGGTGGTGAGACACTGGCACAGGTTGCCCAGGGAGGTTGTGGCTGCTCCCTCCCTGGAGGTGTTCAAGGCCAGGTTGGAGGAGGCTTTGAGTGCCCTGTACTAGTGGGAGGTTTCCCTGCCTATGTCAGGGGGTTGGAACTAGATGATCCTTGAGGTCCCTTCCAACCTTACCATTCTATGATTCTATGAACTCATCGTTTGCTTAGGCCCTGATTTGGCCTGGCATGGTCTTCCAGAAGCATCAAAAGCTAACATTTAAGCAGATGCATAGATACTGTAATGTATTTTAGTTTCAATTCATGTCTATTTGCATCAGTCTGTGTAAGTGCTGCTGTGTTGCATGATTTCCATGTGACAAAGAGTTCTTGCACTTTACAAACATAAAAACTAGATTTCTGGATTCAGGTTTCAATGAGTTTTCAGGGACTTGTATACATGCAGTCATGAGAATCATAGGAGTATCTGAGATTATTCCTGAGAAGGAGAGAACAAGTACAGAAAAAATGGGAAGGTTCCTCAGGAATCAGTCTGAAGCTGATTTCAGAAATCATAGGATGACACAAAATGTAGAAATGTGCTGATGGAAGTTGGTGCTGGAAAAGATTTGGGGCATTATTACTGTGAGATAAAAGCAGTGGGATAAATATCAAAAAACTGGATGACCCTGAATGCAGGAATAACGTGATTGGGCTGAAATTCAGGGATATATTCTAGGAGATAATGATTTACAGCAGAAATTCTATCAGCTGGGGAATTCATCAACTGGAAATTAATTAGAAAACTATTTTGCATGCTTGCTGATCACAGGAGGTTTGCAAAGCTCCAGCTCATGCATGCATGAAAACACCAAATCTGGTCCAGGATTTGTCACCTGAGATACTTCTGAGACTTCATGTGGAATATTGTATACAGTTGGTCATGTTCATGGAAGGTAAATTGTAACTGGGACAGGTGTAGATGAACTCCTAGTATGTCATGACACCAGTGTGGGTGCTCTGAAGACACTGAAAGAGGTGGGAAGTTCACACTAATAAAATGAAAACTGTGAAAGGATGTAATTGCTGTTAATAAATACATTCAAGGTAGAACATCTTTCAGGGGTGAAAATATTTTAAATCCAGGACAGTGCTTGAAAAAGAAAAAACAGGTATCAGCTGCTCATTAATGAAGCTAGAATGGATAGCCAAAAAAGATGGCTTCTAATTGTAGGAGCAGTAAGTTTGGGATTAGTTTTCCGGGAAAGTAATGGGTTGAAAAAAAATCTCATTTTAAGATGAAAATTGACAGTGTTACAGAAGATACTAGGACCTCATGAAATTCAACAAGGCCAAGTGCAAGGTCCTGCACCTGGGTAGGGACAATCCCAAGCACAAATACAGGCTGGGTGGTGAATGGCTGAGAGCAGCCCTGAGGAAAAGGACCTGGGGGTCTGGGATNCAGCCCAGACAGCAACTGAGTGTTGGGCTGCATCAAGAGCAGTGTGGGCAGCAACTGAGTCCTGGGCTGCAGCAAGAGCAGTGTGGGCCGCAGAGCAAGGGAGGAGATTCTGCCCCTTTGCTCTGCTCTCATTAGACCCCACCTGGAGTACTGTGTGCAGTTCTGGAGCCCCCAGCACAGGAAGGACATGGAACTGTTGGAGCAAGTCCAGAGGAGGTCCACAAAGGTGCTGAGAGGGCTGGAGCAGCTCTGCTGTGAGGACAGGCTGAGAGAGTTGGGGCTCTTCAGCCTGGAGAAGAGAAGGCTT
>VWZE01007835.1:953436-965444 GCA_013396675.1 Eubucco bourcierii
AGAAAAACAAAAAAGATTGTTTTAAAGATTGCTGTGTAATTTACATGATCTGTTTGGGGTTGCACATCCAGTAATGGTAGTTTGTCTGTTCAGATTGTCACAGAATAGTATTGGGACGTTATTGGGCTCTTCAGCCTGGAGAAGAGAAGGCTTCCAGGAGACCTTAGAGTAGCTTTCCAGTATCTGAAAGGGGCCTACAGGAAGGCTGGGGAAGGACAATTGACAAGGTCTTATAATGCCAGGACAAGGGGCAATGGGTTTAAACTGGCAAAGGGGAGATTTAGGCTGGATGCTAGGTGGAAAAACCAGTGAAGGTGGTGAGGCACTGGCACAGGTTGCCCAGGGAGGTTGTGGCTGCTCCCTCCTTGGAGGTGTTCAAGGCCAGGTTGGATGAGGCCTTGAGTGAACTGTACTAGTGGGAGGTGTCCCTGCCTATGGCAGGGGGTTGGAACTAGATGATCCTTGAGGTCCTTTCCAACCTTACCATTCTATGATTCTATGATTACATTTGCAGTGCAGTAATCATGCACATAAAAGGAAAAATAATTATTGAAATTAATTGAGATTTAACTGGCAGTTTTTCTTTGGTTTGTCTTTGATTCTAGTGCTTTGTAATGCCTCTTCTCATTTTCCCCTATTTTTTTGGTGCTTCTTTAGACATACATTATTTATTTTTGTTATACAGAGCAGTATGCAGTATACATTTTATCCTTGGTTTGGTATACTAGGGACTTCTTCCTGTCTGTAGTATGGGACTCTGCACACTCAATCATAAGGTGGAGTGGGCTCTAATTGAAATAATTTTCACCTCTTCAGATGTAGAAAATGCTGTCCTTAATGTAGTGGGTTTATGCTAATCCCAATTTTGCAAGAGGAACTTCCCACTTCTTTTGCCCCCTAGCATTTCTTCAGTGTTAGAACAAGGGTAGTTTAAATGTTACTTTCAGAGGCTGCTCTGGACACATGCCTCCAAGCTTCTACTTGTTAGCAGAGGATGTTCATTTATATGACCTTGTCAGAACTAACATCTGGTAACTTGATCTGTCAAAACACGGTTGGTATTGAACCAAATCTGTTCCAGGGAGTGCCTTGTATGCCTAACGCTCACTGAATTACTGTGCTAGGAGTAACCACAAAACACTTGGGTGGCTCTGTGGTGAGTGAAGAATGCAGCTGCTTTGAATGTAATTTCCACTCAGATTGTATTTAAACATCAGGATTTTCTGCTAACTCTTGAGTAAATTCACAAAATAGAGCTGTGTAACTGGTAATAAATCAGTGCATAAACATATTTTTCTCAGTTAAAACAAGTGAGGACAGATCGCTTGAGGTTTTAGTACATAGATATTTAAGCCATTGAGAGACTCTTAGACTAACTCTTAGAAGTCTGATTCCAACATACAGACCTCTTTTATTGACTTTTAACTATGTATTTAGTAGGGGACTCCTGCTAGTTAAGTATCTTCTGAGATGACACACAAGCACAAATACCACTTTGAGCAAAGTGAAAGAGATTGCATGTCATCCAGACTTTTGCTTAAGTAGTGAAATGTTGAGATGTGCCCTGGTGTGCTTTTTTTCTTCACTCTTCCTGAATTATGTTTCAAAAGATGTATCTGGCTCTTTCATCTTGGAAATGATTGGAGCACCAGTAGGAAACAATGAAGCAGAGGTCATGTTTGGTCACCTAAAGCTTGTATGCTGGTATTTGTATTTCAGACAGGCCCTTAGTGTTTTTTAATTAACAAAAATATTTATATTAATATAACTCTTAGTGTCAACAAGTTCTACTGGTGTGAAATAGAAAGATAATTTATATCATAGAATCATAGAATGGTAAGGTTGGAAGGGACCTCAAGAATCATCTAGTTCCAATCCCCTGCCATAGGCAGGGACACCTCCCACTAGCACAGGTCACTCAAGGCCTCCTCCAACCTGGCCTTGAACACCTCTGGCAGGGGAGCAGCCACAACCTCCCTGGGCAACCTGTTCCAGTGTCTCATCACCCTCACTGCAAAGAACTTCCTCCTAACATCCAGTCTAAATCGCCCCTCTGCCAGTTTAAACCCATTGCCCCTTGTCCTGTTGTTGCAAGACCTTGTCAGTAGTCCCTCCTCAGCCTTCCTGTAGGCCCCCTTCAGATACTGGAAGGCTACTATCAAGGTCCCCTCGAAGCCTTCTCTTCTCCAGGCTGCAGAGCCCCAACTCTCTCAGCCTGTCCTCATAGCAGAGCTGCTGCAGCCCTCTGAGCATCTTTGTNGGCTGCACTCACACTGCAGGCTCATGTTGAGCTTTTCATTGCCCCAGACCTCCAGGTCCTTTTCCTCAGGGCTGCTTTCAACCATTCACCACCCAGCCTGGATTTGTGCTTGGGATTGTGCCTACCCAGGTGCAGGACCTTGCACTTGGCCTTGTTGAATTTCATGAGGTTGGCCTGGGCCCACCTCTGCAGCCTGTTCATGTCCCTCTGTTTGGATCCCTGCCCTCTAGCAAGTCGACTGTGCCACACAGCTTGGTGTCACCTGCAAACTTGCTGAGGGTGCACTGATTCCTCTGTCCATGTCACTGACAAAGATGTTAAACAGCACTGGTCTCAGCACTGATCCCTGAGGGATCACTTGGCCCCTTGGCACTGGTTTCCAGGTGGGCATTGTGCCTTGATCACCACTCTCTGTGTGCGGCCATCCAACCAATTCCTTATCCAGCGAGTGGCCCCATTCTCACACACACAGGTTTACCATCTTCTTTTTTTTCTGGTGTACTTGAATGTATAAATACATATTTTCCACAAGCTGTACTGCTTTACTTCCTTTGGTTTTGATAAAGCAGTGTATTTTTAGCATGGAGAGAAGCCCTTGGCAATTTGCTGCATGGCAGGAGAAATTAACTTAAGAGAACTGCAGTTAAGAAATGGGGATGCCCTCAGCAGACCTCCTTTGAGTTTCTTTAATATAATTTTATATTTTTGTTCTCCTTTCTTCCTGGATATCTCCTTTTGGGGCAGATGCTCAAATAAAAGGAATTCTGCATTTGTCACAGAAACAACAAAAGCAGAAAGAGAACTTAATATCTGTAAAGAATGGGTTTGTGGTTGGGTTCGTTGGGGGATTGTGGTTGGGTTTGTTGGGGGTTTATTTTCTGGGTTTGGTTTTGTTATTTTTTTCCCCCCCCCATCTATATTTTCTTATGGAAAGCATGTATTTGAAGGAGAAGCATGTGTTTGTGAAGACTGAAGACTCTTCTCAGCAAATAAATTGTAATAAGTTTATGTTAGGTGGGGGGATGAGGAGTTTAGCATATGCTTAACATGCTGACCTATTTTATGAGTGAAATACTTAGAATTTGGCTCTTTGGAGTTTGTGGAGTTTGTTGGGTTGGGTTGGTTGTTTGTTGTGGGGTTTTTTTGTTTGGTTTTTTTTTGTGGTTTTTTTTGTTTTTTTAGATCCTGTGGAATTGTCTTTTGTCATGGAACATAAAAGAATGCATAGAGACACTAACTGATACTCCTTGTTAACAGGAAACAGAGCAGATGGTTCAGAAGCGATCAAAAAAGAAACAGGAAGAGGAGGAGGAGGGAGTGACTCCTGAAGGTTTTCAGAACTTTATTACCAGAGCAAGGTAGGACTGGATTTTATTCCCTTTGATAGAAAACTGCCATCCTTGAAGGTGAGGGGATTGTTCTGAAGATGATCTGATTGATCTAAATGCCTCTGGATACCTTTATTGACTGTGCACCTACTCTTACTCTTGCTGGGGGACAGAGAACTTATCTTTTTTCTCCCTTTCATCAACCAAAGATTTGTAGCATCATCATCTGGATGGACATAGAATAGTATTTTTGTCCATTATGCAGATTCATCACGGACAACAGTGGCTGTCCTGGTCTGTGTAAATTTCAAACGGCCTCTGGTGAGCTAACAGTCTCCTTTCCTGTCGTGCTGGAGCAAATGCAGCAGTACTTTGGGAGGAGAATGAAACTAGAGCTGCTACTCAGATGGACTTGAGCTGCTGTGGTTGAACAGCTGTGGGTCTGGCTCTCAGGTTTCTACTCTCAGATACTTCTTATGCTTGCTTCCTCTTTTCAGGAACTCTTCAGGTCTGGACTTCCTGAGATGAGGAAGGAAGGAAGTTAGACTCTCTGTCTTCATCCTGGTCTCTTACTTGGCTTGCTAAATCAGTTTAGTGCAAGCAGTTATGTTCACAATGAAAAACTTATCATGCTCTGAACTTTGCTTTAAACTTTACAATAGTCTGGTAGGAAATATATTTTGAAAATGGGTAAATACTCTTTGTGGCCTGTAGCATTGCATGATAAAAAGTGGCATTATAGCTTAACTGATTATGGAGAGGTGTGAAGTCTCTGTGATTATGAGAAGTGTGAACTGGAATTACATCCTCAGAGTCCATGATTCTTGAGCATAAAAAAAATCAATTCCTTTGGACTTTTTTTTTTTTTTTGACCCATATATGATATGTTTACAGGCAAGGATTCCTGTCAGTATCTGAACAGGTGGAGTTCACCTGTCTTTTTAATACTCTTTTACCTTCTCTGGGAAGATTGACAGACATTGCTGCTTCTTTCATGATCAGTTACAGAACTGTTCTTTCTTTTTTTCTCTTTGGGTAGCACTCAATGACTGACTACAAGTGGGTCATAGCTGAGGCTTCTTAACTAAGTTCAGGAGGCTTCACAGTTTCTTCTGATGCTACAATCCTATGAAAACAACTAATTTACATTTTGCCCATATAGTGAGTGGAGCATCATAACTGCAACAGGCTCCAAATACAGGCTCCAAGAAAACTCTCACTGCTTTTCAGATAGAGTTCTGTAACAGAATGATGCTCTAAGATAACTGACTATCATACCACCTGCTTCTGTCACTAGAAATGCTGTTGATTCTCTGACATTTCTGGCCACTGAAGTGACTGCTGCCTTCTAGGGCAGATCATATTGGGGTTTTTTTTTGTTATAAAGGCTAAAAGATGTCTGTTTGAAGCAGAGCTGCATACCTTCATGGGCTGTTGAACAATCTAGGCTGGGGATGGAGGCTTTTGCTGGATCATTTGCTTGAGTGATAACACAAAAGCCAGTTTTTCCAATAATCAGACAATTTCAAGCAGTGATCTTGCTTCTTATGAAGTACCAAGTATGTTTGAAAACTCTGATATATGATGATGTTTGTGCTTTGCTTAATCTTTTAATCAGCTTGTCTGGCCTCACCTTTTCCCCCCACTCCCATCTTCAGTCACCTTTATCATTCCTAGTCTTTGTTACATGAGCATAGAAAATCTTAGAATCCTCACTTACATCCATTCTTCTTATTGTAGTGAAAGTGACCTGGAGGAAGTTCTGACGTTTTACACGCACAAAAACAAGTCAGCAAGTGTCTTCCTAGGAACAAATTCCACCAGCATAAAGCCCAGCCACACCAGTAACCACCAAGAGAAACAGCCTCAAAAGGGTAAGTTTTGCAGGCAGTTCTGAAACTGTTGCTCAGACAAACCCAGTTTAGCCTCAGTCTATGGAAAGAGAACAGTCTCTCTGGTTTCTTGAGGTTGCATATCTTCTTTTTAACGGCCTCTGTATGTGAAGAACAGAGTAACTGCAATCCTGTCCTCTGCCTAAAGTGAAATAGGGTGGATCTGGATTAGCATTTAAAGGTGATTCATGACTTAAGTGACAGTGTACAAAGTGAAGGCACCGAGATTTGAAATGAACAGAGAATCCTGCAATCAAAGTGAGGAATGAGAGAAATCAAGGCCTGTGAAATTGTGGTGCCCACAGTGAGCATACCCATTGGAGCACAGTCTGTATATTTGAGCCTAATTATGTCTTCTGTGGCAGAAGATGCAGTGCTACCCATACATATCCAGTAGTCCCTGCTGCTGTACATGACAACACAATTAGAATAGACTCATAGAATAGTAAGGTTGGAAGGGACCTCAAGGATCATCTAGTTCCAACCCCCTGCCATAGGCAGGGACACCTCCCACTAGTACAGGGCACTCAAGGCCTCCTCCAACATGGCCTTGAACACCTCCAGGGAGGGAGCAGCCACAACCTCCCTGGGCAACCTGTTCCAGTGCCTCACCACCCTCACTGCAAAGAACTTCCTCCTAACATCCAGTCTAAATCTCCCCTCTGCCAGTTCAAACCCATTACCCCTTGTCCTGTCATTACAAGACCTTGTCAATAGTCCCTCCTCAGCCTTCCTGTAGGCCCCTTTCAGGTACTGGAAGGCTACTCTAAGGTCTCCTGGAAGCCTTCTCTTCTCCAGGCTGCAAAGCCCCAACTCTTGTAGCCTGTCCTCATAGCAGAGCTGTTGCAGCCCTCTCAGCATCTTTGTGACCCTCCTCTGGACCCTCTCCAACAGTTCCATGTCCTTTCTGTGCTGGGGGCTCCAGACCTGCACACAGTACTCCAGGTGGGGTCTGATGAGAGCAGAGCATAGGGACAAAATCCCCTCCTTTGCTCGTTATTGAGAATACAGTTGTGTGGTCTACAGTAAATATCAGCAAGAAATTCCATTCTAACAAGGCTCAAATTCTGCAGTCCTGTTCTAATGGCACCACAGTTTGCATTATTCTGCTTACTAACAAATTGATTTTCTTTTAGAGCATCCTGATGTGGTAAAAAAAATAAAAGATGATCAGCCCAAAACTTCAGTTGCAGATCTGCCTGCAGAAGGAGCATTAAAAGGCTATAAACCCAAAGAAGTTAAATCAACCTGTAAGTGAACTGGCTTAAATCATCATCAATGGCATAAAAAAAGGAATGCATGAACTATTTTTAATAATGTTTTAAGCAAAGTTTGGAAGTTTTGCCCAATTTAGGGGAAAATTTTGCATGTTTTTCTTTTAAACCAAAAAGAAGATACTATAGAGTGAGCAGTATGAAAGAGCTATCTGCTCTTTTGTGGGGGAAGATCTAGATATAGCCAGCTTTGAAAGAGGACATTTATCATATAGAGCCTCTTTTTGTCTTTGTTAGTAGATGAGGTCATTTTAGCTTCAGTATGTCTGAGCAGAGACATCTCTGGTGTGTTGTTATTATCCAAAGGACCTGAAAAGCAGCTTTTTCTCATGTCATGTGCTCATTATCTTTGTGTAGTTCCAGAAGAAGCCACCTCTTCCATAAATGCTGAAGTGAAATTACCTCGCTGTGACCCTCCTAGTGCTTCTTCCCCTGCTTTTGGCACTGCGTTCCAGAAGAGCACTAGTTCCTGGATACCATCTCAGTCTGCAGCCTCTGAAAATCCACAGCTGCCTGGTCAACATTCATTGCTCGCTCCTCCAGCTGATCCCAGGCTGATTCAATCCCTATTCCCACTACCCACTTCACAGAGCACAGCTCCTGAGAACTCCTCTGCCTTCACAAACCCAGCATCCAGTGAGGCTTCCAGCCTTGCAGGGTTGCATCGCTGCCCTTCCAGTGGCTACTCCATTGGCCCATTCTCATCTTTCCAGAGAGCTGCTCAGATCTACAGCCAAAGATTGTCCCGACTGTCCTCTGCAAAAGTAGGTGAGTGTTCTGAGAGCACTGCTAGTTCTGTACAGAGATTGTGTAACCTCTGTACATTTTTAGAGCTGAGTCTTGTACAACAGTGCTGAGTTTCTCATAGAATCACAGAATGGTAAGGTTGGAAGTGACCTCAAGGATCATCTAGTTCCAGCCCCCTGCCATAGGCAGTGATACCTCCCACTAGTACAGGGCCCTCAAGGCCTCCTCCAACCTGGCCTTGAACACCTCCAGGGAGGGAGCAGCCACAACCTCCCTGGGCAACCTGTTCCAGTGCCTCACCACCCTCACTGCAAAGAACTTCCTCTTAACATCCAGTCTAAATCTCCCCTCTGACAGTTCAAACCCATTGCCCCTTGTCCTGTCATTACAAGACTTTGTCAGTAGTCCATCCCTAGCCTTCCTGTAGGCCCCCTTCAGATACTGGAAGGCTACTATCAGGTCTCCTGGAAGCCTTCTCTTCTCCAGGCTGCAGAGCCCCAACTCTCTCAGCCTGTCCTCATAGCAGAGCTGCTGCAGCCCTCTGATCATCTTCATGGCTCTCCTCTGGACCCGTTCCATCACTTCCATGTCCAGAGTGCAGAGAACAGCCCTTGTTTGCCAAATAAGCCCTTTCATTGAGCAGATGAACAGGGGATCATAGAATCTTTTAGATTGGAAAAGACCCTGAAGATCCACAAGTCCAACTGTAAACCTAGCATTACCAAGTCAACCACTAAACCATGTCTGTAAGTGCCATGTCTACACATGTTTAAAATATCTTTAGGAGTTGTGACTCAACCACTTCCCTCAGTGACCTCTTCCAATTCGTGATAACTCTTTTGGTGAAGAAATTCTTCCTAATACCCAATGTAAAACTCCCCTGGCACATCTTGAGACAGTTTCCTCTTATCCTGTTGCTCATTAACTTGTAGACCAACGCCCACCTCACTACGACCTCCTTTCAGGCAGTTGTAGAGAGAGAAAAGTTCTCTAGCCTTGAAATTTGAACATGGCCTTTGAACTTGTTGGGAAATGAAGTGTTGCTTATTTTTGCTTGACTATATTGCTGATTTTTTGTTTAGTGATTTTTAATGCAGTTTTGATTAGCAGAAGCCCTGTCTCAGCCTATGTCCTGTTCTTAGCTCTGTTTCCCTGTTTCTGTGCAGAGAAATCTTTTAATGACATTTTGTAATTGCTGAATACTTGAAGGTGTGTCAGGATACCCAAAAAGAAGTAGCTGAGTGAATCGTGATTGTATCTCATTCTCTAGAGTCTTTCAGCACTGCTTTATCTAAGATCACTTTAAAAACAAAATCTAGAGACCCCTCACTGTCCTGCTGGGGCAAAACGGGCCCTGAGCATTTGCTTGCAATGCTGCTGTTTGTCTGGGTTTCAAATTTCTCTCCTGCCAGTGGTCTATTTTGCCTCGAAGAGCGATTGAAGGGGTTTCGCTCTGGAGGGGCTTGACCTCACTTGCTTCAGGGCTGTGCTCCTCCTCCTCCGGTGGCGGGGTGTTGCAGGCTAGCCCCGGGGGGACACACGGCTCCCTCCCAGGCTTTGTTTTCGTTTCGGCAGCATGTTCAGGCTCTGCTACCCTCTCTGCCTCGTGGTTGCATCGAGAGCATAAAATTGGAATTGTAACTTCCTCGTTTATCATTTCAGCGCTGATCAGTGAGTAGATGTGGCTGCTAAGTCTGTTGGAGTCTCTGGGTTTTCCCGCCAATAGCCCTCTCAGGGCAAAGGGAATCCATCTTGTGGCTGGCAGCGGCGCCTGCTGCTCCTCACTCTTGAATATTTGCACCTCTTTATTCCTTCCCTAAATTACTTTAAAGGGTTTTCTTTATGCCTTTTGTGTAAGTAATTCCCGACTGGGTATTCGAACTTTGGTAAATTGTAAATAGTTCACGATTTAGGGGTGTGTGTTTGTTTGGTGTGGGAATTCGTCTAAATAAAGTTTAATATTTTCCTATTTCCTATATATTAAATTCGAATAGTCATAACACTCACTTACCATGATAGGATAGGACATAGTTGAGCAGTGCAACTTTAGAGCAATCTGAGAAGTAGAAGAAACTGTAGGAATTTATGGGTGTAGTCAGTTAGGAAAGTTTTGGGGGCTATGTACAGGACAACAACTGTGGTCTTGATTGTTTTGCTTTGGTTTGTTATGGGTTTTTTGTTGGTTTTTTTTTTCTTCTTGATGATATAAGTATGTTTTAGGTTGTATGTCAGTGTCAGCATATGTTCACTTGGGTTGCTGTGAATATGCTGTGCATATATGAGGATCAGAGGGCTGAAGCACCTGTCCTGTGAGGACAGGCTGAGAGACTTGGGGTTGTTCAGTTTGGATAAGGGAACGCTCTGAGTGGACCATATTGTGGCCTTCCAGTATCTAAAGTGGGCTACAAGAAAGCTGGTGAGGGACTTCTTAGGGTGTTAGGTAGTGATAGGACTAGGGGGGATGGATCCCAGCTAGAGGTGGGTAGATTTATATTAGACATTAGGAAGAAGTCCTTCACCATGAGGCTGGTGAGACACTGTAAGAGGTTGCCCAGGGAGGTGGTGGAACTCCCATTCCTGGATGTTTTTAAGGCCAGGCCAGACGTGGCTCTAGGCAATCTGATCTAGCAGAAGGTGTTCCAGACCATGGCAGGGAGGTTGGAGCTAGATGATCCTTGAGGTCCCTTCCAACCCTGACAATTCTGTGATTCTGTAATACATTGACAACCTTTCTAGCATTAAAGGCTTCCAGGAGCCCTTATAGTAGCCTTCCAGTATCTGAAGGGGGCCTACAGGAAGACTGGAGAGGGATTACTTACAAGGTCTTGCAGTGACAGAACAAGGGGCAATGGATATAAACTGTCACAGGGGAGATTTAGACTGGATGTTAGGAAGAAGTTCTTTGTAGTGAGGGTGGTGAGACACTGGCACAGGTTGCCCAGGGAGGTTGTGGCTGCTCCCTCCCTGGAGGTGTTCAAGACCAGGTTGGAGGAGGCCTTGAGTGCCCTGTACTAGTGGGAGATGTCCCTGCCTATGGCAGGGGGTTGGAACTAGATGAGCTTGAGGTCCCTTCCAACCTTACCATTCTATGATTCTATGATTAAAATAAATCTGACTTCCCAACTGATTAGATTAAGTTAAATCTAGAATGTTTTTCCTTAAGTAACAGCAACCAATGTTCTCTGGCACTGGATGCCATTAGATACGTTGTGATAAGAAATTATGTGTTTGGAAATGACAAGGACTCATACAGCAGTACCCCTACAGAATGGAAAGCTATGTTCTCCCTAGAATCTGTGGAAAGTATCCTATGTGCTTTTATGTCTCTGCGATCAGCAGGATGGGGGTTTGACATAGCACTCACTAAGCAGATCCAAATGTTTGTTTGGTAGGATTGTGTCACCGCAGTCCAGCTAGGCAGCGTGTGGGCTCAGCCAAGATGCACAAAGATGCAGAAGATACTACTCAGAGCAAACTTTGTAACTCCAGTATGGGAGCAACAGAACTGCAGCAGCTATCAGAAAAGCAAACAGCCTCTCAGTATACCCTACCAAGCCACATCAGTCTCCTTACACAGCAGGTATGTGAAACAGTAAAGCTACAGTCCCCGTGACAACAAAAAAAAACTGTCATAGGTTTCTGTGTCAGCACTGGGCTGGGCTGAGGCATGCTAGAATTAGTAAATCTCATGAAAATAGTGCTTACAGTGACCAGATTTTTATTTATTTTTTTGAGTTGACAAGAATATTGCTTGAGCAAAGATAACAAATTAATTTTCCTTATCAATGAGATGTCGGAAGAAATTGTAGTTTTCCTGCATCTATCTTTTGAAATATGTCAGGCAAGTTAGTGAGTTTGCTCTGAACTGACCTTCTGAGGAACACGTTCTTTGCTGATGCTTCCATATTTATGATCTTTTCTTTGCTATTTTGCTTTGCAGTAGTCAAGCTACACATTTTCTTTTTAAGTATGTTACTGAGACACTTGTGAGGAAATTGGTATGCTGGTTTGAGGCTAATTGGAATATTTTAATGGAGAAAATTATATTATAGGCTGTGAAAGGAAAACAGTGGTGATGTCTACTTCACTCATAGGCTTGCTGAGATGTTTAAGACTAAAACCACAAAACATAGATAGGACACTCGGGCACAGACACTCTCAGTCTCTCCAGCTTCTTGCCTTCTCCTCTCTGCCAAGTAATGTCACTAACCACTTTCCTTCTAAACCGCCTGGCCGATCCTCCAAACTCATCTTGTGTGTAAGCCAAACCCTGGGGTAAGGTATAGGGGCGGGGAGAAGGTGGAAGGGTGGTTGGGAGCCTCTCCTGGGGACTCTGATTTCTGGGAGGGGGATTGTGTTTCTGTATTACCTTTAACTTGTCTATTTCTGTAACTATTCCTGTCTATTGTGTATATATCTACTTGCACATTTTGCTAAACTGTGAATAGAGCTTCAGTCCTTAACTTCCAGCCAACTGAGTCTAGTCTGGGTGATTTTACAAAACGGG
>VWZE01007835.1:965482-985181 GCA_013396675.1 Eubucco bourcierii
AGGGAACTCCCAAACCATCACAATTGGTATCTGAAATTAGCACTTCCCTGGTTATGGCACACAAATGATTGCTTCTTGCTGGTACAGAGTAGTGATGTCTTTGTCAGTATGTGCAGTGGTTCACCTGGAGTGTTGTCGGTGTGTTACTGGTACTTGACTCTATTTTCACTTTTTCCATTGACTAGCATAAACCTAGTATAGTAACAGTCCTGTTGGAGAAATGGGGCAGATAAATTGGTGGTGAGTTGGGGAATGAAACCTGAAGATAGAATTCAGTAAGCCCCTTTCCTTGTACAGGGACTCAAGGTTCTCTAAGAAAGGCAATTATGAAGTTCAACAGGGACAAATGTAGGGTCTTGCACCTGGGAATACATGACCTGGAAGTGCAGTTCAGACTGGATCCACCTGGCTGGAGAACTGCCCTGTGAAAAGGCACCTAGGAGTCTTGGTGGATAACAGGCTTAGCATGAGTGAACAGTGTGCTGCTGCAGTGGCAAAGAAAGACAACAGGGTGCTAGACTGCATTAACATGGGCATCACCACCAGAGACAAATAAACCATTATCCCACTCTACTCAGCTCCACATTTGGGAATACTGTGTACAGTTTTGGTTCCTGCTGCACAAAAAAGATGCTGGCAGGCTCGAAAGTGTCCAGAGAAGGGCCACATGAATGATTAGAGGCCTGGAATACTTGCAGTATGAGGAAAGGCTGAGACAATTGGGTTTGTTCAGCCCTGAGAAGAGAAAGCTTAGGGGAGATGTTATTACTACATACCAATACATTAAGGGTGGCTACCAGGAGGACGGAGACTCCCTTTTTACAAGGAATTACATGGAAAGACAAGGGATAGTGGGTACAAGTTACCCCTAGGTTACCCAGAAGAATATTTTTCACAAAGAGAACAGTTAGGCATTAGAATAATCTCCCAAGAGAAGTAGAGAATTCCCCTACATGGGTCAGTTTTAAGACTCAGCTTGACAGGGTGCTGGACCTTCTCATTTAAACTACAGTATCACCTAGAAAGGTTGGACTCTGGGGTCCCTTCCTACCTGGCATGCTCTAATTCTGTGCCTCTCACCTTGATTTGTGATACAGGGACCTTCCTGGCTAATATGTTGCTTCTGGACAGCTGAACTAAGAGTATTTTTCATCTGTATCTACTGTTAACCATTGATCTTTCCTGATGGACAGGTGGATGAAGGCCAAAATAAAGTCTTTATTTCATGTGTGTTTAGCATAAAATATTTCTGTGTGCTTGTATCATAGGACTTTCTACAAGGAAGACACTAAAATACATAACATGTGTGTAGATCCAGTGCCAGATGGCTGGATCTTGGATATGTATGGGTGTTTTTCCTTTGTGAATAGCATGCTGCTTCACTCTGAAATTATACCATAATATGAAAAGAGGCTTTTCTTCTGCCGTGGTGGGTTTGTGTGAGGTCCCCATCACTGGCTGGTGTGGAGGCTGTGGTTGACATCTACCAGGCTGTAGTACTTTGTAGTTACTAATGGTAGTGAACTGAAGACTGTGTCAAATTGGCCAGCTTCACCAGGAGGAGGGGAAACCTAGTGGGAGCTCTACCCCCCTTTGTTAGGCAGTGTGTGAGATTTCTGTGAAATTTCAGGACCCAACCATCATTAGGAATAGCTCCAATTCTAGCTAGGGAGTTTAATCACAGGGATAACATCAGACCACCCAGGCGAGGGCTATACCGAGCTGCCTCTATCTCTGCTATGCAGCAGTCAGTCCCCAAGATTCACCAGACAGGATTCCTGAAAACATGTTGACAAATCCATAGGAGTGTGGGGCACTTTTCTCATTCTGTCCAAATGAAAACTGTAGAAGGTGAAAACTAGCAAAAAGCAGATTAGTTTTCTAAACCTTAGCACAGGGGAGGGGAGGGAGTGAGGAAGAATTGGAATGGGCACTTTGCAGTGCTCCAGAGTGACCTTATGGGAATAACATGCCACAGGAATCCCAAAATAAGGAGTTTCAGCTTAGCATCAGCTACCTGCACCACTCCTCACTTACCTGTCTCAATTAAACCTGCCTTGTCCCCAACAAAGGGAAAGTGCTACAATACAAACTGTCAGTGTGCCAAAACACTCTGCAGGTCCTTCCCACTGGGCATCAGCTCTTTTTGTTTTAGATCTGAGTAGTGCAACATGGTGACTGCAAAAAGACCGTGAAACTCAAGGTTCAGCAAACAATTGCAGAAATTTGGTGGGGATATTTTCCCCAATGAAGGTTTTTTTTCCTGTCAGTCTCTTGCTTTGACTCAACTCACTTTATCTGAGTCTTAAATCGGGTGTGTTTTCCTTATGTAATCATTTTGTTGGCTTTTACTCTTCCACTGATGAAGAGGAAGGGAAGTTCCCAGGCTGTTCACACTGAAGCTGGAATTTCTTTTGGTACTAGTGATCTGTGGCATCACCACAGGTTGCAGGAAGAGAAAACATCAATGAAGTTTCTGAGATGGTTGAATTGAACCCATTCTGCTTTGAGGCTGCAAAGGGAATAGGAACAGAGACTTTTGTTACTATGCAGCAACATCTGTAGATTGGCAGGGAGTCACCAAATGGGCCAGGCTGAGCAACTAGAACTCATATTATGGGAAAGATTACACCCTGATCATCAAATGTTTGGCAAAGGCCTGTGCCTTATCAAAATCACTCCCACTGGGAAGTTTTGAGACAGAGTGTCTAAATGAAAGCCTGGCTTTTTCAGGTGAAGGGAGTTCAGCCATCCACAGCAGCAGCACTAACTTGGGTGTTGGGTTTTTTTTTTTTTTTTCTTGGTTTTTGTTTTTTTTTTTTTTCATTGTTAAATGGATGCATACACTGGAGACACTACAAAGGAATTTGCAAGTTTGTCAGGTTTCCCAGGAATGTCTCTGGCAGGTCTTTGTCTGGAACGTTTTCTGGACACTGGAACAATTGTGCTCTGTATGCATATGTATATCCTGTAAACTGGTAAGCTCTGTGAGCCCAGAAGGAATGTCACAGGCCTTTGGCCAGATCGACTTTGGTATATACACAGATTTCACACTTCCCAGCTGGTTAGCCCCAGTTTTTCCCTTCTGACTGGTAGCTTTTGCAAATTCAAAGCTGGATGTAAAATGAAACTGTTTTAGCTTGGAGTGCAATCAACAAGCTGCTCTGGGTAGCAAAAAGGTGGCCCTGGAAAAATCTGTTTGTATTACATGATTTCTTCAAGGAATTTATAGTGTGTTGTGCCACTCTTCAGACAGTGAAAGTGTGTGTGTTACATATTTGTGGTTTGGGAGAGAGGCAGACTAAGATCCTGTGATGTTTCCCATAGTGGGATGACCTGTTGGATTCCAGTATCTTGATGCATTAAGGAAGGCATGGCAGGGGGACTGTTTACAATAGTACCAGAACACTTGAGTGCTCTGTTAGACCAACTCACACAAGCCTGTGCTGGATCACATGCATTTTCTTGGCTCCACCAAAGCTCTTATGTACAGCACACAGGCTGAGGAGGGGTCAGATTAACAGTGAGTATTGATATTGTTGTAGCATTTAGGTAAAATAATCTGTGAAAGCTGAAAGAAGGGAAATACAACTGAAAGTGCAGCAGAATTATTTTTTTTTTTAATGGCATGTTGTTCACTCTTCCTCTCTGTTCCTGGGAATATAAATATTTCACTGATCTCCAGAGCCTCAGGGCTGTGTGTGTCTGAGAAAGGCTTGGCAGGTGAAAACTCAGTGTCTATGGAAGCCAAGTAATAGAAGAAAAGAAACATTCCTTGTACAGGGTATTGGATGAAGATAGCATTGCTAGATGAACACTAAAGAATTGAAAGGGAAATTAGGGATTGACTTCAGGGTCTCGAAGGAATCAAACAGCACATGGGAAATGAGATCCGATGACAAAGATACTCTGATGAGACATTTTGCATGTGTTCAGTTTTCTAGCTTTGTTCTTTTAGTATCATAGAATCATAGAATGGTAAGGTTGGATGGGACCTCAAGGATCATCTAGTTCCAAACCCCTGCCATAGGCAGGGACATCTCCCACTAGTACAGGTCACTCAAAACCTCCTCCAACCTGNCTTTGTGGCCTCCTCTGGATCTACTCCCACAGTTCAATGTCCTTCCTGTGCTGGGGACTCCAGAACTGTACACTGTCAGGAACAAATATACTGAAGTCCCTTGCTGCTACTGAAAAACAAGAATCACAGAATGTTGGTGGTTGGAAGGGACCTCCAGAGATACTTGAGTCCAACCACCTTGCCAAAGCAGGATCACCTAGGTAAGACTGCACAGGTTTTGAAAGTCTCCAGGGAAGGAGACTCCACAGCCTCTCTGGGCAGCCTGTTTCAGTGCTCCATCACCCTTACCATAAAGAAGTGTCTCCTTGTGTTGAGGTGGAACCTCCTGTGTTCTAGCTTGTACCCATTGTTTCTTGCCCTGTCACTGAGCACCACTGAAATGATCACCTTCATCTTGACACCCACCCCCTCAGATACTCATGAATGTTGTTAAGATCACCTCTCAGCCTTCTCTTCTCCAGTCTAAACAGCCCAAATTCTCTCAGCCTTTCTCCATTGGAGAGATGTTCAAGTCCTGCAGTCATCCTTGTAGTTCTCTGTTGGACTTTCTCCAGCAGGAGAGTTTGAACCCATCCTGATACAACTCAACATGAAAACTAACTTTCTTCATGTAAAGCTACACTAATAACCACCTTCCCTGTTGATCTCCACTAACCTACCTTTCTTGGGCTACATTTTTACTTTGGGGGAAATGGACTGATTCTTTGTTTGCTTTGAATTTTTTCCACTACCACAGTTCCTGAAGCTGCAAACTGTTCTTTACGGAGATCTTGATTTCTCCTTTGCTCCAGGTGTTATATATTCTCTTCTCCTAAGCCAAAGTAACAATTGATTTGCCTCTTTAAAGGCAGTAATAATTTCATCAGGTCCACAGGAAGACCATTGACTAGGAAATGAAGCCACTCTGCTGAGCATAGATATGTTGGGGGTGCCCCAGCAATCCACCAAGGCAGCACCTCGACAGGCTAATTATAGCAGCTGAAATAACTCAGTGCATGGCACAGTAACAAGCAGTTACACTCCTCTGGGTGGGCTGACTGCAACTAAATCTTGCTGATGTTTTCTCCCTCATTCTGAATCTCTTGCCTGTATTTAATCCTGCTGTAGTTTAAACACCTGTCTGTCTGGAATGTGTGAAATGTCCTACTCTCCATGCTAAGCAATTTACTCACCTGCTTTGCTTAGAAGGACACCTTTCAAATAAACAGTGATGCAGAGAAAAATATATCACATTAATAGAGCAGGGATGAGGGGGTAATTCTTCAGACTAAGTGATTCTTGGTATGGAGATGAGGAGAGAAAATTGTATAAAGTCATCTTCACTACACACATTGAATGTGTTAACAAAGCTGTGATCACTGTCGCTGACAAGCTAAGGACTGAATCTGTACCCGATTTCATTTACCATGTTGGTCTCTGTGTTTGCCTCATTTGGCAGTCATGCTTCTTTTCAGACAATAAAGTCTTTGTGGCCAGAAACTGTCATTGTTAGGTATTTGTATAGTGCCTGGCACAGTCAGAACTAAACCTGCTTTGAGGCTTGCTGTTATTGCAATGAAAACACTACAAATCATATTTAAATTCTACAGAAGACGACTAGATTGAAGGATAAGGTAGAGGCACCAAAGGAACACTTAATTTTGTTTTCTTTGTGAGATGGGTAGCACTGCCCCTAAAGATCTTGTTTTAAATTGCTTGTAGTGTTATGAAACTTTATTCATTTGGACTCACATTTTCTGTGCTTAGTGTTTAGTTTTCAGGAAAGGTGAAGAGTTGAAAACAAAACAAGACTGGATTAAAACAAGCGCAAAACAAAGCATTATGTACGTTTTAGTATCTATAGATCTTGTAAATCTCTGGAATAGCAATTTAGAGTTTAAGATTTTGTCCAAGCTTGATTGCACAGTAACTGTATTAAAGCTTCAGGTGAGAAATACTCAGTGGCACCAGCTAGAACTTCTCATATTCCTGGCGACTGCCTTTACACCAAGGGTGCTGAACCAAATTCCTCTGTGTTTGCACCTTAAAGTGCTGAGACTTGAGGCTTCACTCTCCTATCTTCTCAGTGATGTGGTCTGGGTTGGGAGCCTGTCTGACTGGAATGAACAATGAGTGAGAATTCTGTCAAGGTGTGGAGAAGAGCTAGGACAAGGAGGTTGTGCAATTTGAACCTGGATATAATTTGGGAGAGGACACCGAGGACCATTCAGGTCAAAGGACAAAAAAAGGAAGGAATGGCAGTGTAGAAATGTAGTTGTGTGAGAATCCCACATTTTGGGACTGGGTGTGCAAAGAAGTTAACAAAAGGAACAAACTGTGGAGGGGAATGAAACTAGAACCGCTTGGATATAGAGAATGTGAGCAAATGAAAGAGGAACTGAGAACAAAAATATGGGAAGAAGATGAAACAACTGCTCTCATAGTAAGTTCCAGACCTGAAATGGTGTAGTTTAAGTGCCAAAAGTAGTGGACATGCCAGTGCTGGAAGTCTGTAAGAATGAAACACGACTGAGCAGAATAGAGAGAGTGATACCTGAAATGTAGAAACTGGCATTGACTGGGTGAGAATAACAACACACACAGAGCAAGGACGGAAAAGGGTAGAGCTGGGAAGAGATGAGATGAAAATGGTTGCTTTTAGAGAAGTGGGCTAAAGCCTAGTCCATAACCACTCTAATTTAATCCTGTTCAGAACTTGGAGTTAGCCTTCTGAACTTAAAAAGAACTTAGATACCTTGTGCTGCTAAACCAGAGGAGGGGTATAAACCTGCTCAATTACCACTTGTAACTTTAGTTCAGGTTCCAGAGTTCAGACAGAAGATTTGATGTCTGTAGTTCTGCAGAAGTCTATTGTAGGTATGAGTGTAGTGTATTGCAGGGGACTTGGTATTTACTGTTTTGAGGAATTCACACATGTTCTGGTGCAAGAGCATTAAGATCTCCAAGCTGGAAATTCTCAAGCTGTGCTTAAGTCACACTTAAGTGACTTAACAAACATCACCTTTGGGATCTGGAGCAGATGCAGGTCTAGTTAGATTCTTCTGTCTGTGTCTTATTGGTTATTTGTCTTCTAGTTGCTGCAGAAGTGAGCAGGGGGCAGTACAGGTAAGTCTTGCTTACCATATGGCCTTAATCTTGGTGCAGAACCAGATCTGTTTTGTGCTCCCAAAAAGCAGCAAGTGATCATGCATTTCAAGGCAGACAGAAAATTAATTCTGGTAATGCCTGACTGGGTAACCTTAGCTTTGCAGCTTTTGCAGTGTTTTGTAACCTTGATAAAATGTTTGTTTGGGTTTTATTCAAATGTAAACTAATACTTACACTACTGTAGCAGGTGCTCTTTCAGGCTGTCTTCAATAAACCAACAGTGTCTGATTGCAGAACTCAATCTTTCAGGAAGAGAAGCAATGCAAGAAGAATGCTCAGAAAAAGAAACAAAGAAATATGTTTTACATGCTTCAAAACACAGAGATTATTTCTTTAGAGCTTTACATAACAAACATACACCTAACATGATTTTAGACTATCATTAATTGGTATATTTGCTTGTGTGAGCAGTTTGGAAATGGTTGCCTGAGAAGTTTTTATATGTATGGTAGAGTTTGGTTTTGAATTTTGTATTCAAGGTACACATGCTGTTGGGCTGTGCCTGTAGGTGTGCATAGAAGAGGGGTAGAGAGGAGAGATGCATATGGTTGGCTTAATGACACAGCTCATAGTAACTAGGCAGACTCTCTGGTCTCTGCCTAGGGTAATGTGAGCTGCCAGTTCTTATTTAGTGCATATAGAGTTAATTTTTCACGTGGCAGGAATGTGATGTTGCTTTGTTATGTTAGGATTTTTGCCCCATCTTTGTCCTTCCCTCCTTTATTCTTCTGTGAATGGGAAGGTTGTTGTTTTAATGCTGGTACTTGAATTCATCTGAAGCATGGTGGCTGTTGGTGTCATCTCTCCCACTGCTTTGTGCAACTATCACAGTTCTTCTGTATCTGAAGAGTTCCCTTTTTTAGCAGTCTTATTTCTCATAGTAGATGCTCTGTCCAGTTTTAGTGACACTTTTTGCTCTTTTCTTTGCTTTTAATGTTTTCTGTTGTCTTTTTTTTTTTTTTTTCCCTCTTTAGTTAACAAACCTGGACTTGACCAGTGGAGCTATAAGCAAGGGGAATGCAGCTGCCGCACAGAGCTACCGGTCACAACTCAACAAAAGAGGGTCATTACAGGCTGTTCAGTCAGAGACTCATATAGCTGACAAACGAGCTGCCCCTTCAGCAGTCAGGTAAGTTAAATTGGCTGCTCCAACTTTCTGAAGCACACAATGCACTCAAGAATTGATTTGTAATTTCTCTTTGGCTGCTTGCTCAGAAGACAGCATCCAAGGGCCTAACACTTACCCTTCTCAGGGCTACCCTGGAAACTAGGCCTTTGAAAATAAAACTGTCTTCCCAGAGCTAACAGGTTCATGGTGATATAAGGATGTGGATGAACATGTAGAATGAAAGGGAAATATCTTTCTCTGACAATTTCTTATCCTTGCATTTGCAAGTTTAGGGCTCATCTTAATGCTTTTTCTTTTAATATCAGGTTTAGATTGCTCAAGGATAGGGCAGCATCTTACGATGTTTGTAGAAGTCCTTTTTCATAGAATCATAGAATGATAAGGTTGGAAGGGACCTCAAGGATCATCTAGTTCCAACCCCCTGCCATAGGCAGGGTCACCTCCCACTAGTACAGGTTACTCAAGGCCTCCTCCAACCTGACCTTGAACACCTCCAGGGTGGGAACAGCCCCAACCTCCCTGGGCAACCTGTGCCAGTGCCTCACGACCCTCACTGTAAAGAACTTCCTCCTAACATCCAGTCTAAATCGCCCCTCTGACAGTTCATACCCATTGCCCCTTGTCCTGTCATTACAAGACCTTGTCAATAATCCCTCCCCAGCCTTCCTGTAGGCCCTCTTCAGATACTGGAAGGCTACTCTGAGGTCTCCTGGAAGCCTTCTCTTCTCCAGGCTGCAGAACCTCAACTCTCTCAGCCTGTCCTCATAGCAGAGCTGCTGCAACCCTCTGATCATCCTCGTGGCCTCCTCTGGACCCACTCCAACAGTTCCATGTCCTCCCTGTGCTGGGGGTTCCAGAACTGCACAGAGTACTCCAGGTGGGGTCTGACGAGAGCAGAGTAAAGGGGCAGAATCCCCTCCCTTGCCCTGCTGGCCACTCTTCTCTTGATTCATCCCAGGTCTCAGTTGGCTGTCTGGGCTGCATGTGCACGCTGCAGGCTCATGTTGAACTTTTCATCACCCCAGACTCCAAGGTCCTTTTCCTCAGGGCTGCTCTCAACCATTCACCACCCAGCCTGGAGTTGTGCTTGGGATTGTGCCTACCCAGGTGCAGGACGGGAGATGGGTTCTTTATGATCTTTAGTAAGTTTGGATGTGTGAACTTGTATCTATGGCTGATACACTCTTGGGGGTCAGGGCAGAGGACTGTGTTTCTGCAGTAAGACCATTCTTCCTGGGGATTGAAGGAACAGCAAGGTTTGCTCCAAGGATTCTGGATCTTGGAGTAATTGATTAGGTTGGATTCAGGCCCAGAACTGCTGGAGATTTGAGTTGTTCTCTGCCACTTAATTAAATATTATTTATTCCTTTACCTAAGCCTTCATATTTGTCTTTTAAAACAGAACAATGAGACAGAGCTTCTCAACACATGAGTTTAGGACTGGAAAGCACTGTGGGCTTGAAAATACTGATTCTTGTCGTTGGTGCCTGAATACTACTGGAGGAAAATGAGAGAGGCAAGACAGAGTGCACACATGTGACATGAATGGTCATCTTTTCCCAAATGGGCCCTTCAGTGGGAGGATTTGAATGGGATTTAGTAAGCTCCAAGTAAAACTGTTCTTATTTCATCAGTCACTGCTTTTCATCCTGCCCTAAAGAGGTGGAATGTGAGAGATGAATTCCTGGCCTGTTCCTCTTCCAGCACAACGTTTGCCTCTGGGACTTGGAGTTACTGAGAGAGGTGGCAATGATTCTACTCTTGGAGCCCAGCCAGGCTGGCTATTACCTCTAATCCAAATAAAGAACCTATCCAACAGGTGTAAACTACCTTCCCCTCCTGCATAGCTTGAGAGAGCAGCAGAGTACAGGCTGTCCTACAGCATCCATTCCTTTCTCAACTCTGCTTGCACCTCTGCATCAACACACAGACATAGCTGGAAAAAGGAATGCTGATGGTGAAAATCTTCTGTTGCAAAGTCACTGTTGCTCTGAAACCATTTGAGTTCTATGTTACCTGTAGATCTGAGAATCCATCACTTAATGCCTAGAACTCAGCTTTGAACAACTTCCAGGTCTGTGCCTCACCTGGCAATATTGTATACAATAGGTTAATGCCTTTAGAGATACTCTTTATAGTTTGTGCACCAATCCAAAAGTATTTCAGAATTGTGCAGTGTTGATTCTATCTTCATACCTTTTATGAACCATTTAGCCCTTCAGTACTCCAGTTGCTCTGTTTTTGCCTTCAGATTAAGAGACTGAGAGTTGCGTTAAGTTTCTTTATTGAATTACTTTCTTTTTGTGGTTGTTGTATTGAGCAGCCAGAAGACTGGGAGTGAAAAGTTTTATGTAAATCTGGAAAAGAAAAAAAAGGGGATTCCTAAGGCAGTGCTGGATTACTTGGGCTATGAACTTTTATTTAATGATAGAATTCCAAAAGGAAAATCAAGGACATGATATATGGAGATGACTATCTGGTATTTTAAATGCCTTTCTTGCTGCTTGATCTGTTATATTGGAGCAAGCAGTTCATAGAGGGTCATCTGATGGGTGTCAGCCTGTGCTGGGTGCTGGATGACTGTTTGAAGAAAAGTTTCCTGTTTTGTTCCATTATGGTTCTTGTCTATCAGTTGTAGAATTCAGCAAGGATGGAAATGTTTTGTAAATGGGTCTCTTATCTGGCTTGTGCTTGGCTCCAGTTCAAACATCTGCCTCTGAAACTCAGTCCTTACAGTTTTTGTATGGCTCTCTGGTAAATCTAAGCTGTTTTAGGGCTGCTGAGGATTGTTGGAGAATTTTGGTTTGATGCTTGCAATCTAGAGGATTCAGGCTATTCTTACTGACAGCTCTATCTCCTTTTTAATTCCCATTCTCCCAGTACTGACTCATCTACACATTTCTCAAAAGAAATTCTCCTTCCATTTGTTGAATTCTTCTGGCAATGTGAGATGAGGTGCCAAATCAGTAGTCTGCTCTCCAAAAGGCAAAGGACATCTTCAATTTGTCTTCTAGAGAACAGTTCTGAATATATTAACATGCTTTTTAAATGAATCTCAACTACTGTGCCTTCTGAGATTTTTAGTGTCTTTTGTCACTTTCAATATGCATTGGCACTGTTCCCACTAAAATGATTGTCAAGGCTTTCACTGTGCCTACAAGGCTACTCAAGAAGTGAGATATTTCAAGTTGTAAAGGGACTTACTTGTGACTACCTTTTAACATGGCTGTCAGCCCCCGATGCATTTGCTGCAGCCCTGCCTTTATTGCTCTCTGTAGCTCACTAAGGCTGTGCCAGATCTGATCTCTTTCTTTAACCCTACCCCTGTCACAGTACCCTATTTCAGTTCTATCTCAGATTCTCACTGTATCCATCAGACAAGATTGTCATCTTTTCATGTTCTGTTACAAGTATTGTAGTACAATACTTTTGTAGTACAAGTATTTAAGATTCCCATATACCATTCTTCTCATGTTTTAGTGATGTAAGCTGAGGACAAGAATTATGAAAGTGATTCCTAAAAGGATGAAGCTTACTGATCATAACCTAAACTGCTGAGTTTCTGTTGCAAATAGTTCCATAATCCCCAGTGAGGACAGTAAATGTTCTTGGATTCTGGCACTGGATTCTGCAGCTCCTATGTCACTTGTTTTTTTTTTTGAAAAAGATGTGAATTTCTCCTCAAAGAATAACTTGGGATCTGCAGGTCACTTAATCTCAAAAGAGCTGGACCAAAGTTAGTGGGAAAGATTTTTTTAACTAGCGCAGATTTCTGGTTTTTTCAGTGGGCAGCTTGGATTCAGTAGTAGCCATCCTTGATCAGATTCATCTTGTAGAACTTGTGTAGCAGTTGGCAAGAATTCAGCAGTGATATGGTCAGTATTTTTCCCAACCTCCATTTCATTCTTCTTTCATAACATCTTTGTCAAACTTGAAGTACATAATTCTTTTTAAGCACTCAGTGTATTTTTTTCTTTCTCCTTGGACCTTCTGAGAGATTTATCTACCTTGGTTAGGGCAGGTAGGCAAGCAAACTTCCCTGTCATCAGTCAGAGGGTAGAATGGCAATCTGAATTATACCAGACAGCCTGGGAGGGCTCCTGCAGTCAAAAAAAAAAGAAGACATTATCTTCTTCTCAATGCTTGACATGCCCAAAATACTTCTTAACTTATCATTTCAGCCAAGGTCATAGAATCATAGAATGGTAAGGTTGGAAGGGACCTCCAGGATCATCTAGTTCCAACCCACTGCTATAGGCAGGGACACCTCCCACTAGTGCAGCTCACTCAAGGCCTCGTCCAGCCTGGCCTTGAACACCTCCAGAGAGGGAGCAGCCACAACCTCCCTGGGCAACCTGTGCCAGTTTCTCACCACCCTCACTGTAAAGAACTTCCTCCTAACGATCAGTTTCAACCATCCCTCTGCCAGTTCAAACCCATTACCCCTTGTCCTGTCATCGCAAGACCTTGTCAGTAATCCCTCTCCAGCCTTCCTGTAGGCCCCCTTCAGATACTGGAAGGCTACTCTAAGGTCTCCTGGAAACCGCCTTTTTTCCAGACTCCAGAGCCCAAACTCTCTCAGCCTGTCCTCATAGCAGAGCTGCTGCAGCCCTCTGAGCATCTTTGTGGCCACCTCTGGACCTGCTCCAACAGTTCCATGTCCTCCTTGTGCTGGGGGCTCCAGAAATGCACACAGGACTCCAGATGGGGTCTGAGGAGAGCAGAGCAAAGGGGCAGAATCCCCTCCCTTGCCCAGCTGGCCACTCTTCTCTTGCTGCAGCCCAGCACTCAATTGCTGTCTGGACTGCACTCACACTGCAGGCTCATGTTGAGCTTTTCATCAACCCAGACCCCCACGTCCTTTTCCTCAGGGTTGCTGCTCCACGTATATATCTATATCACATTAAAGAAACTTATGATGGCAGATCCAATGATTCTCTCTCCTACCCAGAAATTACTTTGAGCCTCAACGCCATGGGCTGGCACCGTACTGAAGGATTGCTGCCTCCCATAGCGAGGCCTTGGCTCCGTCTGCCCGGAGCCTGCGGGAGAGGGAAGGCAGAAAGCTCGTGACTTGCCCAGACAGTCTGAGGCCTGGCCCTGCAGCCTGGGCTCCCCAGACACTGTTGAGTGGGATTTGGCTGGCAGCCGCCCTGCTGTTACTTTTCCGAGGTAATGAGCGAGATTAATCGCAGGACCTGTTCCAGAGGCAAAGGGGTTAGGGACACGTGCAGGGAGACCATAGGAGCCAGTGCTGGGGCTGTGAGCGGGAGGCGAGAGCTGGGGGCTGGCAGCAGGGAGGAGTGGTGCACCAGCAGACTTGTGTGAATGTAGCCTCTCTGCTCAGTGCTTCTGGGAAGCTTTGCTGGGGCTGCAACCTGGAGCTTCCCTTGGGATGGCTTTAGCTGAGCACAGGGGACTCACCAACAAGAGCAATGTGAGCAGCAGGGCAAGGGAGGTGATTCTGCCCCTTTGCTCTGCCTCATCAGACCCCACCTGGAGTACTCCGTGCAGTTCTGGAGCCCCCAGCACAGGAAGGACATGGAAGTGTTGGAGCAGGTCCAGAGGAGGCCACGAAGATGATCAGAGGGCTGCAGCAGCTCTGCTGTGAGGACAGGCTGAGAGAGTTTGGGCTCTGCAGCCTGGAGAAGAGAAGGCTTTGAGGAGATCTTAGAGTAGCCTTCCAGTACCTGAAGGGGGCCTACAGGAAGGCTGGGGAGGGACTATTGACAAGGTCTTGCAATGACAGGACAAGGGGCAATGGATTTAAACTGGCAGAGGGGAAGTTCTTTGCAGTGAGGGTGGTGAGGCACTGGCACAGGTTACCCAGGGAGATTGTGGCTACTTCCTCCCTGGAGGTGTTTAAGGCCAGGTTGGAGGAGGTCTTGAGTGCCCTGTACTAGAGGGAGGTGTCCCTGCCTATGGCAGGGGGTTGGAACTGGTTGATCTTTGAGGTCACTTCCAACCTTACCATTCTGTGATTCTATGATCTGCATTACCTATTTCTGCTGACCATGGGTGGTTACAGGTTTTGCAAATAACTCTCAATATTTGAAGAGGAAGACTTCTTTTTGACAAAATTATTTTCTGTCAAAGAAGATAGAGTCTTTCCCATTATTCCCAGCAAGCAGGCAATGTTGGTAGATAGACAGAGGATTCATACTTTGCCCCACCCACCACTCCATTTGGATATTTCTCATTTCGGCTGCCTTCGGAAGCTGACCGTACCGTAATGTAAAGGTGGAATTTGTCACATTGGAGTGTGCTTTGAGGCAACTGCCACCACCACCTTAGCAGAAACCCAGAGAATGTTCTGGTGGGCAGCAGTGAAAATTCTCTGTCTGGGAGGGAAGCTTGCTTTTACACCCTATTAGCAGCTGGTGTATAGTTCTCACAATACTTTTTGTTCCACGTAGCCTAGTGTGGATGTTGTCAGCCACACATTTTCACTTTGAGAAAAACTGTGGTTTGACTGAGCAGCTGTGGTGAGTTCCAAATGTGAATTATGTATTATGCAAAAGGTTCCTTTTTTTCCCTCCAAATTAGTGAAAAAAAATCTGTACCTTTTATTACATGAAAACAAACTGAAATGCTTGCTTGATTTTTTTTTTTCCTGCACTACTTTTTCTGTTTCTGTCATCTTCTTTCATATTTGTCTATCCTAAGCTAAACATTTCCATTCTTTTCAAGTTCTACATGGAAATCTTTCCAGCCCTCTAATAATTGTCTGGTTGTATACATAGAGATGACAAGGAACGAAAGCAGTGCATCAAGTAGGAGTAAAACATTGGTTTCATATAAGTAATGCTATTATGTTACTAACTCCTTGTGTTTTCTAGCTCATAACTTACATATCTTACTGACTTCTTACTCTGCTAACCACTGAATTTTTTATTAACATGCAGTTGTTTGATCATTGCAGTAAATATAAAATTGAGCAGCAGTTATAGGCAGTTCATGCTGATAACAATACTTTCATTTTCTTCTCCACCAGTGAACACTCCTCTTCCTACTTTCAACTGCCACCAGTGGGCTTCACTGGCTGTGACTAAAGTCATGCACTATTTTTTGTCTTAATAAGCATCTAATTTAATATAGAACAAGTTGAAATATTTTGTTATCCTGCACAACTTGACTCATAACCTCCCCCCCCAGCCGACTCTGATCTTAGATCTCTTTGAGATACCCTGTGTAGGTTCTGGATACTTCGTAGTGCAAAGTGAACAGCAGATCTCCCATTCCCCTGCTTTTATTTTAACTTCCCAATCACCATTGAAACGTTTGCTTTCTAGAGCATTCTTCAGAGGGTTAATGTGACCACAGCTCTCACTTCAGTTGCTCTTACAGGGAAGATTGCCTCTGCTGCCTACAGCCTTCTAGAGATGAGGGTACCCCCATAGTCTTGTAGGTGCTCAATGGGAACAGCTCAGGCCACAACAATCTTTCTCTCTAGAGGAACTCTAAAAGGGTTAAAAGGGAGCCTTGGCTGTTTCTTTGAGCTATTTGGAAAAGACTGGCCTCAGACAGCTTGGCAGGAACCTGGGGCCCTGTTTTTTCCAGCCCAGCCCTTCCTTCTGCACAGAACTGTCAGGGAATCCCACGAATGTCTGGTTTCTGCCCTTTCCTAATTTTTCTTTTTTAAGCAATATTTTTATCCATCCCTGGCTCTTCTCCAGACAAGGACCTGCAGTTTTGTCCATTGATTGGTCTTGTAGGTAGTGAGGCAGAAACGAAAACCTTGCTGCCATGCCATAGCTGTTGGAATAGTTCACACTTGTGCAGCTGAGAAGGGCATTGGGAAGTTTCCCAGAAGAGCATCCTTTCTGGCACTGATCTTAGGGCAGGTCCATCTGGCATAAGAACAGAGGGATTGAATGGGCCCATCTGTGAATTGTGCTATTTCTGTGGGTCACAGGGAGGCAGTTAGAAATCTTGGAGCTGCATGTTCTGTATCCTCTCTCCCAGGCACACAGCAGCATGCTGCTTTGCAAAATTGGAAATCCCCTTTGTGAGTCAGGCTTATGAAGGACAGGACAGGTTAGCAACTTTTCCTTCATTTGCCTGAGGCTCTACAGGGCTGCCCTGAAGTTGAACTCATTGTGAATGTTTCTGAGATTTCAGGTCTGCCCTATACCTTTTCATATCAAGAAAATTGAGATGTCTAGGGATAGTGTTAGAAAGGAAGCTTGGTCACTGGTGAGAGCAATGATCTTGAACGGCTGTGTAGGTGTTGTGTAGCTGAGAGAGGGAAACCTGAATTAGGATTATCTTGGTAAACATGTCAGATGTTGGGAGCAGGGAGTGATCTGAGCTCTGTGTGGAAAACCTTTCCAAAACGAAGCCCTCATGTGGGTCAGTCCCTGCACCAGTCAGCAGCCAAAGGACCTGGAGTCAAGTTGAGATGAGTTAAAGCTTTTGGTGTTTCATCCTGTGATATAAATGGGCATTCCCTGCCAAAAGCACAAAGAAAGCTTTTTCTGTCCCTGAAAGTCTTAGTCAGCCTCCCCTGTGAAGGTTTTGCTTTGTCCCCTAATTTTCTCCACCTTTCAGATTCAGGGAGTTTTGTGGCTGACAGGAGAGTTTGTGTATTCTGTTGGCTCTGTGGTCTTTCTCAGGGTTTCTTTGGGCTGCAGGTATCAAGCAGCAGCTGTTTGCAAACCGTGCAGGGTTCCAGCATTTAACAAAAACTCCTTCCTTTGAAAAACATGTATGGGGGAAAAAAATGATAAAAGCAATCAGTACTTCAGCTTCCCTATGCATATGGAGGCAGCTTTGCTTGCTGACTCTGTCTGCTAGTTCAGGTGCTTCTGAAGTGTGCATATATTGTGTCACCTGGAGGAGATGGAGCAACCAGAACTTCACTGTGGAATGTCAGCTTTTTGCTTACAGAATAGTGTGAATTATAATCACAGGTAACTTTTGTCATTATAGGACTTTCCTAGTCTTTACCCAACACTGTGTGGTGTCAGCCAGACAGTACTTGGACCAAAAAACTCTGAGTAAGAGACCATGGTTTGTAACAAGGAGGCATTTTGGTGGCTCCAGAAAACTGGTTACTGTGTCGTCCAGAAGCAGTGCCAGTTACAAAGTTTAAATGCACTATTAAAAGTAGGCCTTGCAGTGTCAGGATGGAAACACTGATGTGTCTGGAGTCCTTTGTCACAAACAGTTACTTTTAGGCTTTTGTTCTGTAACAAAGAAAAAACTAGGTAGTGCTGGAGATACCACAGTTTCCAGACATTCTCCTGTTGCACTCACTGAACTTTTATTAACATTTCTCATCCAATTACTGTCCACAGCAACCCAACTGGGGAGAGGCCAAAGCAACCTAGCTGATCCAAGTCTACTGAAAACTGGCCCTGAGACAACAACCTTTAGTAAAAGGAATTTCAAAGTGAAAGAACCTTATCAAAGGCACTGTTTATGTTCCAGCTGCTGGTATCCATGATCTTTCATGACTTCTTTGCTTTAATTTCAGACTACATCTGTCTCAGTCAATATCTTCTTCCACTGCCTTTTCTATCTTTCTTCTACCTGGCACTTGGGACTTAAATAACATGGGACTAGTTGGTGTAAGAAAATTACCTGAAAGTACTGCACTTGCTACTTGGCAGCTGTCTGCCAGGGATGCTTAGCCTGGGCAAGAGTCACCCTCTGGAGCAAAAGGGCTGTGGCTTATGTGTTCTTAACTTTTGGTATGTGTAAAGAATTCTTTATTTGCTTGCTGCTGAAAGAAAATAGTAAAGATTATTTTAAATCCTTTTCTGTGGAGAATGTGAGTCAGGTTGGGCTGCGAATCTCTTCAGTGTTGAATGAATTTTCTGCAAAATTCAACTCAGAAAACTTTCAGTTTGGTAGACTATGAAGAGGGGGAAACTCAAGTGTGAACCATCTCTCTGGGGTTTTTTTATATTGGGATAAAGATGATGGTAAGCAAAGAGATGTCAGCTTCCTTCTCTTTATCATTTTGAAAAACTGCAGATCCTGAGACTTGAAATTGAGCAAGTTTAAGAATTTTGTTTCTTGCTGCTTGTGACGGAGTATAGATCCTGAAAAGGTAACAGTTATGTCAATAAAGGCTAGAAACTGAACTTCCAGATCCACATCTATTTTTACAATTAGTACAGCATTTGAAGGGGCTTTTCTTTTCTGAGGTTTTAGCCCCAGGACAGCCTAAATGGCATAAATTCTTTGAGTCCTCTGCTCAGGTTTGACACCTGTGTTGGTCTTTATGATAGTGACAAATATGTTTCTAGGATTTATGGCCTGTCATGGCTTAAGTTGACACTGCTGATGATACTCAACACTCTGCTGCCATTATGGCAGCTTCAGAATGAAAGTGCTGGCTGGAGCAAAGTATCATGGAGCTTGAAGTTCAGATTGTAAGAAGAATCACAGAATGGTAAGGTTGGAAGGGACCTCAAGGATCATCTAGTTCCAACCCCCTACCATAGGCAGGGACACCTCCCACTAGTACAGCTCACTCAAGGCCTCCTCCAACCTGGCCTTGAACACCTCCAGGGAGGTTGTGGAGCACAGAATCACCCAACGTGGTCTTTGATAATGTTGGGTGATTCTGTGCTCCACAACCTCCCTGGGCAACCTGTGCCAGTGTCTCACCACCCTCACTGCAAAGAACTTCCTCCTAACATCCAGTTTCAGTCTCCCCTCTACCAGTTTAAACCCATTGCCTCTTGTCCTGTCATTGCAAGACCTTGTCAATAGAAGAATGGTTTCCTGTTCTGGTTGCTGCTTCTAGTTCCTGGGTTTGGGATGATGATCTTTTCCACTGAGCTGATTTCTTCCTGCTTGGGTGAGGGGAACTGATTTTATGGCTGACTTCTTCCACTACTTCTGCAATTTGCTTTTCTGCAGAAAGGCAAAGGAATTGTGTATTCTGTTATCTCAGTAAATTTCCTTGTCTCAGTCCAGTTTTTTTTTTTTCTCTGTGTGTTACTTTCCCCTCCTGTCTGTGTGGGAAGAGGGCGTTTGTGAGAACAGGCTGTGTTAACCCAGGACAATCACTTATGAACAATAATTCTGCATTTCAAATGAGAATTTTCCAGTGCTCATTAAAGACAACATGTTACTTTCAAGGTCATGACTACTTCTTCTCCTGGCTCTTTCCTAAAAGATCTTGAGCTGTGGTATAAGAAAAACTTCAAAGAGAACTTTCGAGTGTTCTGTTCAGTATATTTCTGATCTCAGCTCCACCAGAAGATGCTTGGGTCTAAGGTTCTTTCACAGTATCACCAAGGTTGGGAGACCTCAAAGATCATCAAGTCCAACCTGTTACCACAGCCCTCAAGACCAGACCATGGCACCAAGTGCCACGTCCAAAC
>VWZE01007835.1:985250-1000826 GCA_013396675.1 Eubucco bourcierii
GCTCAAGCACCTCAATGTCCTTCTTAAATTGAGGGGCTCAGAACTGGACACAGTACTCAAGGTGTGGCCTAAGCAGTGCAGAGTACAGGGGGAGAATGACCTCCCTGCTCCTACTGGCCACACTATTTCTGATGCAGGCCAGGATGCCATTGGCCTTCTTTGACAGTCTCATGATGCTTAAAGATTTTGACTTCTCTGTAAATATCTTCTGGTGGATGATCATTTGAACAGCAGTTAAAGGCTTTCCAACTCAGGCAGTGAACATGGCAAAGAAAATACAATCTCATTTGATGTGAAGAAAAAAAAAAAAAAAACCCTGGGGAAAACAGGAAGATCTAAGCACAGGCTCTTCAGATTCTCAATGGGAACCCCAAAAGTGATTCTTCAGAGACTTTACTGTTTTTAAGAAGAGGTATGTTGATGAACACATCTCTTTCTTATAAAGAACTTCAGAATATCTCCAGTTTTGGGCTCCCCAGTTCAAGAGACTGCTGGACTGTGTGATAACTTCACGTTCTGCGATGCTATAACAGGATCCACACAGTACAGTGGTTTTCATTATTGGTATTTTCTAAACAGAATAAATTCTTTGACAAATTATGACCTCTAAAGCCTTGCAGAACCTAAATATGTGAGTGTAGGCATGAGGGCTGTGTTACTTAGGAACATTTCTGTGAAAGGAGAGAGAGAACCGTGGTGCTGCATAGTTTGTTGTTTGAATGCCCCACTCTGAAATTGTCAAAATTCCTGCTGGTAACTTCATAGATTGACTCATTGTGTTTTTGTTGCTACAGAAGGCAAGGTTGTTTGCACCTTGTCTATCAAAGTCTCACTCTGGTATTTACAATGTATGTATGTTGTGTTAGGTAGCAAAACTAGGTTAACAACTGCTCTCCTTGTTTAGTTTCTTTTTTTTTCTAATGTGTATTACTTGCTTTTGTGCAAGAGCTTGCTTACACTTTTGCACTCAGACTACTCTCTGGAGAACCATAAACACAGTACACAACATACAGATTAACTTCTTTGCAAGTGTTACTATGGTTCAACTCAAGCCATCTGGAGGCCATGTTGAGACTCTCACTTTTCTTTCGTGCAGACTCCTTTTCTGTGAAGTGCACCAGTTGCAGCCTTCAGGAGAAAAGTCTGCTCTGTTTAGAACATTTACTGAAACATCCTGAAAGGCATTGAGCATGAAGAAATGGCATATAATGGAGATTTCTTGATCTGACACTGGATGCTATTGTTACTGTCCTCTCTTGATGTGCCTTATCTATGCTAGGAGGGGACAGTTGAAAGGACATTATTCCACTAAGCGGCTTAGATATTTCAGTCTGCCCTTATAAGGGTTTAGTATCTGCAGCTGCATCTTTGATGTTCTCATGCTTAACATTACATGCAATCACTTGGTGAAATTCCTGAGGTAGTAATTCCATGGTTCCCATCTGTGCTGCTGTGACTGGGAGCTGCTGACTAATTATACAATTTTCTCTGCATGCTGTAGGAAACAATTCCATTTTGGCTCTAGAAAAAGGGATTGGGTTGGACCGGAATGTAGGATTGCATAACTTTTTTTTTTCATGAGGGTGGTGAGGCACTGGCACAGGTTGCCCAGGGAGGTTGTGGCTGCTCCCTCTCTGGAGGTGTTCAAGGCCAGGTTGGAGGAGGCCTTGAGTGACCTGTTCTAGTGGGAGGTGTCCCTGCCTATGGCAGGGGGTTTTGGAACTAGATGATCCTTGAGGTCCCTTCCAGCCTTACCATTCTATGATTCTATACTACTTCTCCTTGTAGAATTCAAAAGCTTGCTTTTTTAGGTGCTGCAAATGAGTCTCTCCCTCTTAGCCTGCAGTTATAGGGAAAGGCAGAAATCTCATGTAAAAGGCTTCAAGCTCCAGGTGATCCAGTAAGTTCTATGCAACTTGAACATCTTTCACAGACAGGATCTGACAGAGAGGGATCTGTCAACAAATCCTAGACAAGTCTGGGAACTGCCTTGTAGAGCATGCCAGCTCTTTGTACTATACAATGCAATTATCTGAACATCCTCAATTCTTCTTCCTCTAATGGGCTGTCATCAGATGTAGCAGTTTCCTGGAGAAAGATACCGACCCAGTTTGCTGGGGTAGGCCTGTACCTTTTCTGTGGTGTGAGGTGCAATCCCAGATTCCCTGTTCTCTGTGCTTAATTGTGGTCTGTCAGCTGGCCTGCTTGCTCAGCACGTGCGTCGCTGCCTGCTGGGGAAAGGAGACAACTGAGTGATTTGGGACTCTCCCACAATTTTCCACTCCACCACCTGCTTTGGAAGTGGCTGTAGAACTGCCAAACATGCTGAAGTGGTTAAGTGTACCAGCTCCTAAAGAAGCTGAAGGGGAGGGGTGGGTTTTGCCTGATAGGTTTTCAAAGGGAGCTGAGACTTTGAAGTTCTGTTTTAGCAGCTGCCAGGTATGCTCTCTCAGCCTTCTGCAGCACTTCTACCCCCAGCCTTTGTGTGTTGCATTCTTTACAGTTAGAGTGCCAGGACCCAGAGAGGGAAATAAAATTAATTAAACCAAGAGTGTGGGCATTAGCAGTACTGTTACTTTATTATATATTACCCTTTCAGTTACAGCACCTTATGCCCTGTGTAAGTCAATCACCTTACATTTGCTTGGGCCTATTGGAGTAATAAATATATTTCACTGTGGTATTTTTTTGCCTTTGTAATTACTGCTTCTTTACCTCTCTTCTGATTTATGTCTCCTACCAAAAAATAATCATGTAGTTTTAACCTTGGTTAACCATTAGTTCCATAATGGCCATGTGAAATAGAGATTTACATCCATGATCACAGAATCATAGAATGGGAAGGTTGGAAGGGACCTCAAGGATCATCTAGGTCCAACCCCCTGCCATAGGCAGGGACACCTCCCACTAGTACAGGTCACTCAAGGCCTCCTCCAGCCTGGCTTTGAACACCTCCAAGGAGGGAGCAACCACAACCTCCCTGGGCAACCTGTTCCAGTGTCTCACCACCCTCACTGTAAAGAACTTCCTCCTAACACCCAGTCTAAATCTCCCCTCTGCCAGTTCAACCTCATTGTCCCTTGTCCTGTCGTTGCAAGACCTTGTCAATAGTCCCTCCCCAGCCTTCCTGTAGGCCCCCTTCAGATACTGGAAGGCTACTATCAGGTCTCCTGGAAACCTTCTCTTCTCCAGGCTGCAGAACCCCAACTCTTGTAGCCTGTCCTCACAGTAGAGCTCCTCCAGCCCTCTGATCATCTTTGTGGCCCTAATGATGTACTAGAGTAACTCCTTGCTGAGACTAGAGACACCCAAATCATCTTTCCAATATGGAAAGAGAGGACAGAGAAATGTGTCAAGGCTTTATGTAAAGCCTCTGTTAAAGCAGGCACACCACACACTGCTGTATCTGCTGGAGGCTGTTAACTGGGACTCACTTAACTCTTCTAGAAACAAGGTGCTGTAATTTGGTTTATTCCACTGAATATTGAACTTTTTTATGATAATGTGAACTCCTCTATGCATATTGAAACTTTAGGTTACTGGAAATGCTGCAAGCTGAGCCCTGTTCTCTTGTGAAGTGGTAGAAAGATCCCAGTAGGAGGTGGAAATGTATGAAACAACATTAGGAGTGGAATGGGGACTGTGTGCTGTATAGCTTAGAACAAAAGACCAATAAGGAGTCCAAAACTGTCATAAACTGGAATAGTTTCTTCTGGCAAGACAACATGCTTCTGTGGTATTAGTCCTTTGAGGACTAAGTGCCAAAAAATGAGGAGAGTCTTTCTCTGCAGTACTTGAAGAGGTTGCTTTTCCAGGTGAGGCTTTATAAAAATAAAAATCTTTCCACTCTTTTCTTGCAGATCTTTATAATCCAATATGGATATGTCATTGCCAGTTTCTGGAGGCAATAGAGGGGAGCATAGGAAGTTTTGGGATGGAGGTGAACTGGTTTTGTTTTGTTGTGGTTTTTTTTTTTTCCCCTTGGTTCCAGTCCTGGGTATAAATTTATCTACAGTATTTTCTCTCTCCATATTGCAAATGTATAATATGCAATTCAAATTGGAACCTGCCATTCTCTTCTGAAGTTAATTTTCAGGCTGTGTTTTAGCTATCAACAAAGTAGAGCAAACACGTTTGAAAGGTACCTTGTGGATTTTAGGGCATCATTATTTTCTGGAAAGTAGCTTTCTGCAAGTAGGGTATCTCTGGAGAATTCCTGGAAGGAACACTACAGACCTGGAAAACTTCTGGCAGTTTCAGCTTGAGGAGAGCATTGGTAGGAATTTGTGCTCCCTTACTTCTGGAAGTGCTTATTTAGACTATTCTCCATTACCTGTATGGTGGAGTGAAGGAAAAGTAGCACTTAACTTTATGTTACAAATACAGCATTGTGTGGCCAGCTTGAAACTTTCAGGAATTCAAAAAAAGCTAGCTGTAAAACATCTAGCATCAGACCCCTGGGACTGCTTTGGTACCAATGTGTCATGCTGCTCTTAGGACAGCTGAAAGTCTGTCTGCTGTGGTTTGTGTGTACCAGCTCTCTTATCAGTAGCTTGCTTCTTTTTTTTCCTACAACGTGTACAGTAGGATGGCCTTGTCTGTGCAACATATGTAGTTCCCCATCTGGAGTCCTGGAGCCTCCAGCACAGGAAGGACATGGAACTGTTGGAGCGGGTCCAGAGGAGGCCAGGAAGATTCTCAGAGGGCTGGAACAGCTCTGCTATGAGGACAGGCTGAGAGAGTTGGGGCTCTGCAGCCTGGAGAAGAGAAGGCTTCCAGGAGACCTCAGAGTAGCCTTCCAGGATCTGAAGGGGGCCTGCAGGAAGGCTGGGGAGGGACTATTGACAAGGTCTTGCAATGACAGGACAAGGGGCAATGGGTTTGAACTGTCAGAGGGGAGATTTAGACTGGATGTTAGGAGGAAGTTGTTGCAGTGAGGGTGGTGAGACACTGGCACAGGTTACCCAGGTAGGTTATGGAGCACAGAATCACCCAATGTCATCAAAGATCATGTTGGGTGATTCTGTGCTCCACAACCTCGCTGGAGATGTTCAAGGCCAGGTTGCAGTAAGCCTTGAGTGACCTGTACTAGTGGGAGGTGTCCCTGCCTATGGCAGGAGGTTGGAACTAGATGATCTTTGAGGTCCCTTCCAACCTTACCATTTTATGATTCTCTGTAGTTCTGGGTCAGCTTCTGCAATAGGTAATAACTCGTGCTAGTATTCTCTCTTTGTGGATCTGAGTGCATTCTACCATCACCCTCCAATTATACTTTATGTAATCGCTCTGCAATAGGCATTGCAAAGCTTGTGCTGACACAGACACAGTCACCTTGCCTATTCTTTCTCCAGTCCATTGTGAAATGTTCAAGGAACCACAGCAGGTGAGTTGATCTTTGTGCAGAAGGTGGGAGTAAAACATTTTCTCCTTTAGCTCTGGCAAAGCAGAACTACAAAGGGAACCTGAGGAGGAAAAATGCTCTGCTTATCAGATGAGAGATCACTGCCAGTTCCAGTCTGTTTATTACCCTATCTCATGTCCACATAAATCCACTTGAGGGAGGACGAGAGCAGAAACTATACAGAACCAAATTTGTAACACAGGGAAGATAAGAACATAGAATCATAGAATGGTAAGGTTGGAAGGGACCTCAANCACTGCAAACAACTTCCTCCTAACATCCAGTCTAAATCTTCCCTCTTGCGGTTTAAACCCATTGCCCCTTGTCCTGTCATTACAAGACCTTGTCAGTAGTCCCTCCCCAGCCTTCCTGTAGGCCCCCTTCAGATACTGGAAGGCTACTCTAAGGTCTCCTGGAAACCTTCTCTTCTCCAGGCTGCAGAGCCCCAACTCTTTCAGCCTGTCCTCACAGCAGAGCTGCTGCAACCCTCTGATCATCTTTGTGGCCTCCTCTGGACCTGCTCCAACAGTTCCATGTCCTCTTTGGCCAGCATGTCAGTGCCGCTGGGCTTTGGGAACTGTAGTAAGTCTGTGACCTTCTTATTGGGAAGCTTCATTACATTGGAGCTATGTTGATAAATTTCAGAAAAAGAACCAGTAGCAGAAAGAGGCCTGCTAGAAGCATGGAAAGGGACTGTTTACCAAGGCCTGTAGTAATAGGATGAGGGACAATGATTTCAGATTAGAGAAGAACAGATTTAGATTGGACATTAGAAGGAAGTTCTTTACTATGGGGGTGGTGGAACACTGGAACAGGTTGCCCAGGGAGGTAGTTGAGGCCCCATCCTTGGAGATATTCAAGGCGAGGACTCTGGGCAATGTGATCAAATGGATAACATCCATACTCACTGCAAAGGAGTTTGACTAGATGACCTTTGGAAGTCTCTTCCAAGCCATACCATTGTATGATTCCATGGCCTTCACCCTTGTATCAGTGCTTATACAGAAACAAAAGTGTGTTAACTATGAGCATACAACCTCACAGCAAAGACCGAGAGAAGTGACCTGCAGGTCTTGGAGGTTTGTTTGTGGGTTTTGTTCTGGTTTTGGGGATTTGTTTGTTTGTTTGTTTGTTTTTCTTTACTTAGTTTGTTACTGAATGGTGGTAGAGATGCATCTTGCTGGTGCTATGCTGCTACGCCACCCCTATTGCCTGGAGCATTTCACCTAATATGACTGTGACCCTAGTAACTTTCAGGTCACACTTTCCACAGTCTCTGACTAGGTAAATATGTACATCTTTGCTGTGGAAATGCAGAGCAAATCCTGGACTTCTCTTTTGGCATGTAGATTATAAACTCCAAAATGTTGCTTCTTTTGTAAAGTTCTGTTATCTGGCTATAATTCTTGGTGTTGAAATGACATCAGGAAATTGCATTACTTCAGTATGCTTTGTCCTCACAGGCAAACCATCAAAGCTGTCAGATTTATCAAGTTTTTTCTAAGAGACACTCATCAGAGAGTCTTCATCTACCACATGCCAAGATTTTAGGTGTTCTGGGTGTCAAGCAAAGTTAATTGTTTTTATGAACTTTAGTGTAAATTTTGTGAAGTCTAGAGACTTGTCATGCCCTTTAGAGATTTGTGTACTGAGTGTTTAATACTTAAACATCAAAACCCCCCAAGTCAGAAACATGACATCTCTACTCCATAGTCATACAGGACAACTAAAATCATTTGGGTCTCAAATGGTCTGAGACCTGGATGGCACAACCCTGGAGGAACCTTTAAGGCCCTGTGGTATAACACCATCTTGTGCTGTGTCTTGTGATGGAGGCAGGGGCATTTAGCTGCAGGCAGGGGTAGAGTGCTTTGAATACTCTCCCTCATCTCATGAGTCCTAATGCTACAAAAACTTGACAGCCTGTTGTTTGTTTGTTTATTCTTCTCAAGGGCTCTGGATTTCACCAGTTTAGCTCAACTAACTTTTCACTTGCCTCTTGAGACCCAAGTAGGGGGCTTGAGCTGCTTTTCTCACTCCCCATTCTCTTATTTAGTGGCATCTTGCAGCTGCTGCTGGAGCACATACAGCAAAGAGCACCACAGTCTGGGAAAGCCTATGCAAGAGAAAACTTAATGGAAAATATTAAGGAGAAAAAAAATGTGTTTGATGGACTTTTAATGTAGAAAGGAGGGAGAGAAAAGGGGGAGGGAGAGAGGTTTTTTTCACTGTAATAGGAACCAAATGTTGACTGGGACAGCAGCTGCACTCTCACTCTTTCCCTGTAAACTCTCTGAGTGGTTTTTCAAAGGAGACATTACAGGGTGCAGGGCTAGCTTACTGGTCCTGTCTTAACCCTTGCTTCTCTGGAGAGAGGTAGGGGATATGGGTTTCCAGGAGAGATTAGTGGCTTGAATTCTAGACAGACAGCAAAGCTCATTCAGTGTTTTCATCCTCATGTGCTACTGCTGCTATCCACCCATAAAATGCAAAATCTACTTGGATAAAGCACTGAAAATATATATGGCTAGGGGTGAATAGAGCTCATCAGTTTTGTTTTTTTTTATTTTCCAGTTTGGTTTTCAGTAGATTTGCCAATATTGACAGAGAAAAAGTAGAAGAATGTCAGTACAAGTCATGTTTTGTGTTGATCCACTTGATCCACGCTAGGATTTTACAGTAGAACCACATAGAGGAATACATTTCCTGTCTCTGTAAATAGTGCAGTGTTGCATCAAGTTTCTGGTACTTTGCATTCTCTGGAGTGTATTCACCCCAGAAATGCTGCCTGGACTAGGACAATTGACAAATTTAAGGTGGCACTTCACATGTTTTCTAAATCAGAGTTATTTACCTTAATCCAAGCAGAGCTAGGCAGTACAGTGAGGTGACCTCACTCAGAGTCTGCCTGCTCTGTCTGAACTTTGTTAATTAATACTTTAAAAATCGAGGTAGAGGCACACATGGCATAGCACAGTTCAGGCAACTGCATGTTTGATTTAGGTGGTAATCATCCTGAAGACTTCCTTCTGAAAGCAAAATGATACCAGGTTTCTGTGTCAAGCTTATTGTTTGTATTTCTTGCTGCTACAATAATTTTTCAGGCTTTGACTGTGTTTGCAGTTGTGGAATTGCATGCAGGAAATAAAAAGCCAAAGCCACTTTATAATCCATAAGGCTCACCCCTGTGTTTGCAGTAACTGAAGGTAGAAAGGCTGTGTGAATTTGTTCATCTGGATCATGTGGAGAAGATATGCTCAGTTGCCTTCATTATTTCTCCTGCGACCTATGAGCCAGAGCAGGGTGAAGATACTGAGCTTTGCAGCCAGCTGGCTCTTTGTTTTCTTGATTTAACCCTTCTACTAGTGAATTTCAAAGCTGTGATATGTAAAGAGAAGAAAAAATGGTGTTGCTTACCTGCCAAGTATTCCACAAATCAGGACTGGCAGTGTTTTGTAACCTGCCAAGGATAGTACTAGGGGCCCAACAAAAATTTGCCTTCCTGAAAGGTAAATATTTAATTTTGTTTGCTAAGACTGGCACATTTAGTGCTCTTGGAAATAAGAGTTTGATAATGCCAGATAAATGCAGGAATAGTCAAGGTAGATTAGGCCTTGCCTGTGGAGGTCTTCCTGTGCTCCATAATCTTGCCTTGCCCTTCCCCCGCTTATCTACCACAAAGTTGTTTTGATGCACCTAATTTCTAACCTACACTCATAACCTTGCCTGTAGTATATGGAGACCCAGCACCTAAGATGCTCTTAATTCCTGATCTGCAGCAGAACTGAATAGTCACTCCAAAGTGACTTTCTTGTTACAAGAAAGTATTTTTGCACCAAACCCCAGGGCTCTCAGTGGCAGGGGAAAAGTAGGAGTAGTTTTCAGAAACCAGAGAGCAGGAAATAAATTATAGCACAGAACAGACCAGAAAAGAAGGAAACTCATGAAATCTGATAGAACATGTAGAATGAAGGAGCAAGAAGGCAGGGGGATTTCCCTGTTTAACTACTGTGCATGCAGGTCTGGAATAATGTGCCAAATTTTGAGGATTTTTCTAGTCCCAAATACTGATAAAGTGGGAAAAGTTCAGGGAAGAGCAATATATGATGAAAGGCCAGAAGGAAGAATTCGTGACACCTGCCTGTGGAGCTGTGCAGCTGTGTGTGACACATGGAGTCCTCCAACTCTGAACCATGAACTAGTCTTGCATCACAAGAAGATGAGTTGGATGCTTTTGCACACATCTTTGGTTTTGAATAGAACTCTTGAAACAACATCAGCTCTGTGAGTTGAAAGGGGAATTATGAGAATAGCAGAGGGGGACTCCTGGCATATGCTAATAATTAGGCACATAAAAATGTCCTGGGATGCTTGAATTTTGCCTCTGGTAGCTATGACAGTCAACCTGTGAATGGATCTGGAAATTGTAGTTGAATTCACAGAACTTTTTCATATTCTTTTCTTAAAAAACTCAGTTCCCAGGCTTTTCATGTGGACCTTGTACATTTTCTGTTGCTTCAGTCTGGAGAAGAGAAGGCTTTGAGGAGACCTTAGAGTAGCTTTCCAGTATCCGAAGGGGGCCTGCAGGAAGGCTGGGGAGGGACTATTGACAAGGTCTTGCAATGACAGAACAAGGGGCAATGGGTTTGAACTGGCAGAGGGGAGATTTAGACTGGATGTTAGGAGGAAGTTGTTTGCAGTGAGGGTGGTGAGACACTGGAACAGGTTGGCCAAGGAGGCTGTGGCTGCTCCCTCTCTGGAGGTGTTCAGGGCCAGGTTGGAGGAGACCTTGAGTGACCTGTACTAGTGGGAGGTGTCCCTGCCTATGGCAGGGGGTTGGAACTAGATGATCCTTGAGGTCCCTTCCAACCTTACCATTCTATGATTCTATGGCATAAAGGTACTCATGATGAGAGCCTTCTGTGTAAGTAAAAGTAGCTTGAGCTGCTGGGGAAGCGGGGAGATGATGAATTAAGTCTGAAGATACTACGAGCTGCCTCCATCTGTGCCTCATCACTAAGAAGGGAAAGTTTGATTGATGGCCTGGAATAGAAACTCTCCTACATCTCTGCAACACCTTCACCATGGGAAATTGTATTTGTTGCTTTGAACTGGATTTGAACTCAGAACATAGTTGCACACGTTTCTTGGGCTGATGCAACCTTGACAGGCTGCTTATTAACTTTAAAAGCTTTTTTCTTGGCTTCTCTTTTAGAGCTCAAAAGCAGATTGCAGGTCAGGTGATGGCATCTTTATACAGGCCAGCTGCTTCCTGCCCCTTCCCTGTTTTACCTGCACCATAGTGAGTTCTGGACAACTCCCTGTGCCTCCTGAAGATCTCCAACTTCCCAGGCAGAGCTCTTTTGGAAGTATTACAAAGGACTTTGTTCACCTCTGTCTTTTTTGGAAAGCTACCTTTCTTTGCCTTTGTAATACAGATACCACTGCTGCTGCTGGTTTAGAGGCTTGCATGTTCCAGCAGTCAGAGCTGCAGATCCAAATGCTAAAACACAGGCTCTTACTGGCTAAACTGGACCAAAGTCACTCTTTCATAGACACTCCTGATAACAGCAGCGTCCAGAAGCAAACCATTCTCAAAGACTTGTTGCTTTGTTTCTCAATTTTTAATTTATTACTTTTGAAGCTGAGGAGAGGGAAAGGGGGAGAAAAGACAAAGAATGGGCTTGAGGCAAGCAGCTCTGTGAGAGGCTTGACAGCCCTGTGTCTCTGCCAGGCCCCCAGCATCCTGGGCTTTGTCCCACTGTGTTTATCCTTGCTCCACAGCCAGGCCCAATCTAGGCCTATTGTTAGGAATGGAAGAAGCGTGTAGCATACCAAAGAAAATGTTCTATGTTTTTCTGAGGGCTTGAACATAAGTCAGCAGGATGCTAGGAGCTGCCACACTAGACAGAATCGTTACTTACTGTGCTGACTACTTCCTAGCAGCTGGTACCCACCAAGGCTTCATACTGAAAGCTTCCTGGACCTGTACTAGTGGGAGGTGTCCCTCCCTATGGCAGGGGGTTGGAACTAGGTGATCTTTGAGGTTCCTTCCAACCTTACCTTTCTGTGATTCTATGTAGTACCATCTGAATGCCCTGTGAAAAAAAGAACTGGTACTCAAGGTTGTATTGCATTCCACAGCAAGGTGGGAGCACTGATTTAGAAATGCACTAGGTTCCCTTATTAACAGCAATGGCCCTTGTTCATCCTTAGCTCTTCAGCCTGGAGAAGAGAAGGCTTCCAGAAGACCTTAATCTGAAGGGGACCTACAGGAAGGCTGGGGAGAGACTATTGACATAGTCTTGCAATGACAGGGCAAGGGGCAATGGTTTTGAAGTGGCAGAGGGGAGATTTAAACTGGGTGTTAGGAGGAAGTTGTTTGCAGTGAGGGTGGTGAGACACTGGCACAGGTTGCCCAGGGAGGTTGTGGCTGCTCCCTCCCCGGAGGTGTTCAAGACCAGGTTGGAGGAGGCTTTGAGTGACCTGTACTAGTGGGAGGTGTCCTTGCCTATGGCAGGGGGTTGGAACTAGATGATCCTTGAGGTCCCTTCTTAAGGGACCCAATCTCTTCTGGTGGCACAGGCGGGGATTTCTATTTCCCATTTGTGTATGTGGGCATCTCTGCCTGTATCTGTCGTCTTTTCATGTCAGCAAGGGAGTATTCAGTCAGTTGTTAGTGTTCAAGCAATAATACTGGATTGAAAGCAAGCAAGTCTGTGAGTACTGACACTGTGATCCTCATTTCTATTGGAGATGTGGGGAGTTTCTGGTTATTTTTTGCTTTGCTTAATTTGGTCTGAGTTCTGAAAAAACTTTTCCTTCAGTCTGGGATATTTATATATAGGTTGGGGTTTGTTGGTTGGTTGGTGGGTTGGTTTGGTTTGGTTTTTACCACATGGAACCTGGTATCTATGAAATTCTGAGGTCCTCTACAGCTTTTTTTCCTAGCCTTCATTAATGTGCTGAGTATGTTGTAGAATTCCTGAAGCAGAAGAGCTAATTTCAGGAAAGGTGCAAAGGTGCTGTCACACTTCTATAAATCATCTGACCCTTGGGACTAAGAGCAGGAGCTGCACCATGATGTATTGCTGTGAGCATGGCAAATAGACTGACAGCTGGGGCATGTCTCAGGCAGCAGATTATTATCAGGCAATAAGCCCTGTTCTGTAAGAAGGCAAACTTTGCCTTAGGCGTAGCATCAGCAACTTGGTAACACTTTCAATGATGACTTTACCAAACTGCAGATGAAACATCTCTATGAAAGTGATCTCAAGACTTGCAAGTATAGAACCATAGAATGGTAAGGTTGGAAGGGACCTCAAGGATCATCTAGTTCCAACCCCCTGCCATAGGCAGGGACACCTCCCACTAGTACAGCTCACTCAAGGCCTCCTCCAACCTGACCTTGAACACCTCCAGGGAGGGAGCAGCCACAACCTCCCTGGGCAACCTGTGCCAGTCTCTCACCACCCTCAATACAAAGAACTTCCTCCTAACATCCAGTTTCAATCTCCCCTCTACCAGTTTAAACCCATTGCCCCTTGTCCTGTCATTGCAAGACCTTGTCAATAGTCCCTCCCCACCCTTCCTATGGACCCCCTTCAGATACTGAAAGGCTGCTATCAGGTCTTTTTGAAACCTTGTCTTCTCCAGGATGCAGAGTCCCAACTCTCTCAACCTGTCATCACAGCAGAGCTGCTGCAGCCCTCTGATCATCCTCGTGGCCTCCTCTGGACCCACTCCAACACTTCCATGTCCTTCCTGTGCTGGGGGCTCCAGAACTGCACACAGGACTCCAGGTGGGGTCTGACGAGAGCAGAGCAAAGGGGCAGAGTCCCCTCCCTTACCCTGCTGCCCACACTGCTCTTGATGCAACCTAGGACTCGGTTGGCTGTCTGAGCTGCATGTGCACACTGCAGGCTCATGTTGAGCTTTTCATTACCCCAGACCCCCAGGTCCTTTTCCTCAGGGCTGCTGTTTTCAAATACTTAGTGCTTGTCTTATAAAAGGTTGAGATTATGTATAATAAATTTCTGTTAATTTCCATCTATTGAGAAGCAAAACCCACTGAAACGAATAGAAGCATGTTCAATCCAGAAAGATTCTGCAGGCCAGAAGAATAAAACTTAGGCACCCAAAGGTATTTTGGGTATAATGTCTATAAAGTGTGCTGTTATGCTGCATCATGTGGAGAACGTTGGAACTGAAGGGAGTTGTGTGCAAGACTGTGTTGCAGGAAAACATTAGCTAGAGATATTGTGAGTTTTTTTGCTCTTTTAAATTTAGTTCTTCCCACAGAGTTAATAACATTGTTTAAACAGTGTTTTCCTAGGTACCAAGCTTTATGGTACCTATATTATATCCTAAATTTATTTGGGCCTGTAGTTCTTAAATGTATTTCATACATATAATTCTGTTTTAGTCATAGTGATTAAAACAGCAGTGGATGAAAACAGGTTAGAAACCAGATCATAGAATCATAGAATGGTAAGGTTGGAAGGGACCTCAAGGATCATCCAGTTCCAACCCCCTGCCATAGGCAGGGACACCTCCCACTAGTACAGGGCACTCAAGACCTCCTCCAATCTCGCCTTGAACACCTCCAGAGAGGGAGCATCCACGACCTCCCTGGGCAACCCGTTCCGGTGTCTAGATGAAAATATTTGGGAGGTCACTGAAGTGACCAAAGTGAAGTGAAGTGGCCAAAGGTTGGAGCAAGGCAGCAATCCCAGTGTGTTTTTGGAAACTGGACCATTGGTCCAGTTTTTGTTTCCATAATAGTTAATTCTTTGTCAGATACCTCAAAAGAAATGAGGATTGAGGAAATGATGCTGAAGTTTTGCCAATCAGTTAGTGGTCCTCACAGTACTAGACTGCAGTCGGTGTACATCACCTCTATGGGATAAAGCCAATTTGACTATCAGCAGTGGAATTCTCCTTCATATCAGTTTTATCTCCTCCATTTCAGCTTGACTTTTGTGTTTTAGAAAACACTCAATCTCTGGCTTTCCAAGCATTCTTCTGGATCAAAAGATAAATTTTGTGCATTGCAGGTTCTGATCTAGAAGTAGCTGTGAGAGAACTTAGAGCAGACATTTAGTTTCTAGAATTAATCCTGTAACTTGAATGAATACCTTAAAGGGTGCTTGACTGAATTCTCTAACTTCTACCTGAGACAGGTTTAGTTTCAGACCCTTGATGCATAAACAATACTGGTTGCATTTTCACAGACCAGATGAGCTATCTGTTTTCAATGTCAGACAGCAGCCCATGGAAGATGCTGTGGGAAGAGCATTAGGTGATGTTATGGGATGATACTTCCCCAGTACTCTCTGACACTCAGTGATTTTGCTGATGGTAGTGATTCTTGCTACTATGAGTTTGTCTAGTAGTTTTTGAACCCCTGTAAATGTTTGACATTTTTAGCTTCTCATAGTAAGAAGCCATCTACAGCATTATGAGAAAACTACTACCTCCTTTTGTTTCTTTTAACTTGCCCATCCAATGACTTCATTTGGTTTTTCCTGTGTCTTGTATCATGAGAGGTGAGTATTTGTTTCTTATTCCCCTTCTTCCCGAAGCTCACAGCTTCATATAGATGTTTTTTGTATTTCCTTTCAGTTGTCCTTTTTGCAAGCTGAAGAGTCCTTATTTATTTAGTTATTCCTTAATACGTAGCTGGTCATCTCTGCAGCAGTTCTTTGTACTTTTTCCAGTTTTCCTGTATGCTTTTTGAGAAGAGAGGAGGAATGGGGATTAGAACTGTTCTCTGTATGCAGTTCTGGTTTATATGGTAGCACAATAGCGTTCTTGTCTTTATTCCTGATGCCTGTAAGGAAACCTGTAGGTTTCAGACCTATACAACATTTTTTAAGGCCTGGATACTTTCAGCAACATTACAGTTGTCAACTTTTCCAAGCTCTGATAGAAGGAAAAGAACTGAAGGACTCAGAATCTTGCAGCAGAAGAGAACAGAAAATGAGAATAATTTCCCCAATGTGACCAGCAGGGCAAGGGAGGTGATTCTGCCCCTTTACTCTGCTCTTGTCAGACCCCACCTGGAGTACTGTGTGCAGTTCTGGAGCCCTCAGCACAGGAAGGACATGGAAGTGTTGGAGCAGGTCCAGAGGAGGCCACGAAGATGATCAGAGGGCTGCAGCAGCTCTGCTATG
>VWZE01007835.1:1008548-1026646 GCA_013396675.1 Eubucco bourcierii
CTAGTGGGATGTGCCCCTTGCTATGGCAGGGGGTTGGAACTAGATGATCCTTGAGGTCCCTTCCAACCTCACTATTCTGTGATTCTATGATTCTATGTCTACTTCACTCATAGGTTTGCTGAGATGTATAAGAACAAGGACACAAACATAGATAACACAGGGAGAGTCTCTGTCTCTCTAGCTGCTAGTTTGGTCTTGGCCTCTCTGCCAACCTAACTAACCACTCTGCTTCTAAGCCGCTTTGCCAATACTCCAGATTCACTTTGTGCATAAACCAGGCCCTGGGGTACGGTAGAGGGGTGGGAAGAAGGTGGAAGGGTGGTTTGGAACCCGTCCTGAGGACTCTGATTTCTGGGAGGGGGATTGTGTTTCTGTGTTACCTTAACTTGTCTATTTCTGTAACTATTCCTGTCTGTTGTGTCTATCTCTGCTTGTACATTGTGCTGAGCTGTAAATAGAGCTTCAGTCCTTAACTTCCAGCTGGCCGAGTCTAGTCTGGGTGATTTTTACAAAGTGTGTGGAGGTGGGGAACTCCCAAACCATCTCACTTTATATAAGATACTGTAAGTTTCAGCTCCAAGACAGATTAACAGGAAATGAGCTTCATTACCTCTTCTGGTCACAGAGCAAACGTGTTTTTGCATGCAACATTTGCTCTCTTACTGTTAGGGATGGGTGTTAGATACAGGGATGGTAAGTGCCAGGACCATTCTTTTTGTTTTTGAAGACCATTAACATATCTGCTTCACTTCAAAATGCTACAGTACCTCCTTGCTTTTAATTGTGAGCAGCCTAAGCTCAGCTGCTACTAGCTAGTACTCTAGATGTGTGTGGTCCTTACTGGCAGGTTGTACATAGTGAGATTTTCTAATTAAAAATTTTACTTTCTATTGACCACAGTTAATTCTGTTCACTTATTGTGTGCATGTGTAGATGTGGAAGCAAGGACAGGTGTGATCTAATGAGGCAAATATGGTATTGGAAATTGAATCTTCTCTGAGCTCTCCACTTAGCTTTTCGTAATTGCTTCAGTCTGTGGCTTAGAGAAGATTACTTTCACTGTCAGTGTCAACATTCTTCATGTGCAAGACAGGGCTGATGCTGTTCTGCCTCCCCAGATTATGATGTGCATGAATTAACTCATTAGTGCTTTATGTGATTATTTTTTCTAGCTAAAAAGTCTCATTGTGTTCTAAGTGGTTTTCAGATTTGCAGCCCTAAGAACTTGTCAGGGAAGCAGATATGTCCTCAACATCAAGTTAAGGTGCTGGCCTGGGAAGAGCAGTTCAAAGTGAAGGAGGCCTACAGGAAGGCTGGGGAGGGACTACTGATAAGGTCTTGCAATGACAGGACAAGGGGCAATGGGTTTAAATTGGCAGAGGGGAGATTTAACCTGGATGTTAGGAGGAAGTTGTTTGCAGTGAGGGTAGTGAGACACTGGCACAGGTTGCCCAGGGAGGTTGTGACTGCTCCCTCCCTGGAGGTGTTCAAGGCCATGTTGGAGGAGGCCTTGAGTGACCTGTACTAGTGGGAGCTGTGCTAGTGGGTTGGAACTAGATGATCCTTGAGGTCCCTTCCAACCTTACCATTCTATGATTCTATGAAAGCTTTTTGTTTGCAGCAGCAGTAGTTGTAGGGTGCTACCTGCCTCAGGACTGCTTCTGTGAGGGTTTGTTTAGGCTTCTTCTCTCCCTAGTCCCTGAGCCTTCAAAATCCTGAGTAATGAGGTCTGTCTCCTACTTTCTTGGATGTGTTTAAATCTCTTCCCAACCCTTTCTTTGTGTGGTCAGGCTCTGCTCCCTCCAGCTGCCCTTTTTATTTGCACAGTAGCTTCTCCTGGTTTCCTGTCCTGTCCCCATGGAGTTCACAGCAGGACAGTATGCTTTGTAGCTGAATCCAGAAGCCATGGTCTGTGTCAGCATCCAGTCCCCCCATCCTTGCCTGGAAGGCAGCCAGAATCTCAAAACAGTGTGGAGACAAAGTCCTTTTTGGAAGTCCATTACCCCCAAGAAAATATCTGTGACCTTTTCTTAGGCAGGTCTCAACTGAACTCTTGCTTGTCAGACTCTGTTAGAGCATCCATGCTTTCTCTTTCTTCACAGTCATGGCTCTCCTTGCCAGTGAATGTTAACGTGGGCAAGGGGTTAGGACTGCAGGCTTTATGGATTCCAGGATCTTAGTGATCGAAGTAACGAGAAAGGGCTTACAGGAAGTATGCATAATATCAGAGCACAATCAAATGGCATGCCTGAATAAGAAGGGGATGCAGGGACTTGAGGGTCTCCATCCCAGCCCCATGATATGTCAGACTCTTAATATGTAGCAGACTAACCCAAGTTCCATCTGAGTTTCTTTTGCTGGGGGCAGGTGGGGTGTGACTGCTGTTTTCCAGTCTTCTGCACTGGTACCAGCTACTTATTCAAAAGCTGAAAACTGTGATCAAGGTAGAGCCTCAGGGAAGGGAGAGGTTAAGAAGGATTTGGGAGCTCAAGGGCATCTTGTCATTGAGCTCTAGTTAGGAAACAGGACTGTTTTGGCTCCTGCACTTCCTTTTCTCCCTAGAGCTCTGCCTGTCAGAAACGCCTTCCCACACACCACAGCGCTGCCATTTGCCAGAGAATTGCGGGGGAGAGGGGCTTTTCCTGTCTGTGTGCTGACACTCAGCCAGGCCTCAGACTGTGGTTTTCTCTGGAGCCTGAGGCCCTTTTGCTATGGCTTTGTGTGTTTTTCACCAGAGAAGAAACTGCGGATAAATGTAGTGAAGGGCTCTGCTCCCAGGGTCATGCTGAGGTGACTGGCGAGTGCTTGGCTATTTTCTTCATCTCCTATCACTGACCTCTAGCTGTCAAACCTCATGGTTATGGTATTCCCTCCTTGCCCTCAGAATCTGAATGATCTTGAGGAAAGACAAGGCAGAACTCCCAGCAGGTTGCTTCTTTCTGAAAAGAGTGGAGCAGTTTGCAGAGATCCAGTAGGGAACTATTCCTTACTCCTTTGCCAGTACACACTGCTCAGTGCTCTGGTGTCTCATAACATGCAGATTACTTTGTTCCACGAGTCAAATCTCCAACATGCTTACTCTCCCACCTATAGGAACATAAACATTTTCTGGTCCCTGGTGTTACTAGGGATTTCCTTTTCATCAGCAGCTGACCTCAAGTCTCTTTTTCAGAGGAAGTACCTTACAGCTTTTCTGTTATGTGAAGCACCTACAGGGTTACGCTGAAGGACTGGCAGTGGAACATCTTCCCTATAACCTTTCTCTTTCCTAGAACTGCCTCAATCCCACCTCCCACACAGAGTAGTTTGTAAGATAAATGTAGAAAGTCAGTCAAAGCAATAAAAGCTTTACTTCTTTCTGGATGGGAGCCCATGCAGAACAGTATCATTTTGTGGCAACAATAAGCTTGTCTGCCTTCCTAGGAGTTAAGTCCCAGCTTCCAGTTCAGCTTACACCCCAGAATTTTTCCCATTCTAGGGTATGTGTCCAGAGAAGGGCAACGAAGCTGGTGAGAGACCTCGAGCACAAACCCTATGAAGAGAGGCTGAGGGAACTGGGATTGTTTAGCCTGGAGAAGAGGAGGCTCAGGGGAGGCCTTCTTGCTGTCTACAACTACCTGAAGGGTGGTTGTGGCCAGGAGGAGGTTGCTTTCTTCTCTCAGGCAACCAGCACCAACACAAGAGGACACAGTCTCAAGCTGTGCCAGGGGAAGTTTAGGCTGGAGGTGAGGAGAAAGTCCTTGACTGAGAGAGTCATTGACTGCTGGAATGGGCTACCCAGGGAGGTGGAGTCACCATCCCTGGAGGTGTTCAAGGTGGGTTTGGACGTGGCACTTGGTGCCATGGTCTGGTCTTGAGGGCTGTGGTGATGGGTTGGACTTGATGATCTTTGAGGTCTCTTCCAACCTTGGTGATACTGTGATACTGTGATAAATATGTAACTCTAAAAAGCTTTACTGACTTGACCACGTAACTAACTCTTTGTGTGTGGGACTGTCCCTGGAGCCATGGGTTTGCCTTCACCAGGCAGATGTTATCCCTTACAAAGATATCACCTACGTCTCTCAGCTTTCTCAGCAGTATTCAGTGAGACATCACCAATTACTGTGGCATTTTTGTTTGCTTTATGTTTTTACCAGGCTCTGTTTGCCAACTACTCGCAGTCCTGCACCAACCGAATATCTGTGCCAGCTGGCTCTGATGCCCGCAAGACATCAAGTGCCACTTCTAGTATCCAGAAGGCAACCAGTTTGCACAAAGTGATGCCATCCCAGAGTATGCCTTCTCAGCTGGTTCCAAAGCCTCCAGCAAACCACAGGCAGGCAGTGGTCAGAAAGGCTGCAGCCCAGAGGATTTCCAAGTAAGTTTTATCTCTTCTGGTCCACAACAGGGAGTTGGCACTGGTTCCCCCAAGAAGGAATATTAAAGAAGAACCTGTCTAGGTGTGTTTGTGACATAGAACTTTTTGGCTATGTTGTCCAAGGTAAATCTCAAGATAACCTGAGCTGTGTGGACTGAGATAGGTGTGCAGTTTCATGTTTCATGGTGGTGAGGTGAACAGACTAACATCATGGAAACAGAAGGACGTAGGAACTGCTAGATCGAATTGGAGAAGTATCTGCTCTAGGGTGGGATTCAATTACCTAAATATGGGTTGGTAGTGGCATTTTAGATGCCAAGAGCTATTCCACCTGACCTTCAGGTGCTGCTCCAGATGAGCCCAGGTTTTCTGTAGATACTGTGTTGTATCTGGTATTTCCATCCAGATGTCTCAAATAACTTGAGATTCACTTTAAACCCACTGCCCCTTGTCTTGTCATTACAAGACCTTGTCAATAGTCCCTCCTCAGCCTTCCTGTAGGCCCCCTTCAGATACTGCAAGGCTACTCTAAGGTCTCCTCAAAGCCTTCTCTTCTCCAGGCTGCAGAGCCCCAACTCTCTCAGCCTATCCTCATAACAGAGCTGCTGCAGCCCTCTGAGCATTTTCGTGGCCTCCTCTGGACCCACTCCAACACTTCCATGTCCTTCCTGTGCTGAGGGCTCCAGAACTGCACACAGGACTTCAGATGGGGTCTGATGAGAGCATAGCAAAGGGGCAGAATCCCCTCCCTTGCCCTGCTGGCCACACTGCTCTTGCTGCAGCCCAGCACTCAGTTGCTGTCTGGGCTGCACTCACACTGCAGGCTCATGTTGAGCTTTTCATCAACCCAGACCCCCAAGTCCTTTTCCTCAGGACTGCTCTGCAGCCATTCACCACCCAACCTGGAGTTATGCTTGGGATTGTGCCTACCCAGGTGCAGGACCTTACATTTGACCTTGTTGAATTTCGTGAGGTTGACTTGGGCCCACCTCTCCAGCCTGTCCAGGTCCCTCTGGATGGCAACTCTGACTATGGTACCCAATATCTATGTTTAGGCACTTGAGACATTCCCTCTATGGCTAACGGTTGATGTGGGATAGGATCTGGTAGTTGCAATAAAAAAAAAATAATTAAAACCAAACTAAACCCTACAAACAAACAAATGAAAAAGAAAACCAAAAACAAGAAAGAAACAAACAGACAAAAACCCCACCAAACCCCAGTATCTTGAGTAAGGTAATCTGCCCTTACTCAGGTTTCCCCAGAAATTTAACACACAAAGGCTGACTACCTTCAAACTCTTCATTTAATTATTTAACTTTTATTTATTTATTTATATTGTGCCTAATATAACTGTAGCTTTCCTCATTATCTACAGAAATCCTTCTTTTAACTTTTATTTTTAGTTATGTAGTGCTTGCCATGCTAATGTAGGTAGTTTTGGTATGTGTTATCTTTAAAAACAAAACAAATTCACCGTGAAATGTTGCTTACTGATTGTAGATTTCCTTCACTTCCATTGGTGGTGTCTTCTCTTTTGTACAGTGTGAGGTTGGACTTGGTGATTAATTCTGTGAGACAATGTGAGCAAGAATTCTGGGTTTTCTTCTTATCCTTTACCTTCCTGGGTAGCTTCCTCAGCTCTCTGTTTATCTTGTCTTAGAGGATGGTGACCTGTACTAATGGGAGGTGTCCCTGCCTATGGCAGGAGGTTGAAACTAGATGATCTTTGAGGTCTTTTCCAACCTTACCATTCTATCACAGAAGTGCTTCAGTCTAAATCCTTCATCAGGTGTTTCATCATACCCTCAGACTTGCTTCATCGCTGAATACCGAAGGGCAAAAATTTCATTCATAGCTTCCTCTTTCATACTTTACAGCCAGAAGTGTTGTAAAGCTTTCAGAGCAGAGTCTTGTGAGGTTTCCTGATTTTATGTCCACATCCTGTTTTAAAGAGAGAAGTTTTGGTAAAAGATTACTGATGAAAGACACCTTATGAAGCTGCTAGGGCACTGTTAGTGTGTGTGGATCAAATCTGGAACTGCAAGGTGTGTTTGAGGAGCTTGAAAAGAACTGTTTTGGGGAAGCTTGTGTATTTTCTGCCTGCACTCTTGCTGTCTTAACAGATAGCACACTGAATTCGTAGAATCATAGAAACACAGAATGGTGAGATTGGAAGGGACCTCAAGAACCTTTTTTGCCTTTGTAATTACTGCTTCTTTACCTCTCTTCTGATTTATGTCTCCTACCAAAAAATAATCATGTAGTTTTAACCTTGTGTTCCATAATGGCCATGTGAAATAGAGATTTACATCCATGATCACAGAATCATAGAATGGTAAGGTTGGAAGGGACCTCAAGGATCATCTAGTTCCAACCCCCTGCCATAGGCAGGGACACCTCCCACTAGTACAGCTCACTCAAGGCCTCATCCAACCTGGCCTTGAACACCTCCAGGGAGGGAGCAGCCACAACCTCCCTGGGCAACCTGTGCCAGTGTCTCACCACCCTCACTGCAAAGAACTTCCTCCTAACATCCAGTCTAAATCTCCCCTCTGCCAGTTCAAACCCATTGCCCCTTGTCCTGTCATTGCAAGACTTTCTCAATAGTCCCTCCCCAACCTTCCTGTAGGCCCCCTTCAGATACTGGAAGGCTACTCTAAGGTCTCCTGGAAACCTTCTCTTCTGCAGGCTGCAGAACCCAAACTCTTGTAGCCTGTCCTCATAGCAGAGCTACTGTAGCCCTCTGAGCATCTTGGTGGCCTCCTCTGGATCCACTCCAACACTTCCATGTGCTTCCTGTGCTGGGGGCTCCAGAATGAATCCCCTAAAATTATTTTGGAAGAAAACAAGATGTTAGTAGACTTTGTCAGCTCAGTAAATGCAGATGTGAGCATCAGGTCTGACAGGTATATGTTGGTGAGTCTGTTATCTGATTTCTTTTATGTTGGGTAGCTCATGTTAGCACAGGTGAGAGGCTTTGTAAGCTGGTTTCTCTGCTGGGCAGCAGGGATGTGTATTTGAAGATGCCGGTGTGCTGTGCTCACTTCTTGGCAGAGGAAATGTTTATCCTTGTGAGATGGAATTGCAGCTCCTTGGACAGACTTTACTTTGCTGCATTTTTGTGGTTTCTGCTCTGTGACAGGCAGGAGTGTGGGAAAACCGGAAAAAGTTCAGCACCAAAAATGCACAGAAGGGGGAAAAAAAGCAAAAGATTCCTTCAGAATTTCAGAAAACTAATCCAAGTATTGAAGGCTGCAAGGAGCCACTCCGGAAATACTTTCCAAGTTGCCTTTCAGTCTCCAGCATGAGTTTCCAAACCCATTCTTGCCATTCATGGGATCTTGCAGTAAGATTTTTTCACTTCCACAGAAAACATCAGTGCCCAACTATATTTCCAGCACACTGAGAACCAATCGTTTGAGAACTGCTATGTCTCAGTCTAATTTAATCCAGTCATTGTTGTCAGGAAAAGACCAGAGCATGTATCAACAGAGGAGAGTGAACAGAGAGACATTTCTGTGTCAAAGAAATGCAGATCACAGGAGGAAAAGATGTCTTGCATGCTCTAGCCTGTTTTTTGCAGCCCTTGGTTATTTTGTGCAAAGTATTTTCAGACCCTATGTAGCCTGCTTTCAGAAAACCCCAGTGGCAGAAACCCCACCATGTGCTACAGGAGATTATTTGAAAATGTAGACAACTTTATTGTCAGAAAGTCTTTCCTGATGTGCAGTCTGAATTTTTCCTTTGTTTCATCCTGTTGTACCTCGTTCCTCCTTCCTGAACCACCCTAAGCATGTCCCCTTGCAAATACTTTCCATCTTTCCATCTTTTGAATATGCTTCAACTTCTTGGAGTTTCCTAATGTTGCTTAGACTTGTTGAGGTTTTTGTTAACCTCAAATAGTAGTTCTACCTGCCAAGTCCTTAACTGTCTTGAGTTTAATATATTTTCTTCAGTTTGTTGGAGTGCTTGCATTGTGGCATCCAGAACTGTACTTTTCCAGCGTGGAACTTCCATATCCTTAGCTTATATCATGGCAAATATCCCTCTCCATAACATCTAATCTAATTTTGGCTTTTTGACTGCTTCATTTCTGTCAGATCATTTTTGATTTGCTACCTCCTCTCTCACTCCTTAATACATGTTGGCTGTTTTCCTGATCTTTTTCCTCAGAGAAGATCTCAGTGCTATATATTATTTCCACAAGACTCACTGAAACCAATCCCATTATGTTGTTACAGTTCTTGTGTCTCTTTTTCCTTTCTCTTTTTTTTTTTTTTTTGATTTCTCTCACATGTTTCAGTAAGACAGGCCTTATTTTTGCCTGCTGTTGCACTGCCTGACTTTTGTTTAACATCTTAATAAAGATGATCTTTTTAAGTTGTTTGTAGAATTTCTCCAGAGACTGGACTGTGAAGACAAACTAAAATCAACTTTGTCTCTTTGACCTGTCTTTTCCTTGCATGCATTAACAGTTTTGTCCAAGACAGCACACGTGGCTTCCAGAAGACTGTGAAAAGTGTAAGGTCCTGCACCTGGGTAGGCACAATCCCAAGCACAACTCCAGGTTGGGTGGTGAATGGCTGAGAACAACCCTGAGGAAAAGGACCTGGGGGTCTGGGGTGATGAAAAGCTCAACATGAGCCTGCAGCATGAGTGCAGCCCAGACAGCAACCGAGTCCTGGGCTGCAGCAAGAGCAGTGTGGGCAACAGGGTGAGGGAGGGGATTCTGCCCCTTTGCTCTGCTCTCCTTAGACCCCCCCTGCAGTCCTGTGTGCAGTTCTGGAGCCCCCAGCACAGGAAGGACATGGAAGTATTGAAGCGGGTCCAGAGGAGGCCACGAAGATGGTCAGAGGGCTGCTGCAGCTCTGCTATGAGGACAGGCTGAGAGAGTTGGGGCTCTGCAGCCTGGAGAAGAGAAGGCTTTGAGGACACCCTAGAGTAGCCTTCCAGTATCTGAAGGGGGCCTACAAGAAGTCTGGGGAGGGATTATTTATAAGGTCTTGCAATGACAGGACAAGGGGCAATGGGTTTGAACTGTCAGAGGGGAGATTTAGACTGGATGTTAGGAGGAAGTTCTTTGCAGTGAGGGTGGTGAGGCACTGGCACAGGTTTCCCAGGGAGGTTGTGGCTGCTCCCTCCTTGGAGGTGTTCAAGGCCATGTTGGAGGAGGCCTTGAGTGAGCTGTACTAGTGGGAGGTGTCCCTGCCTATGGCAGGGGGTTGGAGCTAGATAATCCTTGAGGTCCCTTCCAACCTTACCATTCTATGATTCTATGAAAAGAGTAAGAAGTAGAAAACTCCATTGCAAACCAAGTGAGATGCTGAAGATGAACATTACTAATTCAGAAACTATCTGGTAACTTGGACACTTCCTTAGTTAAAACATAAAGGGAAAAAGTAATGGAGCAGTCAGCCAATTCAGTCCTGTCTTCTCAGTTCCTGGCCTTTCTTGATTTCTCAGTCTCTCAGGTTGTAAAAGGTGGTGGTAGATTGACTTAGTAATGGATTATGTCCAAAGTAGACTCCTCATTTAAGCTAACAGAGTGGAAAAGTGGGGCCCATACTGAAGTGTGGAAAATGACTGGAGGAAATGCAGCTCTGTGCCGAAATGTAGCCTGATAAAACAGTCTCCTGGGTTTCCATCACTGATTAAATGCACTTATATCAGGAGAGGAAAGATAGTTTTTGAATAGCTAACATGACAAGCTCTTCTTTCCTTCCAAGAGTCAGGCTAGGCTCTTTCCACTGCACATACTGCCACTGCTATTGGCAGGTCTGTGAACAATGAAGAGAGCTGCTGGTAGTGGGGAGTAAGATTCTGAGACACAGATCACAGATACAGCATTCATAAACCACGGAATGAAGCAGATGTCCTTGGAAGCAGCATTTGGTGTATGGAATCTTCACGTTACAGATGACAGCATGCAAAGTAGAAAGATGTATTAGCTTAACTGTCAGAACCCAGAATGAACCAGTACAGGTGGCAGACAGAAAATCTTTCTGGCTTGGGGAATGACTTAAGTCACAAGAAATACAAATTTCTGTGTGATAATTCCTACAGTAACTTTCCAGAAACCTGCTCTATAATTATGACAGCATCAAGTGGAGCAAGGTGCTGAAGAGCCTGTGAACAGAGCTGTCAATCTGAAATACAATCTCAGAAAAAAATCAGCTGTCAGTGGTAGACCTCTGTATATAAAGAGAGGAAATACCAGGCTGAGAAAAGGAGCACATAGTTCAAGGTGTTATTGGGGAAAGAAAGAACACAAGATCACAGAGTTTACCAGCACTAGACTGAAACACCACAAACTACTGGGGATATTGTTCAACATGGCATCATTTCTTGTGCTAAACCTCTGTGTAAATGTCATTCCCAGCAACTCACTTCAGGAAGTCCTTCAGAACAGATACTGCCTTCAAGTTCCAACACAGGACAAAATCTTTCTACCTTGCTTGCTCTTTCATATATCAGCTTTGTGTGGTGTTAGCAGCAGAAGAAACAAAGTTCTGCTCTCTTGTAACTAGTGCAGAAATAGGGTAGAGGTGATGCATTTCTCCAGGGTTCCCATGACAGGATGGAGTCCTGACTGCAGCTGGATATGGCAGTAGCCAGCTGTTCTAGAACAAGCTGGCCAAACCTGGCAAGTGTGCCAAAAGCAGAATCACAGTATCACCAAGGTTGGAAGAGACCTCAAAGATCATCAAGTCCAACCCATTACCACAGCCCTCAAGACTAGACCGTGGCACCAAGTGCCACGTCCAAACCCGCCTTGAACACCTCCAGGGACAATGACTCCACCACCTCCCTGGGCAGCCCATTCCAGTAGTCAATGAATCTCTCAGTCAAGAACTTTCTCCTCACGTCCAGCCTAAACTTCCCCTGGTGTAGCTTGAGAATGATGGCCACAGAGCAAAACCTATAAAACCTCATGGTCCTGGTTTGTGTCCTGCCTTGCCCATGTGTGCTCATTTGTGAAGTGTCTTAAGAGAGCTGAGTACATCACACATACAAATTGAGTGCCCACTGAAAAGAAGACAGGCAGCAGGAGAGCAGTGTAAGCATCTAACTTACTGGAACCCCTTTCACTTTTTTGCTACTGCTGTACTGCAGCACACTTGTTTTTTTAGCTCCTGAGCATCTGGGTTAATCAGGCTGCCTGACCCTTAGACATTTTTGGCAGCAAAAGCAGTGCATCTGAGAGACATGCCTTGATTTAACACCCTGACACAGCTGGGCTCACTAGGTCTGTAGCTCTTAGCCCTTGGCTAGCCTCAGATCATACACACAGATACACATACAGAGAGACCCTGTCCAAGAGCAACAATGAGGAACAAGCCTCCCTGGCTCTGGGTCTTCACATCTGTTGCTGTCCTCTTGTCAAACCTGGGCTTTTTGTGATGAGAATTTGTTTGTGTCAGTTCTGTCCATCCTGGACTATTAGATTTGTTTACAGCATGCCAGGAGTAGGTGGTTAAAACAAAGGTTCAAAATATAGTCAGAAAAGCTTTTTCTGTTTTTGGGTCGTGTGTGGTTTTTGTTTGGTGTTTTGGTTTTTTGGGGGTTTTTTGTCACCTGTGAGACAAGAGCATCTCCCAAGTTTAGAGTCCAGGGCTGGGCATCTTAGGTGGTTTAAATGTGCCTAAATGAAGTCAGCCAGCATGAGTTTCAAGGACAGGTCAGCTGTACAAGAGACAGGAAAGAGAAATGACAGAGAGGATAGTGGGTTTGTTAATATTGAAGGAGAAGAAATGGAAATGTAACAATGGATTGCAATGGAGAAGTGGAGCAAAACCAATGCAGATGTTGAGAGGAGAAGAAGCTGAGAAAGGCAATAGAGTTTCAACCAACCCAAAGAGGCAGAAAGAGAAAAAAGGATTAACTCAGTTTTAGCAGTGAATACATTCTGGCTTTGGAGCTTCCATCAGGACATCAGAGATAACTTGAGGGGTGAGCTTGGTATGGTGGGAGATCAGTGACCAAGGAGCAGATCTGAGGATGAGCTCTGTGGAGGTGACAGCTACAGGAACCAAGGTGCACATTGAGTAGGTGGAAGAGGAGGAGGAGAAGTCTGTAGGGGGAAAAAGATTCTCTAAACATAAACCACACTTTTTAATGTAAAAGTGTGGCTGTTCCCTGTTTTGGTGGTGGTTGCTGTAGTACTTACAGGCATTCTTGACATTTTCAACCATTAGTCTTGCATTCTATGTACAGAAGAGTGAGCTGAATTTGGCTGTCAGATTTGCTGTGCTAACCAAGTGGACAAGCTAATTAGGAGCATGGATTAACTATGTGAGAAACCCAAAGGTCCATCTGGATTCTCAGCTCTCATAAAGACTGTGCGGCATCAGCAGTAAAAGAAACCATAAATACAGATCTAAATTTCTCTCCAAGAGACAATAAACATAAGAAACAGACACCTCATTTGATGATAGCATTTCAGATTATGGCTGACTGAAGTAAGGGATTGTGTTTGCAAATGTAGTGCTTGCATCCTTCTCCATTCCTGTATGGGCTCCCAATTTATTCCAGTAAAATCCATCTGAGATAAAATACAGGAGTCCCTCACTGGCCTTTTACTTGCTAGGAGCACCTGGGTTACTGGCAGCTTACTGACTTGGAAATCTGAAAGCAAAAGCTTTCAGACAAAACTGTACAAACTGCATACTTGTGCCTGGGTCTCAGTCATCAGAGCATCACACAGAAATTAGAGATTGTAGTGCTCTACTGGGGAAGAGCTCCCAGTACCTGTGTAACATTACAGAACTGAATGAGAGAAGAAGGACTCTGGCAGAGACACAGGAGTGTACATGCAGAGGTCTGTAGTGATCAGAAGAGAATTGGGCAGGAAGAAAGGCAAGGAGGGAAAAGGGAAGAGAGGACAAATGAGGAATAGATGGATTCATTGTGCAGACTTTAAGGACAGGATAGATCATTGCAGCTATATAGCTTGACCTGGCCTTGTGAATAGACCCATTTTTAATGTTGGAGGGCATGGCCTCATTTTCATAATGAATATTTATGACAGTTAGAGAAAGTGCAGTAACTCAAGTGCTGAGATAAATGCAGAAGGATTTGCATAAAGTATCTGTTTGAAGACTAGCACTAGACTACTGAAGTTAAATGCATCCTCTGAGTTTTGGGATTCCAAGACAAGTGAGAAATCTTGCCTAAATGAGCTGCCTCTGCTTATACAAGGTGCAAGACTTTTGAATGTAGCAGGTGTTTCTCAGTCTGTGCATTTCTTTTTCTAAAGTTGCTTAGTTGCCTTACTTCAAAATCCCTGGAATAAATTGACTACAACCTTACTAGTTGAGTTGTGCTTTGGTGGTCCAGTACCATTTACTGTCTTCTTCATCCTCCATAATCAGCTAGCAAGGGGTGTGGGAGAATTGTTTTAGATATGTGGAGGTGTTGTAGTGGATTGAGTGTTCACCTGTCTTGCTCTGCTTTTTTTGGAGTCAGTTGCTGGCACTGCCTTTTCCTACTGTGATCAGGCATAGTTTCATAACCCCAATGAGATTGTGCCAACTAGGAAAGTGTTCAGATTTTTGTTTGAAGCTTTTGTTTTTCCTTAGTATCTTCTTTCTTCTATCTAATTTAATGTTTTTACCTGTTAGGGTGACCTCTACTGAAAGGCAACTGAGCAGATTACAGAACAACCTTCACAGTGCTACATCCTGTGAGCCAGGGACAAATTCCACAGGTGAGTGCCAGTGCTAAAGACCAGGAAGGTTGGGGTGGGCATGCTGGGATGCTTTCATCTTTCTCAAAAAACTTGGCAGGGAAAAGCTTTCTCAGCAAGAAGAAACACAGCTGCCTACCCTGCATGTATCAGTTCCTAGGTAACAGTCTGGGTTCAGCTGTGCAGGAAATGTATTCCTCCTGGGATTAAAAAGGCTAAGCAAAGGCTGAGTTTCATAGAGTTGGAAGAGGAAGATTCCTGAAAATGTGGCTGGGAAAAAAACCCACAAAACTTGGCTAAAATGGCTCCTCTTTGCTTTAGACTTTGGCTCAAAAATGTTCTGTTGTTTGAGCTTGGTCTGTAATAAAGGGTCAGGACATTCTTTACATTTTTCTTCTGTCTTGCAAAAAAGCCCCTTAGTTCAGAAAAGACATAGTTGAGACTTGTGAATCAGTCACAGTCATCAGAGGTGAAAGTTCTCAAAGGAAAAATCAGTGACATTGTGCTAGAGTAAAATCAGTGTTCCCTAGTAGCTAATGAAGTGGAACAGTTTTGTCTGATGTTAAGGTCTCGGTAAATGAAGATCCATTTTTCATTGGTGTGAACCTATTAGCAGGTAGAATGTAGTTTTGATGAGCCTGTATTACCCATGACCAGAAGTGATTTGTGATGGTGCTGGAGTGGACTCTGTGGACAAATTATGGTCTAGAGTCCTTAAAAAAAAAATTCTGACTCTGACCTTTTCTTTTGCTGTAAAAAAACCTGAAAACATACCTTGAGTGAAAATCTTTGTTTTCACAGACTGAAAGAAACCTGTGGAGGGTTCAGCTACCCAATTAATCTCTTCAATATTTAGCTCTGAAACTTAAAGATGACATGTCCATTTTTAATGTCAGTGATGTTATTGCTGATCCCCTAGCACAAACATTTAGCTAATGCACTTATTGTGTGATTCCAAACTGCCTCCTACGCTTTACCACCTGCCAAAAGCTGCAGTTACCCTACCAGAAATTTTATAAGGTGAATAGCCACAGCCAATGAAAAACATCCAACAGCACGTTGGAATGTGACCAGTGTAGGACTGGAATATCATGGGATTATCAAAATGCATAAGGTTATGTCAACACTGTAGTTTCTATACAGTTGAAGCAAAAGTTCTGTTCTACTGTGTAGTTTGAACTGAGTTTTTTAGTACAATATGTAAAGCAAGGACACACAAATTTACAGGGAAATGTAAGCATGGAATTCTCGATGTATTGACCAAACTGAAAGTGTTTGTGTGCTGAATTTTGCCACCTTTTCCACGGTTTTAACAGCACTCTCACAGTTGCCTCCTTGTAATTTTGACATCTGCAAGAGATTCTCTCTGTCCCCTCTGGGTCCTGTTGTTGTTACGTGTGTCTGTGGTAACTCTAGGTAGCATTTTTCTGTCCTTCCCTGTTTCTGTGAATATTTATGCAGAATATGCATGAGAATTGTTGATAACATTAATAATGAAAGGCAACACTCAGAGCTTCAGGAGGAACAGGGAGGGGATTCTGCCCCTTTACTCTGCTCTCCTCAGACCCCACCTGGAGTCCTGTGTGCAGTTCTGGAGCCCCCAGCATAGGAAGGACATGGAAGTGTTGGAGCGGGTCCGGAGGAGGCCACCAAGATGCTCAGAGGGCTGCTGCAGCTCTGCTATGAGGACAGGCTGAGAGAGTTGGGGCTCTGCAGCCTGGAGAAGAGAAGGCTTCCAGGAGACCTTAGAGTAGCCTTCCAGTATCTGAAGGGGGCCTACAGGAAGGCCAGGGAGGGACTATTGACAAGGTCTTGCAATGACAGAACAAGGGGCAATGGGTTTGAACTGGCAGAGGGGAGATTTAGACTGGATGTTAGGAGGAAGTTGTTTGCAGTGAGGGTGGTGAGGCACTGGCACAGGTTACCCAGGGAGGTTGTGACTGCTCCCTCTCTTGAGGTGTTCAAGGCCATGTTGGAGGAGGCCTTGAGTGAGCTGTACTAGTGGGAGGTGTCCCTGCCTGTGGCAGGGGGTTGGAGCTAGATAATCCTTGAGGTCCCTTCCAACCTTACCATTCTATGATTCTATAATATAGACTAGATAACAGCTGCATAGTTGCCTTTCTGGGAACTCTCATAATGCAGTGAGGACTGAGAACTTCAGTTTGTTTCCTTCTCTAGAACTAAGCTAGCTGCACTGCACTAAACTTACACTCTGAAGCTGAAATGAAGTGCTTAGACTGCCATTTACCTAAGAGCACAGGAGCTTTGACAGAACCCTAATTTGGCTAAGTGGATGGTAGCAGAATCATGGTGGGTGGGTCACTCAGGGCTTCCTGGTCACTAGAGGAAGTGTATAGCTGCAAGAACAGTGCTAAGTATTGCAGTGATTGAACTAACCAGAGAAAAATGCTTGTTCTTGGAAACTGGGGAGGGATATTTTCTTCAGCCTTGCACCAAGCCACTGGTATGTGTCAGAGGCTGCTGTGCCCAGTCTGTGTCTCAGAAACTACTCTGGTCCTTCCTGCAAGAACAGCTGTTTTTCTTCTCCACTCTCTCCATTGATTGCTTATACTAGGACCCTGATTTTCCTCCTCAGCATCTTATTTATGGTTACTGTTTGACATGTATTTAGTATCCTAGATACTAGAAGGTTTAGAGACACAATCATGTAACAGATTACAGAATAAATTGCAAGAGTTTAAAGACAGAAGGCTGTGAAAAGTTGTAAAGGTAAAAGATGAACCAGGGAGGACCTCTGTATAAACACACCCAAGTGTTCAAAAATGTCTGAGGAACTTAAAGAGTCTTTCTCTAACACCCTGTCTGAAGGTAGCTGCAGGGGAAAAATTCTAAAGGTCAGGATTCTGAAACAAGCCACCACCACTACGATGCAAGTGTGGCAGCTTGTCATCACTATGGCCTCATCCTCATTTTGTGGTGAGGCAGTGTGAAGGTTTGGAAGTTACCTGTGCCCTCCCACTTTATAAAATCACCCAGACTAGACTCAGCCAGCTGGAAGTTAAGGACTGAAGCTCTGTTTACAGCTCAGCACAATATACAAACAGAGATATACACAATAGACAGGAATGGCTACAGAAATAGAGAAGCTAAAGGTAATACAGAAACTCAATCCCCTTCCCAGAAATCAGAGTCCCCAGGAGGGGCTCCCAACCACCCTTCCACCTTCTTCCCACTCCTCTACCTTGCCCCAGGGTTTCCTTTATGTGTAAGGTGAGTTTGGAGGATGAGCCAGGGGTTTTAGAAGCAGAGTGGATAGCTAGGTTGGCAGAGAGGCCAGCAGGCACACACCAGCTAGACAGGCAGAGACTCTGCTTTGTTATCTGTGTTTGTGTTCTTGTTCTTATCCATCTCAGCAAGCCTATGAGTGAAGCAGACATCACCATTGTTTTCTTTTCACAGCCTGTAATGTAATTTTTTTCACTAAAATATTCCAATTAGCCTCAAACCAGCACAGGCAGAAGCTGTGTGTGAGCTGTGTGTAATGAGAGAGAATGCAGAGATTCTCATGAGTATCTACAAACAGGAAGCTAAATCTGCAGCTATCATTTAGGGGCTGTACTGAGCAGTTTGCTATCAATGTTCCTGAATGTTTAACATGATTTGTTCTATTAGAGAGCTGCTAAGAATTACTACCTCTAGGGAGCATTCAAAATGCTTCTGACCTGATTTTTCACTGAAATTGAACAGACAGCTGTGTCAGTGGGTTGTCAGTCATTCTGAAAGCACAGCCATTAGCACATTGATTGGTTTGGTTTGGTTTGTTTTGGGGGGTTTTTTTAAATTTATTTGTTACATTTTTAATTCTGTGTTACTTTGAGGATTCTCAGAATTACTGATTGCTTCCTGCTTCATGGGCTTTAGCAAATCGGTTTGTGTAACACGGTGGTTGTGAACCAAGAAATCAGTTATCTTTTCCAAGTCTTTTTCAGAATATAGAATCATAGAATGGTAAGGTTGGAAGGGACCTCAAGGATCATCTAGTTCAAACCCCCTGCCATGGGCAGGGACACCTCCCACTAGTACAGGTCA
>VWZE01007835.1:1040943-1060201 GCA_013396675.1 Eubucco bourcierii
CAAACAAACAAGCCTCATGAAATATATAAGAATAAAGAGTAGTGGCTCCTCCTGCCTAATGGTGCCTCTGCAAGTTTCTTAGGTCTTTTGAGCTATGGTTTGGCTGAGGGCAAATAAAACTGGTGAGAATGAAAGACAGCTTAAAATGCGTAGCCAGCACGTTGTAACTGCTGCCACAGCATACTGCCCTGAGATTTTATTACAACCTCCTTTATTTTGTTTCTCTTTGTTATTTGTCCTATTTAATTGCAGTTCTTCAGAGCACACAGCGTAGCAGTATCCAAATGAGACCTTCAGACCCTATAGTTAGAGATTTCTGTAGCGAGTGCCCTTTGAGGGGAGGCAGATGTCAAATTGTGTCACACGAAGCAAACTGGATGCCTTCTAGAGACCTGTGATGAGTTGGGCTGTCTGCTGCTGCCTTCCTTCACAAGTGGAGGTTTATTATACATCCTTGAAAACAGTGGCTCTCACAAGTATCTAATCTATCTGCAAGAGGATTACAGCACTTCAAAAGACCATAGATTCATAGAATGGTAAAGTTGGAAGGGACCTCAAGGATCATCTAGTTGCAACCCCCTGCCATAGGGAGGGACACCTCCCACTAGAACAGGTTACTCAAGGCCTCCTCGAACCTGGCCTTGAACACCTCCAGGGAGGTTGTGGAGCACAGAATCACCCAATGTGATCTTTGATCATGTTGGGTGATTCTGTGCTGCACAACCTCCCTGGGCAACCTGTGCCAGTGTCTCACCACCCTCACTGCAAACAACTTCCTCCTAACATCCAGGTTAAATCTCCCCTCTGTCAGTTTAAACCCATTGCCCTTTGTCCTGTCATTACAGGACCTTGTCAATAGTCCCTCCCCAGCCTTCCTGTAGGCCCCCTTCAGATACTGGAAGGCTACTATCAGGTCTTCTTGAAAGGCATTGCTGTGGTTTAGAGAAGCAAGAGAATGGCAGCTGTTCAGCAGCAGTTGTCACTTGCTGTATTTCTTGTTGATGTCTCTGAATTAATTTTTAAGACAATCTTTTTCCCCATCAGTAACTCTGCCTCATCTCTTCTCTGTTGGCTTGTTGCATGATAAAAGACTTTGCATTTGTACAGGGCCTCTGAAGCATCTTCAAGAGAGGACAAAAGACACTGAGCTTAGCTGCTTCCATCTGTCACTTCTGGAGCTGCTTAAAAAATGAATCAAGGCTTAAAATGACTTCCCAAAAGAAAATCTTGGTAAAGCAGGTATCTGAAAGTCCAGGTGTTCATAGTATGCATGTTAGTTATTGATTTTATACAGCTTTTGACCAATACAGTCTAGTGATTCTGAATGTTTAAAAAGATAATTAATTGATAGATGTTATTTTTAAAGGATTAGGAGGCATGTTTCCTTCTTGCACTGTATTCAAATTGCTGCTCTTACTCTAAACCACAGTTCATGTGGGTCATAGGCTGCTCAAAGAATCATCTGTTATTTTGCACTACTGCACCTCAGTGTAGTTTTGCAGCTGTGTAGAAATCAGTTGGTTCTACACAGCGAAAATTTTTTTCTTTCTTGATTTTATTGTGTTTCAATCACCCAAGATAACCTAGTACTTGGGAGTTGATGTTTTTTGTGCCACTAGAAGCATTTGTAGCTGGGAAGAAACATTTTCTGCAGGGTCTAGGTGGTCCTAGAGCTGTATGCTGTTCAGCTCATACTGAACTCGCCCTACTTTGGGCCCTGGACCATACTGAAGATATCTACCTCGTATGACAGCACAATGGATTCTCTCCTGTCATGGCATGGCTTTAGCCATTTGCAAAGCAATCTGAGCCTGGAGACTTAGACTTCTGTGCTGACAACACTTAGTCATAGGTAAGGAAAGCTTCAAAGCAGGTTAGAAAGGTAAGAAAAGGATCTGTGAACTGACAGATAGTTGGCAGCTGCAACGAAGAGAGACAGGAGACATCAGAGGACAGAGTGGAACAGAGCTACTGTGTTACAGAGGGGTGGACAGGTATGTTTGAATCTTTTATTACTTTTGGACACGGTGTTTACTTGCTTACTCCATCTTGTTTACCATGTGTACTGATGTCTGTTGGTTATGGAGCAGTGAAACACAAAGCAGCATATCCCAGTTCACACAGTGGTAAAAGGATTTGCTATTGCTTTTCATAAGTGCAGTGTGATAGCTAGAGAACATCCCACCCAAAGACCAAGGGAACACTGAGCCTGCAAAGCCTGTTCTCTGCTGAAATATCAGTGCACTTTCGTGGAGCAGTGTTTCCTGTAGAGCTCTACAATGCACTACAGCCTGAAAAACAAAAGGTGTTGAGGCTCAGGTCTAGGCCTCTTGCATGCCTATAATAGAGTATGTCCCAGAGAAGCAGAAACTACACAGATGGGCATTCGATCATCTGGGTAGGATCTGCCTTGTGGCAGTGCAGAATGTTTTGGGGTTTTTTTTCACTCTTTCTACCCATTGATCTTTGTTAGATAGACAGAAAGTGTGCTGGGATTGTTTTCATCAGCTTTTGTTTGTTTGTTCCAACAACAAAAGGGAACTGTTGGGAGCTGTATTCAGTGCTGGCAGTGAAGATCCCACTTTTTCATTCCCATTGTCTTCCTCAATTTGCCATCTAGTAACAGGGCAAACAGAGAACTTCCTTCTGCCTTCTTACACAAGTGTAAGTGGTAAGCCTGCGCTCAGGAGTGTATTCAATCTGTAATTAACCCTGTGTAGACTGTCTTGCTGCATTACAGCTAAAACATCTCTAGAAAAGCTATTTTAATTGAAGAAAATTACTTCAGGTCCTGTCTCACAAATCTCAGTCTCAAATGTTGCTAGGGAAACGGTAGGCTCGACAGAGAAGCAGCAACTGAAATGTGCCTGCTTGACTGCAAGGATTACTGTACCCATGAGATTAGCTATGTTCCTACTGCCTAAACATCCCAAGGCACTTCTCTCCTGATCTTCTATTACCATTTTGCCTCCTTTCCAAGAAGACAAACGGCTTGGTGCTTGTGACACCCCTCCCTGCCACTGAGGAGCTGCAGTGAACAAACACTAGTAAGACAGACCCACTTCAAGGGGCTTGCCAGAGCTGATCTGTGGGTGGTTTAACAGTGCTCCAAGTGCCATGTAGGACTGTGAGCTGTTCAAGTGTTCTAGCTCAGCTCTTTGTTGCTCCCCCTCCTTGAGTTTTTTGGGTTTTTTTCCCCTTTACTAGTGAGAAAGCCCTTCAATTGCATGGGCAGCTGAGCCAGCCCAGGGCTCAGGAGAAACAATGACCAAAGAACAGACTGTAGCTTGTAACCCAAAACCTCCCCAGAGGCTGCTGATAGGAGATTATTCTTCTGCCAATTGGCATCTGGATTTCACTCCACCTCTCATAGCAGTCACTAAATTTCTTGTCTGTCAGCATGGTAGTGTAGTTTTAAAGCCTTTACTTGCTCCCTCCTTGAGCAAGTGAGCTGCACTCTTCTTCATCACAGCAATGGCAAGTCAAGGAGCCCCAGAGAGGTGAAAAACATAAAGCTAAGTACTGGGGAGTGCCTCTTACCTGAGCATCTGTGCCCCAGCCACAATGTCAGATTGGAAGGCTGCCTTTGCTGACCCACCCTTGCTAACCTCTAGCCAGCTGGTGAGTCTGCAGGAAGGGTTAAGATGTTTGAGATTCGATGTTATGGCAGCCTCATGTGAGGTATATGGAAGCAAACTCTACTGTGAAGGGCTTGATGGAAGAGCTGAATTTTAAGCTGGCTGTGGAGAGCCCTGGCCACAACCGATTAACCAGCCAGGTGTCATTTTACACTTAGTTGCTGGGATCCAGGAATTGGGACGGGACAGGGAGGAACTGCTGTGGTCTCTAAAACATGACTTTAAGTAGTTGTGGTTTTAGAGGCTCAGGCAGCCTCTAAGTCTCATGTAGCATGTAAGCACTGGAGATTTTTACCTTTGGGAGTATCTATGGCTGAAAAAAACCCCATAGTTTTAAAAGACTACATTGATTTCTTGCCAGAGCAACATCTGTGAGTATTTTATGAACACCTACAGTCTTCACAGTAAATCATGAGAAGGGGAGTATTATTTACTTCTGTGTATAAGACACTGCTGGCAGAACATAAACATTCAAATGGACATAGGAATGACATGGAACTGTTGGAGCGGGTCCAGAGGAGGCCACAAAGATGATCAGAGGGCTGCAGCAGCTCTGCTATGAGGACAGGCTGAGAGATTTAGGGCTCTTCAGTCTGGAGAAGAGAAGGCTTCCAGGAGACCTTAGAGTAGCCTTCCAGTATCTGAAGGAGACCTACAGGAAGGCTGGGGAGGGACTATTGACAAGGTCTTGCAATGACAGGACATGGGGCAATGGGTTTAAACTGGCAGAGAGGAAATTGAAACTGGATGTTAGGAGGAAGCTGTTTGCAGTGAGGGTAGTGAGGCACTGGCACAGGTTGCCCAGGGAGGTTGTGGCTGCTCCCTCCCTGGAGGTCCTCAAGGCCAGGATGGACGAGGCCTTGAGTGACCTGTACTAGTGGGAGGTGTCCCTGCCTATGGCAGGGGGCTGGAACTAGATGATCCTTGAGGTCCCTTCCAACCTTACCATTTTATGATTCTATGACACAGGACATTTGTCAGCTGTGGCAAATGTACTGGCCTGACTGTTTAAACAGCATTGTTGGAGGTCTTTTGAATTTGAGGGGAGCTTAATATGAATCTATGAAAAGCAGACGCCAGAGGTGATGTACATGTCTGAAGGGCTAGGATGGGACAGAATACATACACACCAGGCATGGTTTGAGAGTACCAAGGAAATCTCCATTCTGAGACTGTCTGGCTGACCTAAATTCTGTCTGTTCCTTTGAAGAGCCATTTTGCAAAGAGGTAGGATTTTTGAGTGAGTGAGTGTGTCAGAGCAGCAGCAGGTTAAAACCAGCAAACCCCCTAACCCTTCAACAAACAACTTGCATATGGGAAAAAAAAAAAAAAGAATCTCCTCCCAAATATTTATTTTTTTACAATGTTTTTGAGATTACTATTTTTTAAGTCATAGCAGGCGAGGCCTGGGCCACATTCAGGTCATCGTGCAGAGCAGGTGGAAAACACCACAAAGTACCTCACAAACCACAACAGACGAGAAGAGGTCCTCAGGGTGTGTCGGCTCACAAATGAACGGGCCCAATATTCAGGTGCCCACAGATACTGCCCCTGCCCTGACCCAGAAACCAGCTCTCAGAAACTCCAGGAAGGCAAAAGAGCGAATGGTGCATCAGTCCCTCTGAAAAGAGACTCGGGACTCCCTCTCTTTGTGCTTGCCCACCCTCGGCAGGTTGGCTGCGAACCATGCAGTTTGCGGTTACAAACCAACCGAACGTACAGATTTGGCAGAGAGTTTCAGTTGCAGGCCTCCTGGATCACAGCTCTGAAGAACAAAAGTGTATCTCTGAGCACTTTTCTCAGCAGCTTCCCTTCTGGGTGCATTTTCTTTCTCTAAAGAGACCTTCAGGGTTTCCTCCTACAGGGGAAACCTTTAATTCTTCAGGCCATTGGGGAGGGCTGAAGTCCTAAGATAGGTAAAGCTAGAATAGAAAACATCTCCCCGTTTCCATTCCCCCTTTGACCTGCTCTTTCTCATTCTCTCACTCTCCCAGATCAACAATCCAGCATTCAAATACACAGCAGTTCCTCCACTCTGTCCTTCTCTTCGGCACCAACTGTCCAGCCATTTGGAGAGCGTGGCCTTCCTGTAACCGAAGTAACTCCCAGAATGAACATGACAATGCCAACAAGACCAAGAAATGTTCCAGAAGAGATCCCCAAGGGCTGTCAGACCCTAAGCCACTGGGTTTGGCACTTGGCCCTCACCATACGTAGTCTCTGACCCCCAGCTACTTTTGTGTTAGCCTGGGAGCAGGAGAGTGGGTGCTGACAGTTTCCCTCTTGGCTTTGGGCGGGTCAAAGGTGCCTTTCAGCTGCACTTGCAGGACTTCACCACCATGTTGGAAAGCTGCTCCACTTTGGGGGTCCTCCCAACATAGTACAAGATAGTGAGTGGCTCCAGGTCCTGGGGGACACAGCAGGGCGAAGCCGACGCCTCAGGGTTCAGCGTGTTGTACAAGCCCAGCACCTGGAGAAACACAGTGGATGGGGTGACACAGTCAGGAATGCATTTCAGTTGGCTGAGAGCAGGAGGGGACTGCGAAGGCAACGGGTCTCTAGGTGTTTGGGTTATGCTCGTCAGACAGTATTGCCCTGAGGCCAGTAATACTCCCTTGCCACTTCCTGATTGTGGCCTACTTCTAAAGGGTCTCACCTGTGCTGGCCTGACTCACAATTGTGTTAGCCTGCCTTTGTGGCTGATGTCTTAGTCATGAAAGCGTGCAAGTAGTTGTCTCCTTTCAGCTCTAGATTGGTATGGTGGATAGTGTCACAATTTTTGTTTTTACCAAGGCTGGTGTAAACAACCTTGGGCCATGCTGTCTTGGGTTCCATTGAAGAAACCAGAAGAAAGAACTTAAGTGCTTAGTTCAACCAGCATCTCTAGACAGCACTGGATGGGTGCCAATCCTCTTGAGTATCCACAATTCCCTCCTAGCTTTGAAGTGTCTGAATCTTTCTCTCTCCACTCCATCCTCCAAGTCATTACACTGTAATGCTGGAGCCAGCAGTGTCCTGTGGGACCCACTGGATGCCTCCTCCCAGCTGGCTCCAGCCCACAGATGACTGTACACTCCAGCCATGTAACTGCTACGGAACAGTTGCCATATGTCTTGCCAGAGGTGGCCACTTCTCATCAGTAAGCAACTTTCTGAGTTGGGCCAAAGCATGATCTCACCTGCACTGCTGTGGTCTCACTAGTGCTTATCTGGTATAAATTTCAGAGTCTGAAACATTGTCTTTTAACTACTTTACAGTCCTTGGAGATGAGAGGTGCTAAGGAAACATCCTGTTCCATCATCTAGATCCATGTAGTCACAGTAGTTCTGGTAGAAGTTCTTTGGTATCCTGAGCAAAGTACTTCTGGCTGTACCACACAGGAGCACCATGTGCTCTGGGGCAACTCTGCTTAGACACAGTAGGTTAAACAGGGTGCTAGAAAATCTTTTCACCATGTTTTTCCTAGGTGGTGCTGGCAAGCTGACAGCTGCTATATTGTTCTAAAAGTTTCTTGGATCACTCGGTTGACCTTAACGCTTGATCGTTTCCTTTCTTGCTCAAGAAAAGAACATTAGGAACAATTCTATTATCTCCTTTCTCTTACACTGTTGCAGTCCAGTTACCTACTAGAGAGCTTCTCAGGACAACCAGATGGTAAAGCTATATGCCCATTACTGTTGCAAAGCTGTTCACTCCCTTGCTTTGTCTTGTGCTTACTGCCCAGCATCTGTTCACTCCTTCACTCCCATAGATCGACTGTTCCCACTGAGTCCTTGAGCTTCAGCAAGCCTTGCTGCTATGCAGACTCTAAAGCTGCCAAGAAAATGTTAGCATCTTTTCTGCAGTATCATCTTTAGTTATCTATTCTTCAGCCAAATCTGCTTTTTCCAGTAACTTTTTGAGTGAAACCTGAAGCTAAACTGCTGCTGCTGCATTTGGATTGCCACCATTTCTCTTGTGCAGAGAGAAGCACAGGAATTTCCTCTGGCTTTTTTTTTTTTTGCCTCAGCGATGGACTGCCTGCTCCTTAGTCAGCCTTGTCCCCTTGGTACTTCCCCCATGCCTGTGCTTTTCTGTTGCTTTTATCTTCTTCCATGCTAGTCAGACTCAGGTGGTGTTCTTCCCTGAGGCTGCCTAGAGTCCTCACAGAGGTTATATGTGAGTTACCTAAAGACATTTGCTTTCTGCCAGGTTTTAACTTGTGAACCTTGCTGCCTAGGACAGATGGGATTTATACAGCTGGAAAGAAAGCCTGTACAGAAAGGAGAGCTTACTGCATGGCTGTGTTCAGTTCTGGGCATGGACATGGATTGCTCTTCATTGTCAGGCTACAGCTACCCCTGTGTTAGCAGATGGCAGCCGTTTGCCACGGCACAATTGTTTCACATGTTGACGTGGCACAGAGCATAGAAAAATCCTGTGTCCAGTGCAAACTGCAGTTGAAAGGCAGGTGACATTTCATACAAACAATCCAGTTAAAACTCTGGCCATTACCAAATAAACAATACCCTGAAACCATCTGTCCTGCTGTTCCACATCCTCCACCTCAACATTTGGCTGAAAGCAAGGGACTCAGTGCTGACTCCAAAGGATGGACATTTTTCCCTGCTGAACTGCCTGGATACTTCTGCACTTTCCTTGGATGGTTTTTCACAAGTATTGATCTGAATTGCTTTAGATGCCCTAATGAGGCCAGACACAATCAGGCTTAGTGAGGAAGGCAGGGTGACAGCCACGACCCCGACAGGACAATACACCGGAAGTACCGTGCTGTGAGTGGTGTCTGCGCTGCGGAGGTATGGGCAAGGACCCGAACAGAAGTTGGCAAAGTAGCCCTTAGGCTCATGGACCCATTTCCAGCCAAGGTCCTGTCGGAAGTCGATGTAGAGAGGACGCACGCAGCAGTTCTCCTCCAGGTTCCTGAAACACAGTATTGAAACACAGTGAATCTATAAAGAGAGGCCTCATACAATCACGTGAGACAGCTTCCTGAGCAGAAAGGTGAGCATCAGCAGTGCCCAGTGGGAGGTGGTGTTCACCTGTGCCAAGCACAGAGAAGCAGTACGGGTGAGCGGTGGTGGGCAGAGCAGCACCCTGGCATTGTCTGGACCTGCTGGCACGCAGCTCAACCCCTGGGCCAGGGAAGCAGCACCCTGCCTGCCTACAGCAGCACCTAGCTTCTCTCTAGCACCTGGAGCTAGCAGAGGGGTGCTGTGGGTCCTTGCCCAGGCTGTGCTCCAGGAAGCCACTTTCAAGTCTCCCTCTAGCCAGAAGCTCAGCCAAAACCACACAGGGACTCTGCTGAGCTGGTCAGCATCCTCTTGGATGCTACAAGGAGAATCTGGCTGAGCTGCGCTCCTCATGTGGCTCCTGTAGCACCATAGTGACCCACAAGGGGGTTCCCTTGAAGGACTCTGCCTCTCCCAGTGACATGAAGTTTTGCCAGGCATGGGATCTGGTCATGCCAGGCAGGATTCTCTTACCGGAAACAGTAGTTGGTATCCAGGGCCCGTTTCTTTCTCTGGCCTCCCAACGTTGGACTCTCCAGCCGATGTGGAGGTAACATCATCAAGATAAGGTGGGGATTATGCAAGTCTTTCTGCTTCTTCAGGCGCCCCAAGTCCCCACGGCCATAGTCATCCTCACTGTCAATGCCTTCAGAGAAACACAGGTCCATAAAGAAGAAATCATTGTGGAACTGGAAGATGCAGTAAAATTTTTCAGGGCATTGAACACTTTCTTGCCTGCACTTGAGCCAGTTAGAGTGATTCAGGCCCCACATCCACTTACTCTGGGAGTTTATTACTCACAGGAACCTTTTTACTCCTGGTGAATCTGCCTGCTGCATGACTGAAATAGAGGCTTACAGGCCACCTGTTTTACCATTTGCAAACTGCTGGTGGGGCCATTAATCCATCCCATTTACTCCTGGCCTCAGTCCCAGGACAGGCAGGAAGATGAATGGTTTAAAGAAGATGTCAGATCATTGGCACTCTGCAGAACAGACTCAGAAATGGAGCCTGTGGGGGCCAGTGGCTGCAGCCCAGGGATGCAAGCCAGGAGGTTCCTGGTTCTTAAGCCAGCCAAGCCACTGACTCTCTGGGCCACCTCACACAGGATGCCTTACTTCCTTGTGTTTCAGTAACCCTAACTGGAAAGCAGAGCCTCCATGGAAATATGAGAAGGTATCAAGCTGGACTTCTTAGAGAGGCACTGAAATACAAAATGATTCCTTTCTGCAGATTCTCATGCAAACCCACCCAGCCTACTTCTAACCTATTTACAGAGTGCATATACCCATGTAATCAACATGCAAACCCAGATGAATATGCTTTAAGACAAATATTGTGCAGTGCAAAATGTCAAATATGCAAAGCAAGACCTTGGGTTTTATTTACGTTCTCCAGGCTTTCCCTTCCCCAGCAGCTTCCCCTGACCCAGGTCTTTCTCACCTTTGAACTTAATCTCCAAGACCTCGTGCAAATTCTCCAAGATGTCCCCGTTTGGCTGGAACGTATGGCAAGGACAGTGTATGCTGATTTCCAGGCCAAGGTTGGACTCTGCAAAGAAGATGACTATATGAGAAACAGCTAGGACAGCTCCTGCTGCAGGTAAGTTTCACTGAGGACAAGTACTGTGGTTGTTTCTAGGCTGTGGGTCAGTCAGGATGCCATCAGTATCAAAGAACAGAAGCTGCCTTGGAAAGGAAAATGGGAAAAGCAGAATCTTGCAGTTTCACCTGTGTCAAAAGCCTTGCTTTTCCTAAAAGGAGCTTCCAGGGCAGGTGAGAAGAGTCCTCCTGGTTATGTTGGTTTGTGGTTTTTTGGCTATTCAGCATTGTAAGATTCAAGGAGCTCCACTGGATAGCAGGTATTTTGAAAAGCTGGCTTGCAGTGTCTGTACTAAATCAGTTTTGCTCTCCTCAGTACCTGTGTACTATCTGGCTTCTGGTTACTGTCTGAAGGAGAGATCTGAAAAGGAGCAAGTTGGATATGGACAAGTAATTCCACTGGAAGCATTTTTCTCAGCAGCTGCAACCTTCTGTTCTGTTGAACTGCTAGCAGTCTAATTCACATGGACTTTCCAGAGGCAAGTCTATTTTCATAATAACTTCCTGGACCCGTCATGCTGTGTGGGCCTGACTAAGGGAACATAAGACTCTTATGCAAGCTCCTTTATTGTGTTGTGTCATGAATCAAACCAGCTGTCTCCCCAGGGCATTGACAAGGTGCCTAGCACCTTTATTCCTAAACATTGTATGCTCTCTGATGTCTTGTCAGCTAGTGCCTGCCCAGAGCTTGCTGCACTTCCAGCCCCGAACTCCAGCCACCAGGACACAGACTCCTTGAAAAAGAAGCAGCATAGGAGCTCACAGCTTACCCCTCCAGGGAGCAGCTACTTGCCAGTACCTGCATTCCGGTTTTCAGTGGCACCTAGCTCCTATCTGTGAGGCCAATGCAGCTGTGAGTCACAGTCCCTATGCCCCAGCTGTGAATGGGGTCAGTGTTCTTGCTGGGAGCTGCCCCACAACTATCTGTTGGGCTGCCCAGTGGTGGCAGAAGTATGTTCTCTGCAGTGCTCAAGCCTCCATCTGTCTAGGTGTGTCAGCCTCTGGTATTTCCTCACCTTTATACCTGCCAAGCTATAAACAGCTAAATAAGCCAGGATCCTTGCTGGGTTTTTGTTTTGTTTTTTTTTCCCTACTAGATTTCCTCTTAGTCCACATGACAATTAAAGCAAAGCAATCCTCATTTTTTTATGCGTTATTATAGTTTAACATAGATTGTAGTTTGAGCAAGCAGAGGAATCCCCTCTGGGCTTAGAATCAAAGAACCAAAAGAAGTTCCAGCATCTCTCAGTGAAAACAATTTCCTCCTCCAGAGGATGAATCCTCATTCTGACTCAGCCCACAGAGCTACACAGTGGGGAGTCCAGGACAGAGAAAGCAATCTAGCAAATGTCACACTCTGAGGTAGCTCTCTGGGAGGCTTCTCAGACTGAAAGAAGCTGTCATCTACATCGATCAAGCTCCTGGCAAAAAAAAAAAAAAAAAAAAAAAAAAAAAAAAAAGGAGCAGACCGATGCTCCTGTCAACACTGATCCGCGTTTGTATGGATGCCTTGACACCCAGTCCAGCTGAGAGCCCTACCTCTGTGCAGCAGCCACTCACGCACAGTCTCGGTGACATCGAAGGACAGCCACTCAGGGGAGCCCCGCGTCTGCACATTCCTGCCACTGAGGTAGCGCTGCTTTGCTATGTGCTCATCCGGCCGCAGGATCTGTGCCACAAGGAGCGGGAGAGAGAATCAGCCAGTGCCGTCCAGAGGGAAAGGGCAGCCTTGGGTCTCTCTTCTGCCGCAGCGGGATATAAATTCATTCAGTAAGTAAGATAGCAGGAATACCCCGGCACAGATGAGGACAGGCTTCACAATCAACCCAAACTCCAGGACCTACACAACACTCATTTCCCTGTCCAAAGTAGCCCACCTCTCAGTTCATCCTTGTTGTGGGACATGTAGCCAGGGGCAGAAGCACACAGCAATTAAATTGCTTTGTTTCTGTGGGATGTGGGTCTGAATTTCAGAGAAGAACCAGCAGTGGGCAGTTGAGCATCCTGCCACAGACCCCTTGCCCAGCAAGCCTGTTGAGTTCTACACTGTGGCACTTCCATGTGTCCTACACTATTTGACTTCTGTCAAAATGCAGCAGGACTGATCGTTCTCCCCCTGCTCTGACATCTCTTCCCACCTTCAGACAAACAGCTGCAGCCTGTGCAAGGTATTCCTCCCTGCAGGACCCCAGGTTAACTCCAGCACTGAACCTGTGGAGAAGCTCTGGGATTGCCTCCTAGTCAGCTGCATCATCTGATGGAGAACTGCTCTGCTCTTTGAAAGTGACTTCCAGAGAATTTTCAAAAGCTACCAGCCACAGGGCAATTTTACCTGCAATCTCACTGCAAACTATACAGTCAGCAGCCTGTGGGAATGTGCCACCTGGACGCTAAACTGTACCATTAGCTGCATGGTCCAGCCCAGCAGAAGATCACTTCCAAAACTGAACCAGACTTTATTTTACCAGGGTAGTCCACGAGTTCAAACCAAACTCCAGATGAAGTACCTGGATTAGTGGTGCTACAAATGTGTCCCTAAGGAGCTGCTGCTGAAGGGAACACTGAAAACAAGGATTATTTTCCCAGCAGATCCAAGGCAAGACAGAGAGCTCCACCCGTTGGATGAGTACCAACTGTACTGCAACAGTCAATGAACCAAAACTGCCAAGGGACCTAGGCATGCAGATGTAACAGAAGAGTCAAGGCTCCTCCACCGGTGAAAGGCTCTCATTCCAACCCCCTTCTCAAGTGCAGCAAACACCTGAACTAGGCACCATGCTGGGCTGCCAAGGTGCCCAGAGAAGGTAGCCAGTGTTTTGGGAAAGGACAGCACTACACCACGGGAGGAAAGAAAGTGACTTTATCACTGCACGTGCTAGAAGAGGCCTGGGGTACAGCAGGTGATTTCCTCTCTCTTCTGTGACCCTGCACGTATCAATTGAGGCAACCACTAGGGAGCCAAGATATTCTGGGCTCAGGCACCAGAGAAGGTGAGAAGAATACTCACCTGGAAGAGCTCAATGCGCTGCTCACTGCGTTTGGAACTTGGGTTGGGCACACGCAGCACCCGAAACTCAGCCCGGAACAAGTTGGTGCTGTTCTTCTCTGCTGAGGACACATTAAAGCGGAACACGTTGGAGGTGACACCTTTTGGACAAATGCCCAACTCATCTAGGAGAAAGAAAATGGAAAGACTGAGAATGACAGGTCATAGAGGTGGGGTTTCAAATAAATACTGTTTGAGAAAGAGCTTTCCAGCAGAGGTCTGTCATTCAAACTTCTTGCTACCTGCAAGGGGCTGTCTAGCTAAAGATAACACAGAGTGGGTTCACTCAAATCAAAGAGCAACTGCAGTGTTTTAATATTATCTCTTCTAACTCTGCTCATCAAGTATGGCTAATGCTCAGTCTGCTGCATCCAAAATGACAACCCCAGCCAAAGCAATGGAGCAACCTCGTTTGCAGCTAGTGGGGCCCATTCTCTGCTCATGCTGGAGACATGAAGCAACAGAATCTTACTTTTACAAACCTTGATGTTCTCTCCTAGAATGAAAGCCAGACAAGTATCCACAAAGCATGAGGTGCAGAAGACTTCTGGGGGCAGTGACTATTCAATGTATACTACGAGAACTGGGTTTTAAGATCTATTCTAACTCATGTCTGGGAAGAGGAATTCATGAATAGTACTAGATAGCACTGATGGAGAGTCTTCAATGTCAGAGGAATAGTGCCGAGAGGCCTGCAGAGGTCAGACACATGGGCAGGAAATAACACACCAATTCTCTGCCTTGGTGCATGCCTGTTGAACATAAAAATCAATTTCACAGATGTCCAGAACAGAGTAGGTAAACACTATGAGGTTCAAAACAACATCCTCAAGAGAAAACAAGCCTTTCTTCACTGGGTCCATTTGTCATTGCTGTTGTTCCTCTCCTACTGACCTTAGCTGTCAAGGATCTAGCATCCCTAAAACTTTCTAAAGGTAAGACACAGCAGCTCCTGCTCTATGCTCACATGCAGGTTTGTTTGCAGCCCTACAGAGCCTCTCATATGATCTCTGCCTTGTCCAGTGCACCATGAGGTTCTCACGCCAGCTGATACTCCTTTTTAAACAAACAAAAAAGGAAACAGAAAGAAAAAAAAAACTATTACCTATTTCCAGTCACAGTTCCAGCCTGTGACAAACAGGCTTGAAGCCATAGTTGAAGAAACCTTCAAGTTAAGATTCCTGGAGCTGGCCTCTCTATGCCACCACCACTACCTCCCCAGAGAAACAGCTTCTGAAGATGAACTAGTGTGAACCAGTGCTAAAGCTTGGAGGTCTCTCTCTCATGCCAGGTTCTGTGTTAAGCAACTCTGGTGCATGAAGATTACGGTCTTCCTCTTGTATTACACTTAGATTCAGCAAGCAGGAGCCTGACAGTTTACAAGGATGTGTTCTTAGGGTGCTGAAGTTTTACTCAAGCTAACGACCAGATGCTCACACTGGACTGCAACTGGACAGGGCTTTGTCATTTGACAAGCTTTCCCATACAGTAATCTGTTTGCCATTGAAGAGATGGACATTTGGAAGTCCCAGGACAGCAGACCCCATTGCAACCATGAGCTGATGTGCTCAACCTAACAACTCCACAACACAAAAACTACACCAAGCCACCTGATGATACCCACTATGGGAACTCCACCACTGTGGAGTTCTAGCTTTTATGCTACAGGAAAACATAAGATCCCAAACTCTGATTTTCCTAGCTGAAGTCCAATGGTGGTAACTGTCCTGTGTCCTAGGGCCCAGCAGATACTCTTTTAATAAACCCCCTTAAGCTGTTTTGGACTCCTAGCCCTATTAATAGTGCTGTTAACAGCCTACCTTTCCATTCCAGACCTGACTGCCTGTCCACAAGGGGTATCCCAGCAATCAACAGAAACACCTTTCTAGATCAGATCTGATCAGTCTAGCCCAGTCTTGCTTTATCTGACAATCTGATCTGCCAGTCTGATCCTACAGCACAGTTTATTGCTTATCTCTTTAAGACCTTTGTCTGTTAGGCAGCCATAATGGTAAGAGATTACTGCCTGCTGCCTTCACATTGCCTTCTACCTACTTACTTCACCAGTAAAGTGCAGGTGTCTTGGAAGACCTTCCTAATAGAAAGAGCAATAGGTACCTTCCCTTCCCTAAGAAGTTTCATGCTCTCTTTGTACCCTAGGAACAAGCCCTCTGTGATAGGGAGATGGTGCTGCACTCTGTGTTTCACTCTCGACATTGCAAGGCTGGAGCCTGCTTCTCACAGCAGGGTGCCCAGGATACAGGTTTCACTCTCAGGAAGCTGACCGTGTTGAGACAAAGTAAATTTTTGCAAGAGTTCACAGGCACAGGAAGCAAGATGATTTTTCAGGGAATTTGGTCCACTCCCAGCTCAGGCGTGTGAATCATACTGGAATCTGGTCATGTCTACCTACCAGCATGGAACAAGGCCTGGAGGCAATATTCCTGCGAGCTCTCCCAATCCACAGCATTCAGTGGCTGCAACCAAGCCTGCAGATAGGGAATCTTTAACCCCCTGTGCACCCATGCCATGCTGTGTCTGGCACAACAGGATGGATCCTCACAATGGGACCCTGCTGTTATTGTGGAGCCCAGGCAGCCTAGAGCTGTTAACTGCACCAAACGGTGAGACTGGTAGCAATGTGGTAACAGCAAGCAGATTCTTTTGGGAGCTTCCTTCTCCCTACCACTGCTCTCACCAAGGTGCAAGTTCTCCACATGCTGCTGATCCTCACAGCTACTGTTTCAGGAAGGCTGATGACTGCAAGATTAGGGTCTGATGGCAAGGAAAGGCAGACTGAGCAGGTACAGCTTCACTCCATATTTTACTATTGGTACTCCAAAGTGTTTCCTGACAAAGCTGCTTAACTTTGGAGAAAATATTGATCCTTCTGGAACTCTGCAGGTTTGGAGGGAAGAGATGCTTGACCCCAGCAACCCATGGCTTCAATTGCCTTGCCGCTCAAGCTGGCTTGGAAAATGGCACCTGTTTGCCCTCAAGATGGCAAGTAAAGCCATTTGCAGGCCTGTTCCAAAAGCTCTCTGAACTCAGATCTAACCATGTCAGTGTCTAAAGAGGTTTGAATCCCCAGGAGTTTTAGAAGACCCCTTCTTAAAATTCAGGCAACGTGTCCAAGGAGCACAGCAGAAAGATCATTCTGTCAGTCACAAACAGCTCAGAGTAGGAATAGGGAACCTGGGCCTGCACATCCTTCTTTCCTAGAAAGATGTGGCTCTTTTCCCTAATACTTTTGCTTCTCAGCTCTTTTCACTTTTGGCCTTAAAGTCTTTCAGAAGGATGAGTTCTCTGAGCCAAGGAGCCGCTTGCTTGTAGTTTGGAGTTAAAACAGTTTGCGAGCATGCGAGTGCCTGTGAACACACATTTCAGTGTCACATTTGTGTCTGTATCATCCACACAGCTCCCTCAAAGGAACAGTCCTTCCCTTCCCCCCCTCCGAGGAGACTGACTTTGGCTCAAAGCATGCTCTGAGATCACTACCTGGCACAGTGACAGAGTCATGGGAAAGTTGAACAACAGCCACTTCTGAAGACACAGGGCCAAATTCAGCCATGGTGTAAGCAATAAAACTCCCCAGGTTTCAAATGAAGTGCATCTCTTGATAGCAGGGCCTGTCTGGAGCAAGCTCTCCCAGTGTGACCCAGTTTCAAAGTTGTTGTCTTTCTGTAGGTGGTGGCATCTACAGTGCCCACTCCCAGGAATTCAATCTCAGCACTACATGGTCTTTCGAACCTACTGCTCCTTGCCCTAGTGCCCCACAGGGACATGGAACTGGTTCATTGATTTCCACAGGAATTGTCTTCAGCCTGCAGTCCTTCCTTATTCGCTTCTTATGTGCCATGTCTCCACTCCTCTTTCCTCTGTACTTTATCCAAAGCCAGTCCTCTGACTTTCTTTCCCACTCTTACACTTTCACAGTTTCCTCCCCTAAAACACAGTGGTTCATAGTTTGGCTGTAGCCTTTTTTGTACAGACACCCGTTTTCCCTGTATAGTTTTAGAATATCATCAACAACACTTGAGTAGGTAAAAAAATGTTAAAATATGGGTAAGCTGGCTACACTCTGCACTTTCTGTTCCACAAGTCTTGATGTTTCCTGAGCTACAGAGCTAATCATATAACCATATGGAGTGCAGTCTGCTAGAGATTAAGTGAAATTTTTTGTATTACCACATTGTAGCTCTTATTCCAGCTCATCATATGTCAAGACTAACATAAGCCTGGCAGAGTAACTGCATTCTGAGGCTGCCTGCACCAAGTCACAGCTCCTCCCCAGATCTGCTGACGTTCAAATTGTGCCCCCAAGACTGTACTACATCACAGGAGGACACCCTGGATGGTGGGACTGCATGCCCACTAATGTCTTCCAGTCAATCCCAAGGAATCCTAAGCACATACTGAAAGGATTGCTTGCCTACATGTGCTCAGCATCTGCAATCCACAATCTGCTTGGGTTCATGTCTGCTCAGTCTCTGTCTTTGCATCTGTATCTGTTCAGCTTCTGCACCTGAATGTATTTAGTGTCCACATCTGGGTTGGCTCATCATCTGTTCCACACCTGCTCAGCATCTGTGATATTTCCTTAGTGCCTCTGTTCCCTTGGGGGTCCCCACTGCATCCTTGTATGCTTTGCACCTGCTCAGCATCCCCGTTTTCTACTCTCTGAAGCCTCACACTGGGTAACACCCATAGCAGTGTCCTCCAGGCAGCAGTCTTAGCAAGTGTATCTTCACCTTCCCCACAGCCAGTGCGGATGCTGCACAGGCCAAACAGGTTGCCTGAATCTGCAGCAGGCGCTGGAGCTTCAGCAGGGAGGAGTCCCTATACCTGCTCGTCTCCCAAACACGGGACGAGCCTACTCCTAGCACAGTGCGCCGCATTCACCCTGAGACTCTCACTGCCTCCTCTCCTCCCGCCTCCCCTCATACATTAGGGCTCTGGACACGGACTTGGATCGCTGCTCCCGGTCCGTCACCCCCGTCGCGGCCGCTGCCAGCGCCCACTTTCTCCACCTGCGCCGGAGCCGCTGGCCGCCAAACCCCGCGCTCTCCAGTCGGCGCTTCGAGCGCTCGCCGCCCCACGCCTCCTTCTACATCAGCCCCGACCCGCCGTGTGCATCCCCGCCACCGTTCAGCACCGCTCCCGAGTGTGCGGACAGACGCGGATGAGAGCCCGCCGCGGCGGCCCCCTCCCGCCTCCGTGCTCCCACCCTGCCGAGACAGAAGCCCGTGCCGCGGAGACCGGAGCCTCGCGGCCCCCCCTCCTCCGCGCTTGGGGTGCTGGGCAGCCTGCCTCGCGGGCGCGGCGCCCTGGCAGCACGGTGGGAGCCCGGCACTTACTGTGCTCGGGAAGGCCCTGGATCATGTCAAATTTATGGATCTCTTTGGCATAGTATTCGGACTCGGTGTTGTCCTGAGAGCAGCTCTCCTCCTTCTCTTCCTCCATCTCCTCCAGCAGCTCCCGGGTGCTGTTATAGAGGGCCAGGATCTGGTAGGGCACATGGGCCGGCCCCACGGTCTCCGGGGGACTGGTGAGCCGCAGCTTGCTCAGGATCTGCCCCCGGATGGCTTCCACCCTTTTTTTCTTGATGTGGTCCAGGTCCAAGGTTGTGCAGGAAGACAGCGAGAGGCTCACGGTCGCAAAGCTCAGCAGAGAGAGCAGCACCAGAGCCCTTTGCACGTACATCTTCATGTACGAGGGGGCGACGACGGGGGCCCCCGGGAGAGACCCCCGGGCGGCGGCGAGCGGGCGCGACGGACCGGGCGGTGTGCTGGCGGCAGCCTCCCCAGATCCCGCAGGCTCAGGCTTGGCGAGGAGGTGCATGAACTCACTGCGCCGTGAGCGACTCAGGACTTCCAGGAAGAGCTGGCAGCGCTCCGCAAGGAGAAGCGGCAGGCGCCGTGCCTCGCCGCGCCGGGCTCCTTCCCCATGCGCCGCCCCGCGTCC
>VWZE01007835.1:1067302-1080037 GCA_013396675.1 Eubucco bourcierii
GCTGAGCGGCGGCCGCAGAATTAACGCCTGCAGCTGGAAGTGCTCTGGTCCTGTTAAGGGGAGCACGTCCCAGCTGCAGAGCAGTTACTTGGGTGTTTCGTCTGCTCCGAAGCAGCTTTCCGCAGTAACCGTGCGCTCTCTGCTCCCTCGCGTTGCCTCCTGTGCCGCAGCTACTAAAGATGGGCCGTCGAGCCCGCCAGGACCTCCTGCCGGATGAGAACATCAGCAGGAAGAATTCCTCGTCTGCTTCTCTCGGAGAGGTGGGTGTCCTGTCAGGAGAGCCTGTCTGGTGCCTTCAGTGGAGGATTCATCGTTTCTTCTGAGATTGTTTTCCACGCAGCGTGTGCTGTCCTTTGAAGTTTGTCGTCAGAGTCGGGAACCATGTGTCTGCCCTGTCCCTTTCCCTCTGTGCCATGCAGTTTTCACACAGGGTTGTATCTGGGGCTAGAGTTTATCATGTGCGTGTGTGCTGGTTTGAGGTATGAAGAGCAGCATCACGCAGATCTTCAGGCCTCTCCCTCTTGCACGTGCATATCTTCCACGGGAGAGAAAAGACAAGTAGGCACATCTTGTGACTGCCACACACTTGTGGTAGCAAGACAGATGGGGTAGGCAGGTGCCCTCGTCTTGCACTTGGCTTTTGATAGGGATGGAATGTGGTCTCTGAGGTGGTCAAGTTTGTACAGTGATGTGCTTTCCACCATGCACAGGCTACAGAAGTCGTGCTAGGAGTTAGCTTTGAAGCGTTTGAGGCTTCGTCTTGTGAGTAATAACAGGCAGACACAGTTGCCACTTGGCTTTGGAGAAAACCTTGTGTTTTGAGTCAGTTCTGTCAGTACACCTTCCAAAAGCAGAAGATACTCTGGAACCCCTCTTTGACAGGAGAAGCAGGCAACTTCCTTTAATACTTAGACAGATGAGATCGGAACCACATTGATTCACTCTTGCTTAGTGCTGCAGAATGCTCACATTCTACCTGGAAGTCTGATGTTAGCATGGCTTTTCCACAGGCATCTCCTGCTGGAAGGAGCACCTATCAAGAAATGATGTACAGATTTTGCTCCTCAGCACCTTCAGATGGACAAAAGCATCATCAGACTTCCAGTTTATTGACAGTGATGTTTGTTTAAATGAGATTAGTTTTTTTGCAGCACCAGTCATGATCTCCAGCAAATCATATTCTTTACTTCTTTAAATTGCAAAATCACTTGGCTGTGCTGGCCACTCTGGCACCAGTTGTGCTTTAAGCTACCGTACTCGGAGTCCTGTAACTTTTTGTCTGTAAGTGGCTACTCTGTGAGCCTCTTTCTATTACTCCCCAATTATACTGAGTAGTTTTTTCTCAGACATCTGTGTCAAAATGCTGTTGTTGGGGGGATATTTCCTTGCAGGCCCTGTGATGCTGTTAAAAAATACACTCTTCAGGCTTACCTTGCAAGAACAAGTTTGTTTTGGTTTGGTTTTCTCTGGAGAAAGTAGCCTCTTTTCTCTTGATAGGCATAATGGAGAGTCATCTCCCACCTGGCTTTGCTATAGAATCACAGAATGGTAAGGTTGGAAAGGACCTCAAAGATCATCTAGTTCCAGCCCCCTGCCATAGGCAGGGACACCTCCCACTAGTACAGCTCACTCAAGGCCTTGTCCAGCCTGGCCTTGAACACCTCCAGGGAGGGAGGAGCCACAACCTCCCTGGGCAACCTGTGCCAGTGTCTCACCACCCTCACTGCAAACAACTTCTTGGAGCTGTACTAACATTCAATCTCCCCTCTGCCAATTTAAACCCATTGCCCCTTGTCCTGTCATTACAAGACATTGTCAATAATCCTTCCCCAGCCTTCCTGTAGGGCCCCTTCAGATATTGGAAGGCTACTCTAAGGTTTCCTCAAAGCCTTCTCTTCTCCAGGCTGCAGAGCCCCAACTCTCTCAGCCTGTCCTTATAGCAGAGCTGCTGCTCCTCTGGATGCACTCCAACAGTTCCATGTCCTTCCTGTGCTGGGGGCTCCAGAACTGCACACAGGACTCCAGGTGGGGACTCTATAGGAGTTGAGTAGGGTTTCTGTGAGGGAGTTTGTAGAAGGCATAATTTAAGAACTCGAAGTAACATGGGCTCATAAATTAGTGAAGAAACCAGCTGCTGATTTAAGTGGGTGTAATTGTTGGTTAGCCTCCAGATTAGGGTAGTTTGCTGTCAGATTATTCTCTTACTGAAACTGGCAGCCTTAGTTCATTGGCTGATTCCTTGGTTAGTAAGAGACCAGGGCATGGTGTACAGCTGCCTGATTGTAATTTACTGCAATTGTACTTGGTATGTCTCGTATCATAGTCTCTATAATTATCTGGGAAGAGATCATAAATGCTCCAGTCTTTAGGCAGCCCTGGAGAAGGCTAAGAAATAGTTACAATCTTCTGTTGAAAGCAGTGAGCTTGTCAGCAGCAGAAGGGTGAGGCCTTCCACGCCTTACAAGATTCAAATATGTTATTACTGGATCTTAACTACCAGGAAGAAAAGTTTGTGTCAATAGTCTTCCTTCAGAGACCTCTTTGTTGCTAAATGTTGCTGTTAACTGAATACCTTGGAGCCCTGGAGAAGAGAGAAAATGCACTGCTTTTCCTTTGCTTCAGAATTGGAGGCTTCTCGTACATGGGTGTATTTGATACCAAAGTGAGCATTTAATAGTAATATTGGTTTTCCCTTCACCCTAGATTGGCAGTCACCTTTTGCTTTGCTGGAAGCTTGTCCTTGGCTTGCCTCTGAGTGGTGGGTTCAGCTCTAACAATGGATATCTCATTCAGCCATCTGGTCACGTTGAAACCCTTTCAAGGAACTTTCCCAAAAATGCAAAGTAAATTTTACAAAAGTCCTTTTTTTTTTTTTTTTCCCTGAAACTAGCAGTAGTGGAGGAGGCCCTATGTAACTCAACATAAGAAGTTTTATACTTAGCACTGATTTTGAAGATAAAGGAGCTTTATCTTAAACTGTTGCCACATTCACACCTTTATGTGCAGCTTTACATTCAGGATGGTGATTCTGCCCTGAGTAGTTCCACTGAGTTTTAAAACTGGTTTACTGTTCACCTTGACTTTTTCATTCCATGTCAATCCACTCTAGTTTCCACCCAGATTGCATTTCTGGTATGAACATACCATTTGTGCTATTATTCTGCTCGTTTCATGACATAAAACCATCCAGGAAGCATTTTCTAGTCAGAGCAGCTTGTTTGAAGGAAGCAAAAAGTACCTTTCTATTCATGTTTAAATGTTTGGGCTTATTACAGGGAAATTCATTTTGAGGGGTGAACAGCTGGGGAGGAATAACAGCAGGCATCAGCACAGACTAGGAGCAATCTTGCTGGAAATCAGCTCTGTGGAGAAAAGCCTCAGAGTCCTAGTGGACAGCAAGTTCTCCATGGGGCAGCAATGTGCCCTTGTGGCCAAGACAGCCAATGGCATCTTAGGGTTGCATTGAGAAAAATGTGTCCAGCAGGTCTAGGAAACTTCTCCTCTGCATCTACTCTGCCCTGCCCTGGTGAGACTACACTTGGAATACAGTGTCCAGTATTGGGCTCCCCTGTTCAAGAGAGTTAGGGAGAGAGTCCAAGGGAGAGCTATGAGGATGATTGTGGGACTTGAACATCTCTCCTATGAAGAAAGTTGGAGAGACCTGGGGCTATTTAGACTGGAGAAGAGAAGGCTGAGGGGATCTTATCAATGTCTATAAATACCTGAGCAGTGGGTGTCACAATAAAGTGACAGGACAAGGAACAACAGGTACAAGCTAAAACACAGGAGGTTCTATTTTGACATGAAGAAACACTTTATGGTGAGGGTGATGGAGCACTGGAACAGGCTGCCCTGAGACGCTGTGGAATCTTCTCTGGAGGCTTTCAAAACCCAGCTGGATGCATTCCTGTGTGGCCCAACCTAAGTGATCCTGCTTTGGCAGGGGGGGTTGGACTCCATGATCTCTGGAAGTGCCTTCCAAGCCCTAGCATTCTATGATTCTTTGATAATTCTACAAATGTATTGAGAAAACCTCTTTCCCTAGGACACAACTGCAGTCTCTTGTGCCTTGTAGCTTAATATGCTTCCCCCAAGTTCTGTGCAAAGTGTGATCTCTTAGTATCTGGTGTGTGTGTGTGTATGTCTCCTACAGTAAGTTGCTTAACTGCAGTGGTGCATCTGTAATTCCTCAGCCCAGGTCTCTATTTGACAGTTCCTATTCCTATGTGGTATCTGCATTACCTTCAGCTTTAGACCTCTGTCTCCTCAAGGGGCTCACTGAAGGTCATAAAGCTCAGTCTGCCATTTGACATATGGAGCATTCCTGCCTTTTCAGGAGTACAAGTACTAACAACAATGCTGCAGCTGTGTGTTATTTGATGAGGCAAGAAGGAACATGATTATTTGCTGTAAGTGGTGCAGGCAGCATCCTCTTGCAGCAGTGGCCTTTGCAGCTCCTTGGCAAAGCAGCAGGCACTACTTGGGCACCCAGGGGAATATGCCGTAAATGGGAATTCCTAGAGATAACTCAGCTTGCGGCATGCCAGAACTCTGCATTTCAAACATTCATTTTCAGAGGGGTAATGTGTCCATTTTTCCATTGGGAAGCCTTTCCCATCCCCTGGTTTGATATATCACTTTTTACTCACCTTGATGCTATCAAGTTTCTGACAAAATGGGACAAACTCAAGCTGGTCTTGTTATTTGTCTGGTGGGAGGGGCGGATCAGATAACAAGATCTGTTGAAGATCTTTGCTGTCCCATCCTACTAGAACTTCTGGAAACATTTATAGAATAAAAGTCAAACCTCATTCCTAGCTCTAACGTCACTGCATCCAACAGCCTGAATGCTGGCTTGATGACATCTGTCAAATTAAGTTGTGTGGCCAGTTTCGGAGCTCTTGAGGAGATTGATTTGAAAAGCTGAGTAGAAAAAAACTTTTTTTTTTTTCTTCCCCCCNTTCTCTCACCTGTGAACTATCTGCTGTTCTGTGTGAAATCAGTATGCAAAAATACTGTAATGTTACCTGCTTTCATAGTCTGTTTTCGAGCTGTGATTATGAGATTTGCTTGGGATCTTGTCCAAGAGTTCCCTGGTTCCTTGGCTTTTTTAATCTCAGTATGATGTTGGTGTCTCTCTCGCAGCACTTGAGTGAAACCTTTTAGCAGGCAATATGTCAACCTAAAAGATGAGGATTTTCCAGGCTATATTATTTCCACAGAGGTGGGACAAGGGCACTTTGTATCAGGGTTTGCCCAAAGAACCAGTTCTCTGCTGGTTCTTTTCCTCATGTTTCATCAAAGTCTGGGGAAAGGCTCTGTGCTTTCACTTCTGAGTGTATGTTCTTGTCTTGTCCTGTCTTGCTTGATATTTGTAAGCTTGCTTGTGTAATTGTGGTCTTTGGGTGATAGTTAAAAAGTGAATATTTCTGTGCTGTAAAAAACACTTGTTCAGCATAGGTTCAAGTAGGAAGACAAAAGCTTGGGCCACCTTCACTGTATTTTGGAAGGATGTTCCCACAGGTGAATTTTGCAAAGCAGCTGTTTGGACTTCTGCCGCCCATCTTAACAAACACCCTTGGCAGTGATTCTTTAGGCTGACATCCAGGACTCAGTTATCTAACCTGAGTGAATAAACAACTGCAAATCAATGGTTGAGGGTGAAATCCATGTGGAAGATTGCTCAAAGAAGTGGTTATTAAATGTTTTTCCAACATGTGCTGTCCAGTTGGATTTCCTTCTATGCTACTGTGAGTCCTGTACTACTTGTGTCTGGAGAAGTTTAGGTCATGTTGGGCCTCACAGAAGCTATTCTGCTCTTGGTTGTGGGAACAAGTGGGTTCCTAGCTGACAAATACACACTTTGAACAGATTTTAGTAGTTGAGTAGATCTAATTTTATTTACACTGCTCAGTGATACAGGTCACTTCTGTATGCCAGCTGCCCAAACTTGGATGTAGTCTCCCCCCTCCCTCCGCTCCTATCGCAGTAAAACTAAGACTGTACAACAGCTCAGACACAAAATGGACTCAGATACCAAACCACTTTAATCAGAGATGTATGCAATTTGTGACTCATATGGCTTCTCTGCTCCCCAGGAGAGAGAATGCAGTCCAGAAGAAAATACAGGTGAGTTAGTGTAGTGTTGCCATCCATCTTGTGCATACTGCTGATGCAGGGTCATTGGATACAAGATGCTCTCCCTGAGTGATTCTGAGTGGAGTCATTTCTGGGGTAATAGGGATTACTGGGTTCTTGGTTGACTTCTCCTTACCCAAGGGCTCAGTGTCACTACTGCTGCTCCTCAGAAAGGTTCTCAACCAGTTTGCAGTTTTCATGGTGATTAACAGGTAACTTTCTCCAACTTACTCAGCTACCCCATAACTAAACCTCTCCCTTTATACTATAGGGTAAGCTAAAGGTCATCTAGAAAGCTAACACTGTTGCCAACAAGGCCTGTCTTACGGTAACTGCTACAGCTCCTGCTCCCAGTAGAGGATCCAAGGTTGCTTTGAGAGATAGTAGCTCCTGAAAAAAAACCCAAATGTAGCCTTCTGCAGTATTTAACCTCTAATACTGACCAGTCCTGCACCATTTCTGGTCTCTAGCATGGTTGCAGAGCCTATCTATACAAATCTTTCTGGCATCCTACACACCTAAATGATTTGGATTTTCTTACAGTACAGGGAGAAGGAACTAAATCTCTTTTCAGTCTCATACTTTTTTGTGTATGTGGTTTTCTTTAGTATGTTTTTCAAGCTCTGATCATTGGCAGACTTTCATGCCGTTACAGTTGAGCAAACTTGCTTTGTTCTATCACAGTTGATATATGCATAAATAGCTGGATATAATATCTTACAGTGGTGCTTACAACTTTGTGCTTTGTTCAGGTAGATAAGATTTCAAAACGTGTGCTGTTTCATGTCAGTCTTCAAACTATTCATCTTAATCGTGAAACTGTTTTGTGAGGCTTCCATAGTTCTTCTGTTTAACTTTTTTCTCTCTTTCTGCCTGCTGATGCTTCTAGGACGAAGACCCTGAGGAAAAGGTTGACCATGTAAGACTAATAGGCTTTGTAGGTAGCTGCTGGCTTCTCTGAAGGGGACTAGTAGGACTAAGCAATTAATGTGTCTGCACACTACCTTAAGAGGGGGCTCTCGCAAAGGAGAGTAAGACAAAGTTTTGCCTCGGATGCAATGCCTTTGCTGCATCCTCTGCTCCTATTGCTGACAGGTCTTTTTATTATCTTTGTAACAACTGCTCTTATCAGCTGCTGCATCTTGTTCTGAGGTCACAGATATATGTGTAGCCATTGGAAAGGTACTCTATTTTGATTTAAAAGTCAGGGCAGCAATTGGCTAATACAGTACAAAACCCGACTTCATTTAGATTTGCTGTCCAGTATGGTTAGCGTGCTCCCATAACACAGAAACTTGTCTTCTGGGATTTTGAAGCCTTGCTGGTGTCCCAGAGGAGAAGGCCAGCCAGTAGTAACTAGGATGTGTGCCTTTATTTTCTGTCAGTGTTTTTGTTTCTCCAAGACTTCAGTGCCAGTATCTGTAGTTAATAGGATAGTACAGTGCTTCTTGCCAGGCTCCTGTTACACAGAGGAAAGAAATGCACATCTCCTTTCTCATCCTGCAGCAAACTAAAATACAGCTCAGCAGTCATACTGCATTAAAAGCTGGTGTGGTGCTGTTCAAAACAACCTGAGAACTAGGACCTCTTCCTGCTGAAGTCCTTGGGCTAATTGTGTTGCGCTCCTCCTAACCATGGAATTGGTGTTGCCTGGGTTTTCCTGGCTAGAGTAGCTCTCTGCATATGTTAGACAGCTAATCATGCTCTCCTGTAGTCTTAATTCCTTCTGCTGAAGTGTTAGCCCAGTACTGGTAGCATAATAGAGTCATTTGTGAAAAATTAAAGCCCACAAAAGAAACCCATATCACCCATCTCATTAATTTTGGCCTCAGAAGGGTATGCTCATCACAAGGAGTTAACTGTTCAGATTAGCTCAGTTTTCTCTTGGTAGTGCTAGGGACAATGTCGTAGGGAAGATCCACTGGGTTTATTTGTCAGTGATGGATGGTTCAGTACTATGCCCAGAGCACTTCACCATTTCTCAGGCAAAGAGACCTCCCACTGATGGCTGTAGTTCTGGGGACTGGTTACCCAATGAAAACTTTACCTGATAATTGATCTAACCTCCCCACCTCTCCCTTCACTAGAAGTAGTCCTTACAGTCATTCCTCAGGAAACTAATTCCACCTCAGTACAGTGCCCTAAATCATTGATTCCCAAGGTTTGCTGTACTGAGTAGTGGCTGGTCACATGCCACAGGTGCCTTCTTTCTCCTGGCTGCTAAATTTCATTAAAATGACTAAAGTGGTGTAACTCTTCCACAAGAGCAATTGTTACTTCAGGGATGCTATGCAATGGTGCCTGGCAGGATTTTCCTTTTGGTATGAAGTGATATCTGCTTTTAACCCCTTTGTTTAGATAACTCCTGCACTCTTTATTCAGGCTTATGCTCTGCAGCATCACAGTCACTCTTTACAGTATTTCTGCATTTGTAAATGCCCATGATGGGTAACAGGGTGGTTAACTGAGTGCTGAGAAATCAGAGAATGGTAAGGTTGGAAGGGACCTCAAAGATCATCTCACTTCAACCCCCTGCCATAGGCAGGGACACCTCCCACTAGTACAGGTCACCCAAGGCCTCCTCCAACCTGGCCTTGAACACCTCCAGGGAGGGAGCAGCCACAACCTCCCTGGGCAACCTGTACCAGTGCCTCACCACCCTCACTGCAAACAACTTCTTGGAGGTGTACTAACATTCAGTTTCAATCTCCCCTCTGCCAGTTCAAACCCATTGCCCCTTGTCCTGTCATTGCAAGACCTTGTCAATAGTCCCTCCCCAGCTTTCCTGTAGGCCCCCTTCAGATACTGGAAGACTGCTATCAGGTCTCCTCAAAGCCTTCTCTTCTCCAGGCTGCAGAGCCCCAACTCTCTCACCCTGTCCTCATAACAGAGCTGCTGCAACCCTCTCAGCACCTTCATGGCCTCCTCTGGACCCTCTCCAACAGTTCCATGTCCTTCCTGTGCTGAGGGCTCCAGAACTCCACACAGTACTCCAGATGGGGTCTGATGAGAGCAAAGTAAATCTTCAATGATCAACAAGCTGCTTGTGACTTACAATATTAGGTGCTTACAAACTTGTGTCAGTTGTATCATGAGTCTTTCCCAAACCCAATTATTAGTGGATAAAGTGTGATCCAAAACACTTTATCCCTGCTGTAGTTACTGCCTGGCCAAGCTGAAATGCTTGGCTTCTTGAATCATTTGTCCGAAGTTGGCCCCTTCATCCCCCTGATGGCTCACGTAACCCTTCTCTGAACTCCCTTTGGGCTGTGCTGTTACAGCCTGAACTGTTCCTGGATTTGGGCCCTTTCCTCTTGCTGTGCTCAAGATCCTTTGTGGCTGCCTGAAAACTAGCAAACAGCTCCCTCAGTGCTGCGGCTGTGACCGTACCTGCTGAAGTCCTGCCCTCCAGCCATCTGCCTGCTCTCAGACTTGTTTTCCATCTCCTTGGCAAACCACTCATCTTGGATCTGAGTTTTTGCCAGTTGAGTCACTTCATTTGGCTGTACCTTCCAAGGCTGCCAGGGACATTTAGCCAAAGGCTGTGAGGCTGATCAATGGTATAATAAAGGGTGTATCCTGATATCTCAGTTAATTTGCAGAGGCAGGAGTACGAACGTGGCTGTGAGCCAAGATTTTGCTGGGTTCTCTTCCTGGCATTGCCACAGATTTGCTTTGGGGCCTTGGAGAAATCCCTGTTCTAGTTTGCTTTAGTCCCTGTCAGAGCTTTGTGTGGAGGATGTGTGGGGATTCCCTAAACATAGGTAGGTGTAGCAAAACCCTCAGCCTGTATTGGGTGCCTGTGTCATGTGTAGATAATCTCAGGATGGGCCTTTGGATCTGTTAAGCTGGAGACTGCAGTGTGCTTGAGACTGTCCTGTGGAGTTCTGGCCCCGTTCTGAGAGCTCTGGTAGTGCATATACCTGCACTAGCAGTGAGTGACCCTGATCTCCATTCTGTGTTCTGTAGCCTTTAGCACTGTAGCAGGACTTTTGCTTGCCTTTGGGGATCTCCAGTAATGGAAATGTTCCGTTTCAGTGTTGAAATTGCTTGCTTAATACAAGAAGATTACATCCACAATGTCTTTTCCAAGCTGGAAGATACTGATTTTATAATGGATCAAGTAATGCTTCCCACCTCTCTAGAGGATATTACATGTGATGGCAAACCTATGAGCTGGGGCTGCAGGGAAGGACTTTCTAGCTGGATGCAACAGTATTTTAGCAGGAAGAGATTTGTACCAGTCCTAATGAGTCCAGCTGGGACCTTACTCTCTAGCAGTGCTTTGGTGGACATGCCTTAGGTAGTCTCAAGTTCCTTCATGGACTAAAGCAGGGAGAGTGCCCAATTTGTTAGCTAGCTGGATGCTGACCCCTGGGGCAGTGTATCATTCAAAGTTTGAGTGACAACGCGCTCTGAGGCAACAACTGGTAGGAGGATTTGAGGATCTGACCTTTCCAGAGGGGGCAACCAAGTCCTTCTGTAGTTCTGTTTCCCAGGACTTCTAAACAGACTTGGGTTGAAACATGGGCTGTTGTGTTTTATGAGGAAAGGCTGAGGGAGCTGGGTCACTTTAGCTTGGAGGAGACTGAAGGGTGACCTCATTAATGTTTATAACTATGTGAAGGGTCAGTGTCAGAAGGATGGAGCCAGGCTCTGCTCACTGATGTCCAGTGATAGGACAAGAGGCAGTGGGTGCAAGCTGGAGTGCAGGAGGTTATGACTAAGCGAAAGGAAAAACTTTTTTTGCTATGAAGGCAGCCAAACACTGGAACAGGCTGCCTGGAGAGGTTGTGGAGTCATCTTCTATGGAGATGTTCAAAACTCTCTTGGATGCATTCCTGTGTGACCTACTCTTATGTGCTCCTGCTCTGGCAGGGAGGTTGGAGTGGATGATCTTTTGAGGTCCTTTCCAACATGCAGTGGTCTGTGGTTCTGTGAGCACATCAGGAACAATTGCTTCCTGTGGTAGTTTGAGGGGTCTCAGGTTCCCTTAAGAAGACCACAGAGATGAAGTGCTGTCCCAGGGGACAGACTTGGTCATCACAGGATATTGTAATATTGTTAGCACAGGAAGGACATGGAAGTGTTGGAGCAGGTCCAGAGAAGGCCGTGAAGGTGCTGAGAGGGTTGCAGCAGCTCTGCTATGAGGACAGGCTGAGAGAGTTGGGGCTCTGCAGCCTGGAGAAGAGAAGGTTTACAGGAGACCTTAGAAGAGACCTTCCAGTATCTGAAGGGAGCCTACAGGAAGGCTGGGGAGGGACTATTGACAAGGTCTTGCAATGACAGGACAAGGGNATTGACAAGGTCTTGCAATGACAGGACAAGGGGCAATGGGTTTAAACTGGCAGAGGGGAGATTTAGACTGGATGTTAGGAGGAAATTCTTTCCAGTGAGGGTGGTGAGACACTGGAAGAGATTGCTCAGGGAGGTTGTGGATGCTCCCTACCTGGAGGTGTTCAAGGCCAGGTTGGAGGAGGCCTTGAATGAACTGTACTAGTGGGAGGTGTCCCTGCCTATGGCAGGGGGTTGGAACTAGATGATCTTTGAGGTCCCTTCCAACCTTACCATTCTGTGATTCTATTCTCTTCTGATTTCCAGTATCATAGCTATAAGGCAGTGCCTGGCTGATAGCACTCTCTTCCCTTCTCCTCCTTGCCTTTCCTCCCTTCACCTCTTCTCTCCAGGAAGGGTGGCATCCCTCCTTACCTAATGGGTTGTGTGGGGGAGATGGCTTTTAGCTGGCAGGGAATTTTGAGCTGTGTCATAAGGCCTCCTAAGGTGGGGAGAGCAGTTCTGGCCTACTCTCAGGCCTGCTGAGGGTGGAAGGGGTAGAGGATTCTAGAAGGTTTTAGTCTGATAGGCTTGGCCTATCTTGTGGATGTATCCATTCCACCTGATTGCCTTTTGCATATATGCATCAGTAAATAGGATCTTCCTTTAAACTTCTAATCAGCAGGCAGCAGGCAGTATCTTTGTTGTGACTCTTTAAAAGCAATGTCATTTCTGTCCTTCAGTCCCAGGCAGCTCATGGCCCTAAACTGGGGCACTTCCAATGATTGTTTGTTGGAAGAACAATTATCACAGAAATTTAAGTGCCTGAAATGTGAAAGCAGCTGTGGACTTACATTGCTCAGTTGCCCACTGCGGTGGGGTTGTTTGAGTGTATTTGTGCCCTAAAATACAATGCAGAATAGTGCAGAGATCCTCTGGTGAGAAGCAACCTGCACTGTACCTGGGGAGGTACCAGCTTGGTGAGCAGAGGTACTTAAAGCTAGACCAGTTCCAGACTTGAGCTGACTCACCTGGATCCTGCTTGCAGGTGTGTCTGCACCTGTGGTGTAGACATGGCCTGGGGCTTGATATGATCAGGGCCTTTAATCAGAGCGGTGTTTTCCTGACCCAGTTCTTACCCTTGCACAGTGGTTGGCACCCAACTCCAAACTCATTCCATTGCCTGGTCTCAATCTGCACAGCAGCATCCTCACATGAGCTCTTCCTTGCATCCCCTGAAACTTAGAAAAGTGCAGCTGAGGAGCCCAGCACTATCTACACTCTGCTGGTTGCTTACTGGAGGACTTTATTTGTGTAAAAATA
>VWZE01007835.1:1080393-1098107 GCA_013396675.1 Eubucco bourcierii
TTTCCAGTATCATAGCTATAAGGCAGTGCCTGGCTGATAGCACTCTCTTCCCTTCTCCTCCTTGCCTTTCCTCCCTTCACCTCTTCTCTCCAGGAAGGGTGGCATCCCTCCTTACCTAATGGGTTGTGTGGGGGAGATGGCTTTTAGCTGGCAGGGAATTTTGAGCTGTGTCATAAGGCCTCCTAAGGTGGGGAGAGCAGTTCTGGCCTACTCTCAGGCCTGCTGAGGGTGGAAGGGGTAGAGGATTCTAGAAGGTTTTAGTCTGATAGGCTTGGCCTATCTTGTGGATGTATCCATTCCACCTGATTGCCTTTTGCATATATGCATCAGTAAATAGGATCTTCCTTTAAACTTCTAATCAGCAGGCAGCAGGCAGTATCTTTGTTGTGACTCTTTAAAAGCAATGTCATTTCTGTCCTTCAGTCCCAGGCAGCTCATGGCCCTAAACTGGGGCACTTCCAATGATTGTTTGTTGGAAGAACAATTATCACAGAAATTTAAGTGCCTGAAATGTGAAAGCAGCTGTGGACTTACATTGCTCAGTTGCCCACTGCGGTGGGGTTGTTTGAGTGTATTTGTGCCCTAAAATACAATGCAGAATAGTGCAGAGATCCTCTGGTGAGAAGCAACCTGCACTGTACCTGGGGAGGTACCAGCTTGGTGAGCAGAGGTACTTAAAGCTAGACCAGTTCCAGACTTGAGCTGACTCACCTGGATCCTGCTTGCAGGTGTGTCTGCACCTGTGGTGTAGACATGGCCTGGGGCTTGATATGATCAGGGCCTTTAATCAGAGCGGTGTTTTCCTGACCCAGTTCTTACCCTTGCACAGTGGTTGGCACCCAACTCCAAACTCATTCCATTGCCTGGTCTCAATCTGCACAGCAGCATCCTCACATGAGCTCTTCCTTGCATCCCCTGAAACTTAGAAAAGTGCAGCTGAGGAGCCCAGCACTATCTACACTCTGCTGGTTGCTTACTGGAGGACTTTATTTGTGTAAAAATAACCCCAGTGATTTAGGCACTGTCCAGCCACTCTCGTTCAGAAACTCCATGACCTAGGAAGTTGTGTGTCATTGTGATGCAGTCCCTTTTGCACCACCAGCTTGCATTGCTGTAAGATCTAGAGAGTGTGGCATATGCCTGGGACAAAAATTTCCTGTTCCCAAAGACCTTACAGTCTGACTGTATTGTTTAACGTGCAGTTCTCCTCTGTGATATTCCACTTGCAGGAATATTCCTTACCAGGGGCTAGCTGCTTTTTGTATGTGACATATTGCCAGGGCTTTGCCTTCTTAGGCATGTAATTGGGAGTGGAGTGAACTGGCAGTAGACAGCTCTTGAAGCCTGGGAGGGTTCTCTGAGGCAGAATTTCCTGTAGCTGTTGCACATTGTGAGTGCCCTCCCATTTGTGTCCTGGACTGAGCTGCAATTGTCTCTCCATGTCCACAAATTTGTCATCTGTCTGGGTTCTTGCATTGTGCTAATAAATACCCTCCTCCAAAGGGAAGCAGCATCCAAGGAAGCACTGGCTTTTTGCCTGCTTCCATTTTACAGAGGTTGCTGCTTTTTTTTTTTTTTTTTCTCCTCCCAGCAGTCTTCTGGTTGCTTGTAGAAATGCTGGACTCCCAGCCCGATCCTGGGGACCGCTCAGCTGGAAGCTGGCCAGATTCTTCAGGAGGAATCTCAAAAATGCAACTGAACTTTTGTTCCCTAATTAGGCCAACTTCCCCAGTGTGAGCCCCAGCACTGCATGGCCTGCAGCTCCCCAAGGCATCACACTGTGCACTCTCTCCTGTGCACCCCGAGTGGCTGGCCAGCAGGACAGCTATTTCCAGCCTTCTGAGCTTATCTGCTAGCCTTTTGATGACATCTACAGAAATAGCATTTCTAGTCAGCCATGTTTCCTGGCCTGTCTAGTAGCATCCTCCATGCTTGGCCACTGTGGTGTTGGCTTGATGTCCTTCGATTAGGGACAATCCCATAAAACATTATTTTAATAAAAGCTTTTCCTTTCCCACACATTTATTTCATGCTTTGAGTGGAAAAGCGTCACCCACCTGAAGGCAACAGAAGACCCCATCTGGAGTACTGTGTACAGTTCTGGCTCCCCCAGCACAGGAAGGACATGGAACTGTTGGAGCGAGTCCAGAGGAGTCCACTAAGATGCTCAGAGGGCTGCAGCAGCTCTGCTATGAGGACAGGCTGAGAGAGTTGGGGCTCTGCAGCCTGGAGAAGAGAAGCCTTCCAGGAGACCTTAGAGTAACCTACCAAAGTCTGAAAGGGGCCTACAGGAAGGCTGAGGAGGGACTATTGGCAAGGTCTTGCAATGACAGGACAAGGGGCAATGGGTTTGAACTAGCAGAGGGGAGATTTAGACTGGATGTTAGGAGGAAGTTGTTTGCAGTGAGGGTGGTGAGACACTGGCACAGGTTGCCCAGGGAGGTTGTGGCTCCTCATCCCTGGAGGTGTTGAAGGCCAGATTGGAGGAGGCCTTGAGTGACCTGTGCTAGTGGGAGGTGTCCCTGCCTATGGCAGGGGGCTGGAACTAGATGATCCTTGAGGTCCCTTCCAACCTTACCATTCTATGATTCTATCATAAGAACTGTAGTAGTGGTAGAGATGGATGGGAATGTGTCTGTAGCATCAGGTAGTAGCAAAGTAAGAGATGCTTATGCCTAGGAGGGCTGTAGGAGCACTTAACCTGAGAAGATTTTGCTTGGTAGCCCCTTGCTCAGAGAATTAGATTGTTGTGTGCTGCTTCATTGTTTTCATGCAGGGCAGAGCATGAAAACAGGTCAAGGTTCCAAATGCTGCAATATGACAGCTTTCCTAGCAGGCACATATGCAAGCTGACCACTGTTTTAGGGAAGAAATTCTTGATATGAGCTGCTTCTCTACTTGCTATGATAGCTAACAGAGAATATTTGAAGCTCTCCAAGAACTTTCTCTGTCTCCATGGTGCTTTCTCTAGTAAAGGAAGGTCAAGGGCCACAAAGAGGGACAGTTTGTGGATGAAATGGAAAACCAGTCTTTTCTGATAGGGCTTTAAAACTTAGAAGTTCTTGGAGGGTATTCAATAAAATCAAATGCACAACATGGTAAAGAAGGCTAGCAGAGATGGGTGGTTGTTTGCAGAAAGCTGAGGCTTGTATGTATCTGGGAATTAAGCCCTTTTTCATATCATCTGTTTTCTGAGTTCAGTACAGATTGTCAGTGTTATGTGGCTGCTTGGAAGCAGTGGGGCTATTTGACTTACAGCTTCTTAATTAGTACCAGTCAAAACTAATTCATCAGGCCTGTTTGTGGAGATTGGCTTTTCCTCAGCCAAGGGAAGCCTCAGGCAGCTTGCTGGAGAAGAGCAAGCTCCAGACTGACCATACTAATTTCCTTCTGATCTGTGGTCGATATTGGATAATAATCAAGGCAGATCCATACTGCATAAAATCTCAGTGTTTCTATGTTGGATGGAACATAGATGCCACACGTTTTAGGAGCTCTATTATGTGACAGAAAAATTGTGTGTCCTCTGTTGCATGCTATCAATGTCATTTTGTCCCTGCTTCCCTGCACAGAGTGCTCACAGTTTCAGAGGAGTTGTCAAGTTGATGAAGGTAAATTAGTTCATATTTCCAGATCCACCTGAGAATCTGAGGGACCCAACGCGGCCCTAATTTGCCTGTGTTGTGTAGGTCCTCAAAGAAACTTTGCTGGACCCTCAGGATCTGGAGACACAGAGTAGTTGCTTCTCTGAGGGGGGGCAGCGTGCAGCTAGCCCATTCAAAACTGCAGGCATGATCTGACAAGTAGTCTGCAAATTTCTGCCTTAATGGGGAAGCCAAATTAGAATTCTACATCTGTTTGATAAGAAGGGGCCTAACTACAGATAAAGAAGGTAGGCTTTCTACTTTAATGTAGGAGAGATGGAATTCAGGCCAGTCATTTTTGAAAGGGAGAGATAAAATGGTAGTAGTATGAGAGTATAGGTGAGGAAGGTGGACTGAGAAATACTGGAAAAGGGACATCACAAAAATGGTGAAATGTATTTCTGAGAAAAACCAGAAGCTTAGCCCATGTCAGTGTTCCTTGAAAAAGGGGATGATCTGCAGAAACTAAGGTAGAGGAAATCTGGAGATAACTGACAAAGCTTAAATAGGAAAGCAAACCACAGTGAGCATTAGTTAATGCTGAGAAAGCAGCTGAGCAGCAAGAGCTTGCAGAAGGCTGTTGTAGGAGCTGGTGGAGTACCAGAGCACCAGAACAGCAAACCATTTAGGTGTATAGCTTACCTTTGCACCTGGGAACATGCATGAGAATCTTGCCCCAGATACAACACACAGGTAGCAACAAGTTGTGATCATTTAAAGCCCATGGTCTTTTTTACCAAGAAGGAAGGTGTGTTCAGGAGCACTCTTCACAGAACCACACAACATTGTGGGTGGGAAGGGACCTCAAAGGATCATCCAGTCCAACCTCCCCTGCCAGAGCAGGATCACCTGGAGTAAGTCACACAGGAATGCATCCAGGTGGGTTTTGAATGTCTCCAGAGAGGAAGACACCACAACTTCCTTGGGCAGTCTATTCCAGTGTTTTGTCACCCTCACAATGAAAAAGTTTTCCCTTACGTTCACGTGGAACCTGCTGTGCTCCAGCTGATACCCATTGCCCCTTGTCCTGCCATTGGACATTGCTGAGTAGAGCCTGGCTCCATCCTCCTGACCCTGACCCTTCACATAGTTATAAACATTAATGAGGTCACCTTTCAGTCTTTGCTTCTCCAAGCTAAAGAGACTCAGCTCCCTCAGCCTTTCCTCATGAGGGAGATGTTCCACTCTATCATCTTTGTGGCCTTTGCTCCACTGCAGAAGAACAGTGTCCTCTGTTTGTGCACGGGTCCCTCTGGCTTGACATTCTTCCCACTGCAGTGTCCCTACCTGTCACCATATTACAGCAATACACAACATTGCATTTTCAGTTGTAAATTATGCTGAGGTTTTGGAAATGTGAAAGCAGAGGAAGGCAGGTTTATTTACTTGACAGAAGTGCATGTGGCGTGTGACCTTATTATGGCACTTTGCAGGCAGCTAACAAAGAAAACCTATTTATCCTCAGCTGACAGTTGCCATTGCCTTTCTTCTTACTAGTGCTTCTGTAGGCAGTTCAAAAGAGAATTAGCTGATTTATTGCAAGAGGAATAAGGGACCTGTAGGTATATGTGAGGTGTTTGTCAGGCTCTGACAGACACTCAGGGCTGCCTGGTGTGTATGGTCAATGGGAAGATGTTAGAATATCGGCAAGATGCTGGAATTGAGCCCTTAGATGCAGTGGAGTCATGCCCTGTGCGAAGACTGGGGCAGTCACCCTCCTGTCAGGAGTGTCCCACTTTAGATAGCTTCTGAAGGCTAGTGTTGGTGATCATAGAAGCAAAGAACCATAGAATGGCCTGGGTTGGAAGTGAGCTCCAGTGGTCTAGTCCAACCCCCTCTGCCATAAGCAGAGACGTTCTCAACTGTATCATGTTGTCCAGAGCCCCGTTGAGCCTCACTTTGAACATCTCCAGGGATGGGGCCTCAACTAGCTGTTCCAGTGTCCCAGTATCCTCATGGTAAAGAAATTATTCCTCACATCCAATCTAAATCTACTCTTCTGTAGTTTGAAACCATTGCCCCTCATCCTACCACTGCAGACCTTTGTAAACAGTCCATCCTCCTTGTAGACTTCCTTCAGGTACTGGAAGGTCAATGAGAGAATTAAACTTTGTCATGCCCTGCAGATGCTATGTGTTCCCTCAGCCTTAAGGCCCAGGTTCTTCGGTGACACTTAGGTGACTGCATGCACCTTTGGAAGGAGTTGTGAGGCTGTGTGTTGGGAATACATCCAGCTGGCTGTCAGAGGTATGAGGGGAGGAGGATTGCTTGCATGGGAAGGATCCATGTGGGAGGGAGCGTGTGTTTGAGGTAGGGGTGTGTGTAATGGGAATAGGGTTGTTTATGTGGGCATGCACGCCCATATGTGGTGTGTTTTTTCCCCTTTCCTGGGCTATGGGTGTGTCGAGATCAACTGAATTCAAAATGCTCCTTTTTTGGCACTATAGCCTCTTCTCTGGTTTGGCATCTTAAGAATCTGGGGGAATCATTTAAAGATCAGAAAACTCCATTCACTTGGGCCCCTGAAGGCTTCACATTCTGTGACATGGTCATTCCAGTCGACTGAGCTCTGTCCCCTGCGGATGAGCCCATATAAGGAGGCTGTTTCCTGCGTTTCATGCTCCCTGCCTGTCCCTCTGCCCTCCTGTGCTCCCTTTGCTGAAGAAAGTTGGTATTTTGGGACCGCAGCTCCTGCCTCATTCCTGCTCCCTGTTTATTTTTGGAGGATGACTATTTTTGCTCCTATCAGGAAGGTATGCAGGGTCATGCCCTGCTCCCTGCAGCATGCAGCAGCTGCCCCTGGCAGGGTCTCTTAATTTCCCACACTCACAAACAATGCTTCTGCTTCAAGAAATAAACACAGGAGACCTGTACCGTCAGGGGTTAGTTCAACCTCTTCCCCATCTGTGCAAGAGGTAATTTGACTTTGGCTCAGGGTTGACCTCACTACACTTGCAAGGTCCCCTCTTGTCAAGTCAAAAGTCCTCAGGAGTCACACAGCTCCTTCCCTTTAAGAAAAGCTGTGGGAGCCACCTGTACCCCATCATTGCTCCAGCTTAGACTCCTTTGCAGTTACTCTTTTTCCCTCTGTTGGGACATCTTTTACCCAATATCCATTCTCGTGGTGGTCCATTCACAGGTCCCTATAATCTGCCTTCCCTCACTGGGCTCCATCAGTTGGTAGCTTTATAACCTGAAATTAATCCTCTGTGTTCACCTTGCTCCTCTGCTTTTGCCACTGCCTGTCACGCAGAGCACTGAAGGTGCTGCTCTATGAGATGTTTCAGGCAGGGGGAACTGAGCCAAAAACTGCAAAAGGCAACAAGCAGCACCTACACGGTGGCTCCAGCAGGTCTAGGGAGGTTCTTCTCCCTCTCTGTTCTGCCCTGGTGAGACTACACCTGGAGTATTATGTCCAGTTGTGGGTTTCCTAATTCAAGAGAGACAGGGATCTGCTAGAGAGAGTCCAATGGAGAGCCATGGTGATGATTAGGGGACTTCAGCAGCAGGGAGACGGAGACATGAGGCTGTTTAGTCTCGAGAAAAGAGTACTGAGAGGGAATCTGATCAATGTCTATAAATATCTGAGGGGTGGGGGTCAAGTGGATGGGGGCAGTTTCTTTTCAGTGGTGCACAGTAATAAGAACAGTGGATACAAACTGAAACATAGAAGGTTTCACCTCAACATAAGGAGAAACTTCTTTACAGTGAGGGTGACAGAGCACTGTAACAGACTGCCCAGAGAGGTTGTGAGTCTCCTCTGGAGACTTTGAAAACCTGCCTGGACCCATTCTTGTTTGGACTACCCTAGATGATTCTGCTTTTGGACTCGGTGATCTTTGGAGGTCCCTTCCAACCTCTTAACATTCTGTGATTCTGTGATATGGTGGGAATTTGTGGCCCTGTTCTCTGAAGATTCCAGTCATAAGCCCTGAACTCAGTTCCAGGTTTTTTCCTGCCATGCATCAGAGTGCTGTGTAGGACAGTGCAAGAAAATAGCAGGAAGTATCTTTATGCTCCAGATTAATTTCCCTGTCAGCTTTTCAGTGATGGCGGTGATGGGATTCACCTCAACTAACTTCAGAGGTGTTGGGTATGGCTGGCTGTATTCAAACTTGGTATCTAACCTCCTATTCTAGACAGTGGACAAAAGCAGACACTTTTTAGTAGCAGCTTCTCACATGACATGTAACAGATGTCTTGTACCCTGGGAAATGCAGGCAGCAGTAATGAACAACTTCCCAGTGTACCATATTTTGCCAGGAGAGTGCATCCATTGTGGATCACTTGTCCTGGACAAGTCAAAGGCACACAGTCCTGCAGCCTGTCAATATACTGATGAGAGCAAAATATATTTTGCTTGCAGAAACAGTTAAAAACCCCTTCTGCAATGTTTATCTTCCATTTATTTTATGAATAAGTGGCATCTTAAACACAATCTCTCCAGCTGTTAGTTAGTAAAGTGTAACATTAGTCTGTGTGGACCTGGTGACTCAGTTGGCTTGCTTTGTCTTGCCTGGAGCTGGCTGTAACATGTCTCTTCTCTTTAATAAAGGGTCCACCACCTAAACCACCACGCCGGCAAGGAGGCTGGGCAGATGATCCTGTACTGGCACCTACCAAGTGAGTCCTCACCTCTTCCCTTATTAGGAGTGGCTTAAGCATGGATTAAGTGAACATCAGTGGTTGGGCTTTGCTGTCACAGGCATTGGAACAATTTTTCTGGATGTTTTAGGTGGCCTTGTGTCTCCAATATTGCTGTAAGTCCTTGAGACCATTGGCATACTTCTGCTGCCTAATGCTTTTTAAAATTCGGCCTGGCAGGGCTCAGAAGTGTGTACATGTCACTCTGTGTCAGAGGCAGTGTCCTCGTTGCCTGGTACAGTAGCTGGAAGGAGTTGTGAACATAATGAGCATGTTAAATGCAGGAGCTGGGAGGGAGGGGTTTGACTGGTTGCGTCCTTTCCAGGAGAGTGACACATGACAGTGCCCCACTGACAAGAATGCAATGAACAGTCCAGGATTTAGTGATCAACCTTGACAGTAAAGGTGAAATTTGTCAATGTTTATGTGTGTACAGTGCTATGGTATAATAGAGATGGATGGAGATGGTCAGCAAGAAGAGATGGGAGGGAAAAAGTATACAAATGGCAGAGTGTAGGTTGAGAAGCCTGATGCTTTTGAAGGACACCTAAGGAAAGGGAAATAATCTGGACATGACAATAGGTATGAAACCCAAAGAACACTGCAGACTGGGAGGAGATTACTTGGTTTCAAGCTGTTTATGATTTTCCAAGCTGTAAAGTGGTGCTGGTGTTTTATTTCTTATTTACAGAGCTGAAAGGCTCAGTTATGTCTGGTTCTGAGCTTGCTTGTATATATTAAGGTCTATAATACAAGTGTGTATGTCTGGACAAATATTTTTGAGGCACTCTGATTTGTGGGAGTTATGGATTCTCTTTTCTGAAACACTGAGAATGGGAGAGAACATCCAGAAGGATGTTATAGTCAATCTTTCTGGAAGGTGAGAAAGATGATCTATATTCTTGAGGCAGCCTTTCTGCAAAACAGTACTTTTCTGGGAAAATTATCACTGTCTGAAGAACAAATCAGCTGAAAATCTGGAGACTGGAGTGAAGCAAAGAATAAAGATCTCATCTTGAGCTCCTTCTTTTCCTTTCCGGTTTAACTCCGATAATGGTATTATTTTTCATAGACTGGCTACATCTAAAAGTTGCTCTTGCAGAGATATATCCAACTCAGGGTTATAAGAAATGCCATCAGTGGTCCTGGATCTTTGCAGCACCATCAGAAGCTTTATGGAAATGTGATGGCAGAGAACAAGGGTGAATTACTTTGTTTAGGAAACGTAAATGCTGTCATTGTCGGCTAGGTGAAGGACTGGAGTGGAGGTAATGCAGCTCTTCAAGGCTGTGGCTCGAAGGGACAGCCTACAGGTTCCTGGTGTAACAGCCTGGTGCCATGTGTAACTTCAGGATGATTTCCATTGTTTGGTGTTAGTCTCATCTGATAGATTTGGAGCAGTAGCTATGTAAGTGGTGCTTCTCCAGCATCCCAACTGCTTGGTTCACAGATAGAGCAGGTGTCTGGAGTAAGTGATCCGATGAGGTTGGATGCAATTCAGCTGCAGAAGCAGAAAAGGAGATGGAAGGCTGCAGACATTTATAGCTGTGAGACAGGTACAAGGATGTGCACAATGGGATGTGAGATGAAGATGTGCCCTTTTCTCAGTCATGCATATGATGCCATGTAATATCTGACAGTATTCCTTTGTATTAAGAGCTTTTATTCAATAAATGTTACGAAGGGAGCTTTGTTCTGACTTTCTTTAATCATAGGAGGTACAAGGATTTTATGCAACTAGTTCCTCTGTCCTTTCTTTCAGCTGCATACCCAAGCTGGTCTCTCTCCTTCTCTCCTTTAAAAAAATCTGAGATGCTAGCCTCTAAGGCTGTCTTTGTGACATATCCCAGAGTAAAGCTTTCATGTGAAAGCTCTGAGTCATTGGCTGATGTCATACCAGTGTTGCTGTAGCTTTGTTGTTTCTGTTTTCTCAGGCTCTGTCTCCCCACAGCTTTTCAACCAATCTGGCTCAGTCTGGAAGCCCATCAAGTTAACTTGCTTCAGTTTTACTGGTGTAGATGTAGTTGAAATAACATGCTGCTGTCAATACTTCTGATGCAGATGTATGTATACCAGTTTCACTGAGCCTATGCTTGGGAATTGTGCTGCTTTAAGTAATTTGGTTTTCAGAACTGTCAATGTTAAAATTTGTGTTTTTTTTTTTTAATTATAAAGGAAGGATGATCAGAGTGGCTACAGATAGATTTGCTGTGTTGTCTAAGTATACTGTTGGTCAAATGGGATACTGCAGTCACTTGTGAAGTGATCTTGTAGCTGTTTATATCTGCTTGTTTGAGGTCTAAGCTTTCAGTTCTGCTGCTGAGTGATCCAGCCAGTTGCAGCTGCACACTTGTTGCTTTACCTGCATGGATACTTAAACTCTCTTCTGCTGTATTTCTAGTTCAGAGTCTTATGAATATGAAATGATCACTTGTTTTTGTTTTTTTTTTTTCTACCTTTGCTACTCCCTGTTAGTCCCTTCCCTGCCCAGCTCTTGTCATAGCAAGGCGAACTTGCAAATATTCTCTCCATCTACTGGCTGTTTCCATCAGGCTACTGCTGTCTCAGACTGTTGCAAGGCAGGAAGAAGATCCTTAAAGTTTTCTAACTTGTAATTAGTTTTGGAATTAATTTGCACAGGTGGTGTGCAAGTAAGATAAAGTATTTTATCAGGAGTTTCCACAGCATTTACAAGTGTCAGATGTTTAAATTCCTGACAACTATCAAAGTGCTGTCTTTTGCTGATAAGTTTTCCGAAGTCAAGCATGGAAAGATTTGGACTCTTGGTACCTCAGTAGAACAGCTGTCATTGCTAGGAGGCCCATTTGTAAATCTGGATAATCATGAGGGCTGCAGGCAAGTATCTGAGCAAACCTTCAGACTGGTCCTCTGCAGTCAGCCAGTGAGTGGTGGAAAGTAGTGACAGAAGACTCTTTTTTTCCTTACTGATGGGGGCCCTCTGCACCTGGCTCTGCTGTATTTATGTGAATTTGTACTTGGAGAGAAGAATCACTTGCTATGAGAAGAGGCTGTCCTATTGCTGCCCCAGCAATATTCTAGCCCCGGTATTAGAGGGAAGGCAACCAGCCAAGAAGATAGGCAGCCACCTGGGGCCTAGTACCCTGCTGAGATTACATGAGTAATAGTAATTACAGCTGGCTTGGCTACAGAAGCAGCTCTCCAACCACTGGATGGAGCCCAAGTGCCATTCTGAAGGCTGTGCTGATGTCCTTAATGACATCAGTGTTGACACTTGTGACAAGCAGAGCAGAGGTTTATTGTCAGGTTATCTCATGCATCAGAAGGAAGAAACACCAAGTGCCTGCCAATGGGAAAATGAAAAAGGAACTCATAGTTTTGCATGGTGGTGAGCATTTGACAAAAGAGAGATGCTGTCTGGATCCATTTAATTCCAGCTTTTGCTGATCTCATCTATCTGACTTTCTTTATAGAATTTCTTCAGATTTTCTCCCTATTAGTATTTTTATTTCGTTGCTTCTCAGGACATTTCCAGTCTACAGAGGTCCTTGATTCCTTTTGGTTTTGCAGTCAACCTCTTAAAATTCATAGACAGCAGCTAAGGTTGTCTCATTTCAGGTGGTCCTGCAAGCAAAGTGTTGCTTTCAGTAGGAAGTTTCTTCCAGTGCCTGCATATGTCCCTCCTTTCCTCCACAGGGATTGTGGCAGTTTAGCAACAGGTGCTTCAGCTGCAGCTGAAATGTCTCTTTTCTGACTGATAGCTCACACAGAGTTGGAATAATCAAGACCTCTTTAGGAAAATGACTGTGTTGAAGTATTTTGGAGCAGAAGTGGTGGCATAGTGTCCAGGAATACATTTTACAAGAAGGTGACTATTAAAGGTCTGTAGGAAGGAAGGAGTTGCAGTCAGGGTGATCTGTAGGAGCAGCCTCCACGTAGATATCATTTAGGGCTTTGGAGGGTGTGCAGTGGTGAGATTGCACCCTAGAGCTGGAGGAAAGTTATTTAAGAGATTAAGGAGTTTTATGATTTAAGGTCTCTAGAGGTAAGTAAAGTTAAAAACCTCCTGTTTCAAAAATATGGGCTTAAACTGTCCTGTGTTGTATCTACATGAGATGACCCCTGAGAGTGCCTGGTTTATAGAACCTCCAGCCATCCCTGTCTTGCAAGTGGGAGTAGTAAAGGGCTCATGAGTTTCTCTGTCTGATATGGTGAGGGAAGCTTGTGTCATTGCTTCTGCCCTCTACTCCCAGCCTGCATGTGCTGAGGTGAATCTCGGTCTGGGCTTCCCTGCGGTGCTGCCATGTTAGGAGTGGAGCCAGGCTCCTGGCTGTGGGGAAGATGGCAGCCTCGCTCTGCGTCTTGCAGCCATCCGTGGATGTCCTCAGTGATGTGAGGAGTATAGGCACAAAGGATCAAGGCTGCCAAGTGAGGGGGCACAACTCAGAAGGAGAAGAAAGAAAAGGAAGTCTGATTAAGTTTTGTCTTGAAGTGTCTGTTTTTGGGTTTGTCCCTGCATTGATCTGCAAGGGAATGAGGCAAGTAATGGCCCCTTGGGGACCTTCAGGACTTTCCTCTCAATGTCAGCCGTCATTTTCAATCACCCTCTCCCTCCCAGCCATTAATTTTGGCCCAGGATCATGGGGACTTGTCCATCTATCACTCCTAATTGACACTAAATGATCTGTCAGTTTATTGATGAACGGCAGGAGTGGAATTGTCACAATATATTTTACTTTCTAACAACTCCTCCTGACAATTTTACCTTGTCCATCTCACTCTCCTCACATAAATCTCCATTGGCCTCTCATTCCTACTCTTGGGCTGATCTGGTGCCAGCCGCCTCCATGCCATCAGCACGCATCAAGGACATCAAGATGGCGGTGAGCCGCAATGTGCAGGCCCAGGCTGGGATTTTTTTCCTGTCTCACTTCTCCTCCCCCTTCCCCCTAGCCTTTGGTTTTGTTGGCTTTGGGTTTTTGGTTGTTTTTTTGTTTGGTTTTTGTTTTGAAGGCTGGATGTTCTCAGAATGCTAACAGACTTTTGTCATCTTGTCCCTCTGTGTCATTGCTGGGATGATCTTGCTTTGATGTTTCCGTTTAGGCTCTGTAAAGGTAAGGGGCCCTGTCCCTGGAGGTATTCATAGGGAGGCTCAACAGGGCTCTAGTTGAGGATGCCCCTGCTGACTGCAGTGGGGATTGGACTAGTTGACCTTCAGAAGTCCCTTCCAACCCAGACCATTCTATGATTCTATGAAACAGGGAAGTCCCTAAAAGACAAATGAGTCACCTGAAAACCCTTTAGCACCATGACTGTGATGTGGGTTTTTTTCCTTTTAGTCCTGCAAGAGTTCCCTGCAAAAGGAAAATGCTGGGCTTGTGCCCATTCCTGTGTCTTTATAGTGCCCAGAAATGCCTGGTTGGGCTCTTTTTTTCTTTTTTTTTTTTTTTTCTATTTTCTTTTTTATCTTCTCTCTCTCTTTTTTTAATTTGTGTTTATTTTTTATCTCTTAGTCAAGTTTTATTTGACTTCTTTTTGCTGAACAACACTGAGCATTGGAAGAACTAACAACTAGCAGTATTGGAGCTGCTCGCTCCCCTAGAAGATGAAACCTGCATGATGAAAATGGGGCAAGATTGTCACACACTGGGTAACATCCCATGTATGCTGCTGAGGTGGCAGAATGTGTTCAGGGTGAAGTCTCTTTGATTCTTTTGTTTGAGGACAAAGCATCTTCCTTCCTCAGTTCTCTGCAGTCTCAAGGAACTTATCAGGAAATTCAGGGGATACTATCTTGCTGTCCCAAATATTTACGGTTTAAAAATCAAAACCTCCTTGAAGAAGACGTGCAACTTGCAGCCCTTTTGTGTCCATCAAAGCCAAGACTCCAAACTTCTCTTGCCTTTGTAGGTCACCTCTAAATTGGCTATGAAGTCTAGCTTAATACTTTTTTCAGTGGAAAGAAGCTTAGGGTGATCTGATCTACTTGCTTGGCCCTATTTCTGCCCCACTTCATCCAGTCCCCTTTTCCATATGATCTCTCTACTGTTCATAAAACATTAAGAATTTGCATATTATTTAATCCAAGTTCTTAAAATACTTTCTTTCAGAAGCTGTTGCACTCAAATAGTACAAGGTGTCATTAAGTAGTAAACACCTAGTTCTTTCTGGTGTTTTTAATTTAAGGCAAATCCCTAGTAGAAAGTCTTCAGCCCAGTACTTTAGAATCAAAAGTTTGTACTGTTGTGGGATTAAAAAAAACCCAAAACCAAACAAAACAACAAACCAAAACCAAACCCACCAACCCTGATAGTTTTTCTCTGCATTTTAGTTTTAAGTCTTCTTTAGCAGCCAGGTCTTCTGTGTGACCAGGAGGGTCAAAAGTGTGCTTTTCCCATTAAATGGAAACTGAAATGCTCCTGTAAACCTTTTTAGTCATTTGCTGTGAGAGTTAGCCCTGATGCTTACTGGAGAGCACTTGGATAGGAGCCTCTGTTCTCAGGGACTGAAGATGTGTAGTGGTTACCTCTAGAAGCTGCAGTACTGTTTTCCCACACAGCAGGAATTTGTATTGAGTGGTGGTGTTTTTCCTGTTGCTCAGTGGGAGTTCTGAACAGCTCTTCTGGTCAGCTTTCTACCAGAGAGCAGCAGGGGAACCCTGGGAATATCTGTTACAGAGGCAGTGAAGTGAGTAGGCTGAAGTACAATGACCCCCATGAACTCTCTCTGTCAGCTTATTCTTTCGTGCCACTTCCTAAAGTTCTTCTTGCCAGAGCTTTCCTCCTTTGTTGTTTTCTGTTAAGCAAGCCCCCACATTAGGACATGAGGGGAAACAATAGCACTTCTGCCAGATATTGATTAGTGTTTGTCATGGAGGGCCTGAACGGGCCAGAATAGGCCTGAACATGTCCTGGCTTGCCCAGACATGTTTTTTTCTGCTCTTCCTCCTCCTGCTGGTGGGAGAAATAACCGTGGGAAGAAAGACAAAGAGGCCTGGTGCCACCATGTCTGTCCACACTTGTTTAGAGCATACCCACACATGTCTAGACACTTGTTTGTGTTCTGCTCTAAAAGGTAAAAGCAAGTCCTGACTTTACATGATATAGTTAAGCTTGGCTATCTGCCATTCTGATTGGCTAATCTGTGTCCAGAGGCCCATTAGACTCAGGCTACATTGATAAGAGATGAGCAGGTAGAGACTAAGTGCTTGCTGCTGCTGCTGCTGCTGCCATTGTCTTCTGCTTCAACTGGCAGGCTTCTGGCAGTGTTCTGCGGCACTGCCTCCTTGCATCCTGCCATGCTATGCTAAGCTATAAGCTAACCCTGATACATAGTAACAAACCCGAATGCTTTGGGTTTGTCTGCCTGGAAACTGCTTTGAGTTTACCAGGGATAGGCACCAAATGCCTCCAGGAGTTAGGCTTGCTTAGCCAGCCTGACACCTGCCAGTCTTCTGACAAGACTGCACATCTGCAAGACATCCTGCCTGCCCCTCTGCAATCCTCCCTGCTGAGTCTGGAGCCAAGAGGAACCAGGACCAGGTCAGAGATTGTCTGCTTCTCTTCCATCACCCCTGCTAAGAGCCTGGGAAGATCAGAAGCTGCAACAGCTGACACCAACAGAATTCCCTGCAAGTGGAAACTGTAGTCAGCCCCAAAAGTCAGGAAATAATATTTTGTGAGTAAATACTCAGAGTCTCTTTAGCAAATCTTTAGCAAAACACTGTAAGAAATTCTTTAATTGAACCATAACCCTCTGCCTTAAACAGAAAGGAGCCTCTTGAGTCCTTCCAGTGGGAAAGCAGTAGATTGACTGCAAGAACTTCTCTGCCAGTTCAATTGAGTTTAATGTTGTATTCTTGCTAGCTATTTGTTCTAGTTCCAGTTATTCCTTTGTATAATGTTTCCATGACATTTGCATAGATCAATTATTATTAAAAATTACTGGGCAAGTAGCAAGAGTTTTTAATGTAAAAATTAATAAGCAATACTAATTTTGAAAAAATCCTATCTTGCATCATTAATTAATACCCTCCATTGCAGTGCTTTACAAGCCCTTTTCAGCTGGAACCAGTTAGCTTCAGTGCCTGTCAGATGTTGTCGTGCAGAGCATGGCCTGCTCCTAGCTGCACCCTGCTTCCTCCAGTGCCATGCTCTAGGGCAGTGTGTTCAAGATGTGGTCCAGGGAGCCTGTGAGAAGTGGGACCATTACAGTTTAAAAAAAGCAAAAAAAGTCTGCATCAGCCTAAAACCTCCTTGTGGAGATACAGATAGCCATCTGCCCCAGGGATTGAAAGCAGAGGTCTGTGAGGTGACATCCTGTGACAGGAATCAAAGCTCACAATAGTCTGCTGAAATCAATGACAAAATTTGCCTTGGTTTTAGAGGATGCAAAGATTTAACTCTGTAATTTAGTCAAGGCACATCTGGCTTTACCAGGCTGCCACAGTCCGCGGGGAGGGGCTGGAAACTTGAAGACCTTATCAGAACCTCAGAGAAAGGTGCAATGGAACAGCTGAGTGCTTTCCAGCACAGGCTGCAGTTCTGGTTTACATACAGCTTGGATGAGTGTGTTTCTCTCTTTGTGCCTCAGCACACAACCAGTGACCAAGATGCACGCTGGCAGAGCTGGAAGGGCTGATGAGTTAGCTCTTGTTCGTCATATTGGATGTGTAGCTTAGTTGTGCCTGAGGCTGTTGAACAAGCTGCAACTGGTAGCTCACCACCTACTCACTGTGGTGATGGGCACTAGAAAAATACTTGAGCAATGGACTACATTTCCTTTATCTGCTTCTTTCCTCCTCCCTCTAGCACCCTAGCGGCAAAAGGCTTCATGTCTCCCTGAGGGCTGAGCCAAGCTTTCGGCGTCGGCAAGGGTATGGTTTTGGATGACAGCACCGAGGCTTGCTAGCCAGGGACTGGCTTCTTGTGGACAAGGCCCGTCTCTCTCCTCTCCCTTTGATCACCCTGCTCTCAAAACAAAATGTATCTCTGAACTTTAGGACTTGTCTTCTTTCCATTTTTCATAGCAAGAGGGCAGCTCGAAGCAGCTTTCTGTTTCCAGATGATTCATAAAGGAAGCGGCTGAGACATGCCAGGAACTATGCTGACACAGAGGCAGATGAAGTTGTCCCCGTGGTGCCAGGGCTCTCTCTGTAAAGTACCTGTAATCCTCCTGCCTCTCGCCGTGCGGCCCTGCCGCTGCAGCGGTGCGCGCCGGCTCTCCCAGGGCCGCCTCTGGGTTGCAGGTGTGCCCGCTGGCAAACAGTCCCATCGAAGCCCCAGTGCTCGCGTCCCGGCTGGGGAGCAGTGCCGCGGGGAGGCCGGGCCGGTGGCCACGCCGCCGGGGCCCGGCAGAGGGCGGCCGTGGTCCGGCAATGCGTCAGCAAGGGCGGGCGGCCCCGGGGAGCGCGGCCGGAGCCCTGGCGGCTCCGCGGGCCCCGCCCGC
>VWZE01007835.1:1104541-1129733 GCA_013396675.1 Eubucco bourcierii
AGAGGGCTGGAGCAGCTCTGCTGTGAGGACAGGCTGAGAGAGTTGGGGCTCTTCAGCCTGGAGAAGAGAAGGCTTCCAGGATCTGAAGGGGGCCTACAGGAAGGCTGGGGATGGACTATTGTCAAGGTCTTGCAATGCCAGGACAAGGGGCAATGGGTTTGAACTGGCAGAGGGGAGATTTAGACTGGATGTTAGGAGGAAGTTGTTTGCAGTGAGGGTGGTGAGACACTGGCACAGGTTGCCCAGGGAGGTTGTGGCTGCTCCCTCCCTGGAGGTGTTCAAGACCAGGTTGGAGGAGACCTTGAGTGAGCTGTGCTAGTGGGAGGTGTCCCTGCCTATGGCAGGGGGTTGGAACTAGATGATCCTTGAGGTCCCTTCCAACCTTACCATTCTATGATTCTATGACTTGTAGAGCTTTGACACCTTGAGTAATCAGTATACAACAGAACTGGTACAGAACGTGGTATGAAAACATGGCACTTCACTTTTCTGTGCTTAACTTATGGTTAACAGTTGAATTTGGATTGTTTGCAAAGCAGAGTTAGTCTTTGGATTAAATCTATATATTCAAAGAAAGATCCTGCTGATCTAATGATGGTTCCTACCCTGGTGGTTTCAGTCAAATACACTAGGCTGTGCATCTCATTTACAGGTGAAAAATCTCTAAATGGATCAGTGCATGCCATGCTTGTAGTTCTGTTTCCACAGGGAGATACTATTTCCTCCACTTACATAACAACAACCTCATAGCAAGCTACAGGCTTGGGGATGTGTGGTTGGAAAGCTGCAGCTCAGAGTGGGAGCTGGGGCAGTTGGTTGGCTCTTGACTGAACACAAGTCAGCAGTGTGCCCAGGTGACTAAGAAGACCAGTGGCATCCTGGCTTGTACTACAAACACTGTGGCAAGCAGGAGCAGGGAGATGATCATCCTCCTGTGCTCATCACTGGTGAGGCGCAGCTCAAGTATTGGGTTCAGTCACCTCAAGTATTGGGTTCAGTTCTGGGCCACTCACTACAAGAAGGACATTGAGCTGCTGGAGTGTGTCCAGAGAAGGGCAGTGAGGCTCATGGAGGGCCTGGAAGGACCTACAAGGAGCGTCTGAGGGAGCTGGGGTTACTCAGTTTGGAGATGAGGAGGCTGAGAGGAGACCTCATTGCCTTCTACAACTACCCAAATGGAGGCTGGAGCAAGGAAAGGGCAGCCTCTTCTTGGTGTCAAGTGACAGGACTAGAGGAAATGGTTTCAAGCCGTGCCAGGGTAGGTTTAGACTGGGTGTTAGGAAACATTTCTTCATTGAAAAGGTTATCAAATGTGGGAATGGTCTGCCCAGGGCAGTGGAGGAGTCACCATCCCTGCAGGTGTTTAAGCAGGGTGTGGACCTGGGGCTTAGGAACATGATTTAGTGTTGACCCTTCAGTGCTGGGTTAAGGGTCGGACTGGATGATCTTGGAGGTCTCTTCCAACCGGCTGTATTCTGTGATTCTGGGGGAGGAGTTTTCCATGTGTGCTCAGTAATTACAGTGAAGAAGAGTGACATTTAAACAAACTCCAGAACCTGCATGAGATCTTTTTTTTTTTTTTTTTTTTTTTTTTTAACAATCAGAATGATACAAATAACTACCCAGAGTAGGAGGCAGGGAGTGCAGTAAGTTGAGCTGTATCAGCCCTCCCATTCACACAGAGTTGCACTCGGGCTTGTGTCCTTAACTGTAACTGTAAAGCTCAGATTCTAAACATGCAGAAATCAAGGCATTGGTGTATGGATCCCCAAGGATGGGTCAGGGTTAGTGTGTGCTGCATAATGCCTTAGCTTGTACACCTTAATATGAACAGGCGCAGTTGCGTAATGATTGCTGCTGTCAACCAATACACTTGGATCGCCTTCCTTTAACCTATTAGAAAGCTGAGCTGCACCATTCCATTAACATTGTTTGTCCCCTGTCCAACCTTTTCATTAGAAGAATGAAGGACAAAACTGTGTGCCCTTAAAAAAAGATATTCTTGTGTATTTGAAATGTGCTCAGTTAAGATCATTTATACATCGTTAAGACCCAGAGACTCAGAATTTTGAATCTGTTGGAGAAAGTGTTTAAAAAAAAAAATAGGGCCTAGAGAGAGCCTTGTTTGGCATGTGGAGAATGATGTTTGTACAGTCAAGGAGGGCTTCAGTGCTTCATAGTTTCAGAAATAAAAGCAGAATTCTCTCACTGCTCATGGCTATTCATACTATGTAGAATCATAGAATTGTCAGGGCTGGAAGGGACCTCAAGGATCATCTGGCTTCAACCCCTCTGCCGTGGGCAGGGACACGTCACACTAGATGGGGCTGCTCAGAGCCATATCCAGCCTGGCCTTAAAGACCAGGGATGGAGCTTCCACCACGTCCCTGGGTAAACTGTTTTGGTGTGTGGTTCCTCAGCTCCATGGAAGTTCAGGAGGAAAGGGCAGTCACTTCTCAGGCTGCGTGGAAAAAACAAAGTAATATGGGAAGCTGTGAGACAGGCACATGCAGTTTCAACCATTCCTTTGAGTTGAGGATAAGCAAATATTTGTGTTTAACTGAAAAATGTCCAGGTTAGAAAGACTTTTGAAAAAGCACAGTCACTCCAGAAACAGGTCTGGAGTGTTTAGATGATGGATACTTGTGGGGGCTTCCTACAGCACTTGCTGTGAGCTTAGTCCCCTTTGCTAGGTGTTTGTGTGTCCAGCAAAACCTTGTCATGTGGAGGCTCAGCCCTCTGTGTGGTGGGAAGCCTGCTTTAGCAGAATTTAATGCATCACAACTTGAGGAATAATAAACCTTCAGAAGCAACACGGAAGTGTTTAATTCCTAAAGGAGGAGCCTAGTTGAGTCACTTTTGGCCAGGGGCAATTGGGAGCTTAATGCTGTGTATGTAGCAATCTGGGCAATCTGAGAGAGAGAGGAGTTTGAGGGTAATTGCTCAATTTTCTGTCCATGTCAACAGGGGAAATGAGCAGCAGTGACTGAACACTGTATTGCAAAGAAACTGCATGAGATGGGAAACTTTCAGTAGAATTTAAAAAATGCTATCTGCAGAGCACTGCTTTTCTGTAGCAGCCAAGAGCTTCTTCCAAGCCTAGACTATTCTTTGTTATGAGGTGGGAGGGAAGGCAGAACAAACCAAGTTCACATGGAAAGGCTTTCCCCTCCCTTTGCTGCGTTCTCCAGTGGGGGAGCAGAATCTCTGCTTTACCTTTGCTTGGGCATTTCATTTGGTTTTACTGTGCTTGTGTGTCTCCCCCTTGCAAGCAGCTACAAAGGGCTGTTACCTGTTGGGGTGAGAAATGCTGCATTCTCTCCTGAACCCTCATCAGATACCTGCTTTGTCCTCTTGGCTGTAAGTGTCTTTGTTGTTTTTTTCTTGTCCACCAGCTCTGTATTGCTGAGTTGCACTGTTCCAGATGCCTGTTTCCTCACTGCATACCCCTTGGATTTTTCTCCTCAGCACTCTATGGGGTGCTTGTTAGCTAAGGTTCTTATCTCTCTCCCCGCTATTCTTTCCCCATAGAATATTGCCTCATCTTCAGATGTTGCTCCCTCCCTTCTCTCTGTTACCCTTGGGATGCACAGCTCCTAGAACAGGGCTCTTCTTGGAAGATTGGGATGTGATGTCTGATCCTCTGTCTGCAAGAACAACGGCTTGTTATTTTAAAGCAGATAGTGTGTGTGAATGAGACAGCTGATTGAAATGAAAGCTTGGCTGTGCTACACAGACAACCCAAACCTGACCTACAGGTGAGGAAAGCTGCCTGGAGACAGTCACTAGATCTGTGCCCTCAAGGCAAAACCCCTTCCTGCCTACTGGGAAACCTCCTCAAGGAAGCAGAGCTGACGATTAGACCTCTCTATACAATGTCAGACCTCTAGAAGGATTTCTTACCCTTCTGGCATGTGCCAGCAACTCCTTTGCGGTTGAACAGGATGGGATGCACAGCAGAGGAGGAAGTGGCCGTATGCCATGGTGTTCCCATGTTTCTTGGGGGGTGACGTCTGTCTGTCGGGTGGGAGACAGCCCTCACAGGACATCAGATACCTGGAATTCTCAGCCATAAAATGCCAAACAGCTCAAGCTGCATGTGAATATGCACCAGTGATGAAATTGCTCCAAGCAGAGCTGAGAATAGAGCACAGTGTTTGGTTATTGTTGACTCTGTCATTCCTGATAAAGTTTGTTAGTTGCTTCCCTGGTAAGGTGCAGTTTTTACAGAGTACAACGAGTGGTGGTGGATTCCAGGGAGCATGAGCTGCAAGGTGAGAGAGGGGAATTTAGAATCACAGAATCGTAGATTGCATATTCACATGCAGCTTGAGCTGTTTGGCATTTTATGGCTGAGAATTTGCAGCAACAGCCAGGGCTATGTCCAGCAGGTATTCCAGAGGCTCAGGGGGCAATGGTGAAATAGTTTGGGGAGAGCTAAATGAACAAAAAGCACTGAGCATAAGAGTAATGGAGATGAAAAACACTGTTTTGGGAGTGGGCTGAAGAGGCCTGAGGTAGAAAGTGACAGTGACTGCTGAGTTTCTGGGATTCTGCGCTGTGACTTTGATTGTGGATATGTCAGTACTCCTTCTCTTGGCTGCTCCAATTTACTATCTCAAGTCTCTGTGCAAGGTCAGTGAAGGGCAAACTTAGACTAACCTGATGGTTTCCACTGAGCTGCTGGTCCAGTGACTGCTGGCATTGTGATCTAGAGCCTCTGGTGTTACAGGACAGCCACAGTGGTCAGGGGGAGCAGAGAATATGTCTCAAGGAATATGTCTGATGGCTTGTTTGAAGCAGCCTCCCCCTGACCAAGGGACAGTGGACAACTTAATTGCAAGGAAGCACACAGAGCTTGTCAGGAGCTGAAACTGATGGTCTGGGTAAGCATCTTCCCTCGCTGAACTCTGCGATACGGTAGCTACGCAGTCATAGTGGGTCCGTGATTGCTGAGTCCATAAGTGTAGCTGACGGACTAGGTTTACCTAAAATACCCTTTAAGAAAAAGCTCTTGAAAGATGATTACAGAATTGAGACACCATCATTTAAAACTGCCTGAGGCAAACTCCTTTGAAAATTGCAGCAGTGGAGGGACAGAGAGTGAACCGCGTAGCCCCTGATTGTAGTGCGGTTCCCTCAGGACCCATCCCCCCTCCCCCTCAGTTTCTCATCTGATATGAGAGAGAGCAGCAGTAAGATTCCTCATCTGTCTTATGAAAATCCGATTCTGAGTGGCTCTGATCAAACCTGGCTGGCTGTCAGCAGCGGTGGCCTTGTGTGGAAGGAGGGAGGCTTCTGAGGAGCTGCTGGATGTGGAAGTGTCATGGGTGCTGCCGATCAAAGAGGTATTTTTTTAATAAATATATATAAGACAAAAATAATAATAAAAAAAAACCCCAACCCTGAAGATTTAGCATAAAAGAAATGTAGTTTGTCTTGTTTTTCAAGCGTAACATGGAGAGGATGAAATAGAATCAGACATGCCTGCTCCCGAGCATACTTCCACAGGAGCATCCTGAGGAGCTGCTTTCTCTGTCACTGCAATGCTCTAATGCAAAACCAATCATCTCCAGCGCTATTGAGGAGGGGTTTGTGTTTCTGAGTTCACCAGACCCTCCCTGGGCACCTCACGCCTTGTCATCTGCTGCCCCACCACCTTCTGAGTGTGTTTCAGCAGGGGAATACTGCAAAGGAATGGAACAGCCTTTGAAAAGGGGAGAACAGATGTTGCTGAAAAGGAGGGCAGGCACCGTGCTCTGTCAGGGGGCTGTGGTAAGGCTAGGAGGTGTCTTACCACTCTAAATGTTGATAACCTCAGGAATATGGTGGAGTCCATGTCCTGAGCCTGGCCTCCAGTTTCTCCTGCTGATGGTGAACAAACATCCATTAAGAGATTCCTTAACTTTAAAGCCATCAGTGTCTGCTCTTACTTCTTGCACAGTGTGAGCCATGGACTGCTGCCTGTTGAAGCTCTCCACTGAGCCCAGTGACTCACCTGGTATCTGTCTCTCTTCACACTTCCCAGGGGTTGAGACTGGGCAGAGGCTTTGTGTCAGTAGCAACCTTGGGAGGCAACAAATAAGCCTAATGGCTGTCCTTAGCAAGGTGTCAGGTAAGGAAGAAGCCATGGCATGCCAAGAAGGCTGTGAAAGCAACACTAGCAAAGTAAGTAGGGTATCTCATGGATCACCTGATCTCCCAGCCAGTCATCTACCTAATTGACATTTTGACCAGAGCTTGATGGCTGGAGAGAAGCATGTTTTGTCTGATGCAATTCAAATGCATTATTTTTTAGGCAAGGCTGGAGGGCTAGTGCTGAACCTGCAGCATGACCTCCTCTAGATCCTGTGCTTCCTCTGGCCCCTACTGCCTGGATGACTTTTCCCATCAGCTTGGGCAGGTTGTGCAGTTGCCATTCTTTTCTCAAAAGGCTGCTTTGGGTTGTAGGACACTCAGGTTATCTTCTGCTTGTTTCAGCTTTTAAGACAGTGCCCTGGTAGCTGTGGTACTATCTGCTTTTCACTACTGTTTCTATCTCCCTGGTGGCTGATGAGGCAGGTATGCTGTTCTGTACTGGCCTACTAGTAGGGCAATTTCAGTCAGGGAAAGGCATCCCTAGGAAATTAATATCCAAGCATCCAAAGAAGTGTTCTTTATCCTCTCCATTTGCCTGCTGCTCTCCTGAGAAAGCTTCCAAGAGGCTTCAAGCTTGTTTGTGTGTTCAGCAGAAGCTCTGTGTCCCTTGTTCCTTATGTTTTTTTGAAGATTTTTTTTTTTGCCTGTTGCTTTCCACTTTTTTCCTCTCCCCCCCTTTTTTTTTTTTTTTTTAATTCTCCATTTTTTTCCACTTAGAGAGAAAAATTATTTATTGCATTGAGGCTCGCTAATTAAAGCCATTTTCTGGTATTTGGTTACTGAAGTGTTTGATGTCTCTCTGACAAGACCATGAAATGCAGGCAGTGTCCACAGGGACAGAATTTGCTGAACACGGTGCTTTGTAAATGAGGGGACACAGTGTCGCAGCAGCTCATGAATATGAAACGCCCATGATGCTACCTCAGTGGACTTGGGAACACAGATGAATCCTGTCATGTGCTAAATGAGACCAATTTCTTTCACTTAACTTCATCTTCAATCAGACCTTCTTCCATTTGCCTGTTTAAAATTCCCCAAACGTGATGGAGAAGGTAACAGCACTCGGTAAAATAAAGTTTTGCAGCAGCGGAGATATTGTAATTATTGCAGTTTTACATTTAAACTTAAACTAGAGTTAGTTTCATTCTTATGCCTGCTTAGTGCCAGGGGCCTGGAAGCTCCAGAAGTCACTACCCTCTTTGTCTTCTCTGGATATTATAGACTATGGACAGGGCAGGCAGCATGTGGCCTTTGAAACTCTTGTGCAGTTGAAGGAATCATAGAAGGGACCTCAAGGATCATCTAGTTCCAACCCCCTGACATAGGCAGGGACACCTCCCACTAGTACAGGTCACTCAGGGCCTCCTCCAACCTGGCCTTGAACACCTCCAGGGAGGTTGTGGAGCACAGAATCACCCAACATGATCAATGATCATGTTGGGTGATTCTGTGCTCCACAACCTCCCTGGGCAACCTGTGCCAGTGCCTCACCACCCTCACTGCAAACAACTTCCTCCTAACACCCAGTTTAAATCTCCTCTCTGCCAGTTTAAACCATTGCCCCTTGTTGTGTCATTGCAAGACCTTGTCAATAGTCCCTCCCCAGCCTTTCTGTAGGCCCCCTTCAGATACTGGAAGGCTACTCTAAGGTTTCCTGGAAACCTTCTCTTCTCCAGGAAGAGAAATGGACAAATCATTCATGCTTCACATTGAGAACAGGCATCCACTGGTCTTTGTTGGAGGGGCTGGCAGGAGTCCCCCAGACTGTGTCCATCTCTTCTTCCTGAACTGTTTTCAAAGTGTAAAAAGTTGGAGTCTTGAATATCTTTTGGAAAGCATTTCAATGTAATTGCCTAGACTTTGCTAATACAGAGTAGAGGTTGCTCTCTGCAAGGAGTTTGTGAATCTCTCTGTGGAATACAGTTCCCAGGTGGCTCTTTAGTTGTGTTTGCTGAGCAGCATTTATAGTCTTCTGCTGAAAGGGCAACTTAGCTCAGGAAAGAATAGACTCTTTCTCATTCCCACACTTGTTTGCCTGGTCTTAACAGGGTACCTCTGCACAGTGTACAAGGATCTTCTTCCACGTTAGCAGTGAGCAGGTTTTACCAACTGCCTCCACAAGTCTGTGTGTCTGTGAGGATGCTTTTGTCCCATAATTGCATTTTGCTCTAAGTTTTACCAAGAACTAGGAGTTCCTGCAGGGACGAGCCAGCAAGATAGCAGCTTCTATGTATTGTCCCTACAAGCAGCGGGAGGATGAGGTCTGTCCTAAGTGCCCAGCAATGTGCATTTCTTGCACATGCCTTTAAAGGACAGCCTGGAGTCCTGGTGCCTGTTGCTGCAGTTTTCCTTTAAATGTCTTTGGGAAGTTTGCTGTAGTTGGAGGCACCTCCTCCTCGGGCAGCTGGGGAGCTGAAAGGCACAGCTCTGCTGAGGCTGGCCAAGCTGTCACTGCCTTTTGCTGTGGCCAGGCTCTTGCAGCAGCCCCCGTCCCGCTCAGCCTTCCGCCAGGCAGCCAATTAGTGAGAAATCCCACTGTGTGGCCAGCTCCCAACAGCCACCGTGCCAAGGCCTGGGCTGACCCCTGCCCTGCTGCAGCTGGGTGAGGGCTGCCTCCCACCCCACCGGCCGCCGCGCCAGGGGTGTGCGCAGGGGACCTTCAGCAGGAGACAGCAGCTGAGGACCTGTGAAGGTCTGACAGGCGGCCGGACAAGGGGCTCTTCCAGGAGACCCTGCCCAGAGCCCTTAGCACCATAGGTGGGAAGGTTTCTGCAGCTGCTGAATATTCATTTCAGCCTGGGCTGCAAAGCAGGGCAAAGCCAGGCCCAGCCGCCTGCTGCCGTCCAGCAGCAGCCTGGCCACACTGCTGACAGAGCCGGGAACAGCCTACTCGCTCCAGTGCTGAATGGCCTGGCTCTGTCTGCACCCTTTGCAAGTGAAACCTCTTCCTGGAGCTGAACCATCAGCTTCTCCATTGTCTGAGGGCTCGGGGTCTCTGGAGAACCTTTGTAGCCTTGACTCTTTAAGGGAGATCTGTACTCTGTCCTTGCTTTGCACCTCCAGTTACTTTCTCTTTTTCCTGTTTTATTCTCCCAGGTTTTCTTTACAGCACTTTATCAAATCAAAAAGCATGCAGTGCTCTCAGAGCCTTGCTTCTTAAGCAGGATTCAGTGTGCACCCAGTTCCTCCTCCTCTCCTTTTGGCATCCTTTTTAGCTGGAGCAGCTGTAGCCCATGTACTGGGGATACCCAGTGACCCAGACATCTGCCAATGCAGGGTCACACTGGAAATCATGAGAAGGTTTATGACATTACACACAGGTGCACCTCCCCTAGTCTTTGCTGCCTACCAGACAACCAGTGCTTCCTTCTCACTTATGGGAAATGACACCTCACAGCACTCAGAGTGTTGTAAGGATAGGTGTGTTTATTGGGGGCCAGGTGACAGGGTGGATCACTCCACAAAGCCCTGCACACCTTGCTCAGGTGAGGTACTTAGGCCACAAAACCATACATACCTGGTACATGAGTAGGATTAGTACCATTAGTTGTAGGAATAGGTGGAGTTACTACAATGAGTTCTTGGAACTCATTTCCATAACATCCTGCTTCTTCATGCATGCTCATTGCCACCTGGTGGGTGCCTTTTGGGGTTTCTTTGATGAAGGCTCAATGTCTTCCTCGGTCTGCCCTTGTTACCTTTTGTCCACCTGGCACCAGTTGTGGGTCACAGTCTTGGCCAAAGTTTCTGATGTTCTCATCTTTGAATACAGTATTCTTCTTCTCTATGGGAGTGTTTCTGGGCCTTCTCATGCTTAAACCACCTTCTTTGTGTATACCTGATTGATGATGCCTTACACAGTTAATGGCTTACCTAGGCTGCTACATGCTGTATTTTCTGTTCCTGTTTTCCCATATCACTTCCTCAGCAATCAGAAAGGTCACAGGCCTCTGCACAGCCTGAGACCTTGCTGTCTTGATTTGAAGGTTGGGAAGGAGACGTGGTTCTTCTTTGAACATTCCTCTGAGTGAAATTAGAATCATAGAATCAGTCAGGGCTGGAAGGGACCACAAGGATCATCTAGCTCCAAGCCCCCTGCCATGGGCAGGGACACCCTACCCTAGATCAGGCTGGCCAGAGCCTCATTGAGCCTGGCATTAAACACCTCCAGGGATGGGGCCTCAACCACCTCCCTGGGCAACCCATTCCAGGCTCTCACCACTTGCATGCTGAAGAACTTCTTCCTCACAGCCAGTCTGAATCTCCCCACCTCCAGCTTTGCTCCATTCCCCCTAGTCTTGTCTACCTGATAGCCTAAACAGTCCCTCCCCAGCTTTTTTTAGTCCCCCTACAGAGCCTGGAAGGCCACAACAAGGTCACCTGGGAGCCTCCATTTCTCCAGACTGAACAGCCCCAACTCTTTCAGTCTGTCCTCATAGGAGAGGTGCTCCAGCCCTCTGATCATCCTTGTGGCCCTTTTCTGGACATGCTCCAGCATCTCCACATCCCTCTTGTAATAGGGTCTCCAGAACTGGATGCAGTACTCCAAGTGGGGTCTCACCAGAGTGGAGTAGAGGGGGAGAATCACCTCCTTTGACCTGCTGCCCACACTTCTGATGCAGTCCAGGATCTGGTTGGCTCTCTGGGCTGCAAGTGCACACTGCTGGCTCATGTTGAGCTTAGAAGCTCAACATGAGCTTCCCAGGTGGTTTGCATGTTCAGAGAGAGGCCTCTCTCGTCTGCTAGGAGATCCTTCAACATGTAGTTTTAGATGGCTCCTCTGAGTTCCTGCACTAGAGTTTATTTCAAAGGCACAAACAAGGCCACATATCAAGACAAGACTATTAAAGAGAGAACAGAGTAGATCGAACAGAGAGTGGAAGAAAATGCAGAGGGAGAGCAGGAGATAGTTACCACCCCATGGTCCTTCTTTGGTGATGGTGTGGGGAGAGACATTCCTGGGCTGCTGCTTCCAGGCTGAGATATCCATGCTGATGTTCCCTTGCCATAAGCTGGTAAAGCTCAGGGCTTTTGTACTGTTCTATACAATGGTAGCTCCACCTGGCCCAGACTCTGGTCACATTACAATGCTTATGTGACTGCCAGGTGTGCAGAGCTGACACATCAGATAGATTTCAGGGGGTCTTTCCTCCACACTCCCTGGGCAGTTGCTGTCTTATCAGGTGAGCCATCCAGGTTGTGCTTATCTTCCTTGAGACATTCCTCAGTTCTTAATGTAATCATCACCTCCCCAGGTGGTTTGCATGTTCTGGGAGAGGCCTCTCTCATCTGCCAGCAGCTCCTTCAACATGTAGTTTTACAAGGCTCCTCCGAGTTCCTGCACTAGAGTTTATTTCTAGCAGTCTAAGTGACCAGCAGCTGAGCTAAGAAAATGATAATGTACCTCATAAGAAGCAAATTTTTGCCAGTCTTAGGATGATAGCAAGCAGGGAGCAGAGCTTAATGTAGTGAGCTCTTTTCAGCTTCAAGGTTGTGTTCAAATGCATGGCCTGTGGAGTCCTACCCAGACCAAATCTGCTCATCTTGCAAGATTTCTTTAGACTACAAGCTTCAAAGCTTTACTGCCTTGTTTTAATATTAAATGATATTTTTAATCATTGCTAAATAACTCTCTTGTGTTTTCCCCTAATAAGAAACAGGCTGTTTCATATCTGTGAAGCAAGGGAACCTTTGTCTCTAGTGAGTGGAGATCACAACACTTCCCACTTACTGCTGCTGCTTTTCTTGTTGCAGACATTCCTGTGATCCCTGACTTGGAGGAAGTCCAAGAGGAAGATCTGGCCATGCAATTGGCAGCTCCCCCCAGGTAAGAGCACTGCCAGGTGCTCTTGAAGCTCTCATCAGCAGTGCAGAATGGGTGGTGGCATTAAACTCCATCTTAGCTCTCTGACTGCCAGTAGCATTGCCATTCAGCAGCATTTGGTGCTGTGTACTGCAGCACCAGCAGCATTCCAGGCTGAATAGGGCAAACTTCTTGTTTGCTTTTAAACAAAGCAATTACTGCACGTGCTGTACATGAAAAACCTGCACCTGTAACATATTTATGTTGCAAAATCAAGCTCTCAAACATGAAGAGTTGCTTGATTTAAGGTTTTTCACTTTGACCCTTTCTGGTTGCAGTGTGCAGGTGAACCGAGTGCTGACCTATTATGACCTAGACAAAGATCTAATGAAGTATGCTGCCTTTCAGACTCTGGTAAGTTGCTATAGGGTCACCAATGTGAGTCCCTCTCCTTCCAGGCTTCTCTCATACCCCACAGTGATACTCAGCTGCATAAAAAACACAGCCTTGTCATACAAACAGCTTACAGTCTGCCTGTGCATCTGTTCCTCTCTGCAGTGTAGTTTTCATGCTCACTTGTGTCTCTAAATATTGTAGGTATAGTATCTACAGCTTAGATGAGGCTTCTGCTGTTGTCCTGGACAAGGTGCATATCCCTTATGAGGCAAATGTGCCCATCTCTAGCAATACCTACCTGGTAACACAATGGAGTCTACTTTCTCACTGGCTGTAAGACTCTGACTGTGTGTCTGTGTTCCTAGGATGGAGATATTGACCTGAAGCTTCTTACCAAAGTTTTGGCACCAGAACATGAACTGCAGGAGGTGAGTCTTCTGTGGCAATGCCAACAAGGTTAAAGCTTCTTAGGCATTTCAGGCTGTACTTGGAAGGTAAGCCTCACTGGGGTGGAGGAACTTGTCCAAGTTGATGGTTTGATTTCCCCAAGAGATTATTGTAAAGATATGTAGGGCTTCCTCCTTGTGAGATGATGGCATCGCTGTGATCAGCCCCCTTCAGTGTGAAAGAGCTAGCAAGACAAATTTGAAGGGCCTAGCACTGGCACAAATTCCTGCAGAAACAGTGCTCTTTTGTGTAATAACTTCTGGTAATTACCATGAGCTTCAAGTTGTTCTGCAGGGTGGTGCAGAGGAGCAAAGGCAGAAAGCGTTTGGGGTTTGGGAGAGGGATGTTTTGAAACTGAACAGAACAACTTCAATACAACTGGGTGGGCAGGAGCTCAGAACTTGGAACAAAGACTTTCTGCAGTTCAAAATTGCAGATCCTTAAGCAGAAAGTGCAGAAGGGTGGAAGATTTTTATGGATCTTCTTTATGCCCTGTCTCGGTGTGTCTGAGATTAACAAGTATCAAAAAATCTGACCTCTAGAGAGCTCTGAGACATAAATAATTCTATCAGTGTTTTTAAATTGTAGTAAGGATTCACATTACGTTCTGGGTAGGATTCCTGTTGTAGCCAACTGGCCAGGGCAGCTTCCATTTAGTTTCTGTCTTTGCTATTCATCTGAATATTTGGAAATTCAGAGATCTTTGAATGTCACCAGTAACATTTCAGCATGTCTATCTTTTCTTTCTCTCGGTAGGATGATGTCAGCTGGCATTGGGACCATCTCTTCACAGAAGTGTCCTCAGAACTAGTGACTGACTGGGACCTGGGACACTCTGAAAAAGAGGACCACCTCAGTCTGCCCTAGAGCACTGACACCCCAGACATCCATCTCCTTTGTAACAGCTTAGCACTTTCATTTTCTCTTCATCTGTTTGTATTTGAGAATTTATTTGAGATGTGCAAGTAAATGGGACTTTGCTTTGTAGGAAAACTGGGTCCAGAGAAGTTTTGGGTGTTTTGTAGTAAGAATCTTTGTTCTCCAAGAAGATTAGGAATTCTCACCGTGATGAAATATTGACTTACCAACTGTCGCTGCCACCCGACTAACACCTTTCCTCTACAGCAATGCAGCCTGGCAAGAGGGGACCACCTCACTATGGAGAGTGGTTTGCAGTGATGGCCTTCAGAGAAGCTTAGGCTGATAGAGTTTCTTTGCCTGGGACGTCAAGGTTGCCATCTTCCTCACAAGAGATGCCACAGGTTGTTAGGATGCCCATCTTACATTTCATCCCGCAGCCTCCAGCCATTCCCTGCCAGTTTGATTTCTCACCTAGAACATTACCTCTGTACTGACTCAGTGGAAGAAGCATCACTTATTGAACTGCCAACACCACTTCTTGTAGCATCTTTCTTTTCCCCTTGAGGTTTCCCAGTTAAATTCTGACTAAGCCTAACCCTACTTAGCTTTTGCAATCAGATGAGATCAGAGCCTGAACAGAGATAGCTTCAGGCAATAGGTAGTTTGCAAAGAAAATACTGTTTATTCCAGGCATGTGAAAGAATGGAGCCTGCTGCTCTGAAACTCCCTGGTGGGTGTCTCCTTGGAACCAAGTAACCAACTCTTATCATCATCCAAAGGAAAATCCATTTAGCTTTTAATGTATCGTCCCCATAGGCTCGTGGTCATTATTTGCAGGAAACAATTCCATTACTTCTAAGCCAATGTCCTCCAAAGCCTTGTCCCACTGGAGAATCTTGCAGTGCAGGTTCTGGGAGGAAGGCTTTTCTTAGCTTGTTTGTTCAATTGGAGCACTGCATTCTCACTCTGGTACTGACAGCAGGACAGGTCAAATAATTCACCCTGAATTCACTGCTCCACGAAATTTCATGTCAGAGTTGATGTGCCAGAAAACACTGCCAACAAGAGAGGAGCAATTAAGTTTCACCATGGTGCCACCAAACTAAAGGAAGGCTCATCTGTCTCAAAGAGACACTAAGCATTTTACAACCAAGAAATTTCACCTGAAAACTAGAAGACAAGGTGAGACAGAATTTTAGAAGGCCAGTGTATGGACCATATCCTGAAGTCTCTCTGAGCAGAGAAACCTGTTTTGGTATGAACAGAAACTAAAGTAGTTTGCTGAATCAAACACACAAGCCAGTCTGAAAGGAAGAGAATAATAAATGAAGGAGTGGATGGGACAGGACACAGATTTGTTCAATTCATCCCTCAGAGATCACAGAGAAGTCAACAGGTTGGCCAGGTTGGAACAGGTTGCCCAGGGAGGTTGTGGATGCTCCCTCCCTGGAGGTGTTGAAGGCCAGGTTGGATGAGGCCTTGAGTGGCCTGTGCTAGTGGGAGGTGTCCCTGCCTATGGCAGGGGCTTGGAACTAGATGATCCTTGAGGTCCCTTCCAGCCTTAGCATTCTATGATTCTAAGGCAGAGGTTCTCTCCTTTCTGCTTGATCTCAACCTCTAATCCACACTGCTTCTGTAAGCTACTGGCCTGGTGTCACCTTACTCAGTAGTATCTGTTTCTAGTTTTGGTATCTGCTTCTAGTGGTGCTCTAGCCTCTTTGAAGCATGAAGTGAACATAACTTTACATGCCCTGACAGTGAGAGGACAAACTTCTGTGGCTGCAGAAGCAACCCAAAATAGTCTAGCACTACCCTGACTGAAACTTGGGTCTGTGCACCATGTCCCTACCAGTGAAGTGTCTTCTGACTATGATGCTGTGGATACTTCTGATTTGTCAAAGAGGAGGGCAGGGAAACAACATGAGCAGAGAGAGAAAGGGAGGCTGAGAGGTGAGCCCACCTTTGTCCCCTCAATCACTGTCACATATTGGAAACCTTGTACATTTGGGTTACTTCATAAAACCACAGTTACCCAATGTAAAGCAATCAGTTTTCAGTGACCACAAAAGCTGAAGATACAATCACAGAATCTTAGAATGGTAAGGCTGGAAGTGACCTCAAAGGTCATCTAGTTCCAAGCCCCTGCCATAGGCAGGGACATCTCCCACTAGTACAGCTCACTCGAGGCCTCCTCCAGCCTGGCCTTGAACACCTCCAGGGAGGGAACAGCCACAACCTTCCTGGGCAACCTGTGCCAGTGTCTCACCACCCACACTGCAAACAACTTCCTCCTAACATCCAGTCTAAATCTCCCCTCTGTCAGTTTCAACCCATTGCCCCTTGTCCTGGCATTGCAAGACCTTGTCAATAGTCCCTCCCCAGCCTTCCTGTAGGCCCCCTTCAGATACTGGAAGGCTACTCTAAGGTCTTCTGGAAGCCTTCTCTTCTTCAGGCTGCAGAGCCCAAACTCTCTCAGCCTGTCCTCACAGCAGAGCTGCTCCAGCCCTCTGAGCACCTTTGTGGCCTCCTCTGGACCTGCTCCACCAGTTCCATGTCCTTCCTGTGCTGGGGGCTCCAGAACTGCACACAGTACTCCAGGTGGGGTCTGACGAGAGCAGAGTAAAGGAGGAGAATCACTTCCCTTGCCCTGCTGCCCACACTGCTCTTGATGCAGCCCAAGACTCAGTAGGCTGTCTGGGCCCAGGCTGAGGCACAGAAGTGGTTGAACTATGCACCCATTGTCTCTGGCTGCTCACTTGCCCATGGTGTATAATATCTGGCATACTATGTATTGCTTTTTCTGCAGAGCCTTGGGGGGTGGCATTGCTGGTCACACTGAGCACTAAGAGTGGACAGCTAAGCAGTAGTTAGGACTGTAGCCATCAAGAGCTCTCTGCTGGAATCATGCCAAGGCTATTGCTCCTCCATCAGCTGTGTACTACATAAACAACCCTGGGCTGTCTCCAGGAAGGTTCAAAGAGCCATCTTCTGCCTCCAAGAGTTGCTCTGATCATCCTTGGTGGGCAGAGCACTCTTGTCTGGCTGCTGTCCCAGCAAGAAGGAACAAGAAGTGGAGCTGTTCTGACACCACAGAGGCCCTTCAGGAGTCAAGAGGAAGAAGAAAGCAACCCTTGAAACAACAAGAGAAGCACCAGACCCCAGAGATCGTCCTGGAGATGGTGAGAGGTGGGAATGGAGAAGGGCTGGGGGAAAGCCATTTGAGGCAGGGTGTAGGGAGGAGTGGATTAGAAGCAAGAAAGGGGTTTGTAGGAGAGGTGGGTGTGGGGGCAAGAGGAGCAAGAAGGTTGAATGTTGTGGGAACAGCGTATGCACAAAATTTAGAGGGAAGTGAGGCCAAAGCAGGTGCTGGTGGAGAGCAGGAGAGAACAGAGCACAGGAAGAGCATGGAGGGAGCTGAATGAGGCCTTTGCTGATGAGCTGTGGTCAAGTTATGAAGTTATGGTGAAGGACCTGTTTTAAAGCTTCATAGAATCTCCCAGAGGAGCATGCTTGGGGCTGGATGCTGCTGGTTACCTCTCTCTGGCTCTGGGCCCTAGGCAGGGATGCTCTGGAGTGGGAGTGTATGTGGGCCAGGCTTATGTCCAGATGGCAACATTGGGAGCCCACACAGGCAAAGTGTGAGGGCAGGGCTTGCAAGAAATCACAGCCTCATCTATTTTAAAGCTTGAAAAGGTGGCTTTGATCATGCCATCTGACCTGCTAGAGCACAGGTCATGGCAGAGTCCAGTGAGATGAGGCTTTGTCTTTCAGAAAGGCAGACATTACATTTGGAAGTCTTTCCTTGTTAGCTTTTCTAACAGATAGTTCCCTTTATGATTTGAAATCTGCTTTACTTCTAGGCTCAGTTTTGGAGTTTTATCTTCTGTTCCCTGAGCCTGCTTATGCTTTCACCTTCCCAGCTAAGCTAGGTTGTCAGATCCTTGCTTCAGTATTTATGTGCATTGTGACCAAGCTGTCTTTTTAATTTCCTCTAACAAACTTAATAGACTGAGACTTGTTTCCACGTCTTTTCAATTTCTTCCCCAGCTGAAGGAGGGGAGGTAAGTGTCTGGCTCTTGGCCTTCCTCCAGCTAGCTGCTCCCACCTCCTTTCCTTCCACAGTAATGTTTTGGTTGCACTGCTAGGAAGGTGACTGAGATCTGTTGCTTCTCCCCTCTCAGGTCTTGGTACTATCAAAGGAGAACCTGCTCCTGTTGCTTTCCTTGCTGAAGAGAAATGAGGAGGTGTGCCCAGGCCAGCTCTTGGCTGATGGTGATGCAGCAGCCTGTGTTGGCTCTGACAAAGCTGCCTCAGGAACCTGCACTATTGCAAAGTCCCATGGGAAGAACATGCCAGGGTAATTTTTTTCCTGTAGCTTCCAATGGTGTAGTAGCTCTGATCCTCAGGTGAGGTGAGAAGTGAGAGCAGATTTCAGAACAGTGCAAGTGGCTCCTGGGAACTCATATCAGCCCTCTGGGGTGTGCCTAGCCAAGGAATAGAGCAATGTCTGTCTCCACAGAGCTGTATCACAGAGGGTTAAAGGGAAGTGCAGTGGTGGCAGAATCAGGGTTAGAAAGAAGGGAGGTCAAGCACCTGGTTGAAACATGGCTTTCAGGTACCTGCTGAGTGTTTCCTGTCTCCAGTTAGAATCATAGAATGATGGAATGGTAATGGTGGAAGTGACCTCAAAGATCATCTAGTTCCAACCCCCTGCCATAGGCAGGGACACCTCCCACTAGTACAGGTCACTCAAGGCCTCCTCCAGCCTGGCCTTGAACACCTCCAGGGAGATTGTGGAGCACAGAATCACCCAATATGATCAAGATCATGTTGGGTGATTCTGTGCTCCACAACCTCCCTGGGCAACCTGTGCCAGTCTCTCACCACCTTCACTGCCAAGAACTTCCTTCTAATATCCAGTTTCAATCTCCCCTCTGCCAGTTTAAACCCATTGCCTCTTGTCCTGTCATTACAAGACCTTCTCAATAGTCCCTCCCCAGCCTTCCTGTAGGCCTACTTCAGATACTGAAAGGCTACTCTAAGGTCTCCTGGAAACCTCTTCTCCAGGCTGCAGAGCCCCAACTCTCTCAGCCTGTCCTCATAGCAGAGCTGCTGCAGCCCTCTGAGCATCTTGGTGGCCTCCTCTGGACCTGCTCCAACACTTCCATGTCCTTCCTATGCTGGGGGCTCCAGAACTGCACACAGTACTCCAGATGGGACATTCAGTGCAGGCAGTGTTGTGTCTTGATTGCTTTTTTTTCTGCTCTCTTCATACATTGCTGAGGGAGAGCTGCAAACCCATCAAAGTATGCTGCCAATGAGCTGATTTGGAATGTCTACCCAGGCATTTGCTGGGATTCTGGGTGAGTGCAAATATCTACCTGCAGATAGCCTCCTAAAGGCTCAGGGTTCAATAGTTTACCCCAGGCAAATGGTGAGCCTAATCATAGCTGTAGTTATAAAAAGCCCATGAATGGAAAAGTAATTCTTGGACCTATTGGTTTTAAGAATCTCTGATTTTTGCTTATAATAACTGATTCAATATTTATAGACTTTCTTGGTGGGTTGTAAACTTTCACAGAATCACAGAATGCTTTGGGTTGGAAGGGACCATGGGCAGAGACACCTTTCTTGGTGGAGATCTTTTACTAGAATATGGTTTGTTGTAGGTGGTGAGATAGTGGAACAGAGAGAGCATGCACCATGCTGGAAAAAAATTTAGAAAATAAAAGCTGAAAAAAACCCAAACCAGACCTAACAACTTTCCATTAGAAAACCTCCAGCCAGAAGCCTCTTAAAGGGTCTCTGGCTGACTGTTTTATTAAGTGTAACAAAGTGATGGGAGGTGTGGGGGACCTCCTATATTAATATGTTGGAGAGGCACTACGGTTCCTCTCGCCAGAGTGTCTCAGGGAGAGTGGAATTAATCCGTGGCATATGCTGCCAGCATCTGCTGCAGTGACCTGGAGAGGCAGCACCAGGCGGCCCGAGCCAGAGCCCACAGCCCACGCTCCCTGCGGCGCTCTCGGCTCTGCTCGCCGCCTGCCTGTGGCTGAGCCTGGGACAGTGCAGCCGCTCACGGCAGCTCTGGCTGGGGGTACCCACGGCTGCCCTGCCTGCCGCGGTGAGGTGCTGCAGCCCGTCGCCAGAGTCTGCCTCCCTCTGGAAAAGGAGACGTGTTTTAAATTTGAGAGGCAGAAGGAGACTTTTGGATAGAAAAGAGATCGGTTTGAATGGAAGCTAACCCAGTGTGTCCCAAACAATCATTCCCTGAACAAATGCTCCCTTCTCCCACCGTCTGATTTGTTCTGTGGTCTGCTGTGAGGCTCTGACTCCTCAGTCTAGCTCTTTTTTTCCTTACAGATGGTTTGATCCCCTCCTTGACAAAACAGAGATTGTATGTGCCCTTAGGTGGAATTTCGTTCTGTGTTTAATGGCTTCTGGGAAATAACTTTCCACACCTTATTTCCCCTTGACCACCCTGCACCCAGGATCTGTATCTAGCTAGTGGGTGCACTGTGTTGTTTCCCGGCTGCAGCTGTCTCTCCTGTGCTCTGTTTGTGAGCTTACCCTTGGGGAAGGGCACTCAGAGACAACCTTCCACTGGCTACTGTTTCTTCAACCATATCGTTCCACTTGTTTTGACAGCTGCCTAGGATATTGGACTTTCCTGGCGTGGATTGCTGACAGAGCCAGGAAAGACTGGAGCAGTGAGTGATTCCCAGACAGGGCAAAGATGCCCCATTCTTATTCTGTGCCCTCCCAGCAAACACTCCCCACACTTCAGCAGCTTCTCCTGCTTGCCCTCCCTTTCAAAATGCAGTATCCCAGCCACAGGCTGTGCTGGGTCTGTGCAGTTCTGAGTGAGGGCCAAGGCAGAATCCCAGGTGTGGCCCCACGAGGGCACAACAAGGGACCTACAACCGGCTGCCCTGTTGACAGCAGTCCTCCTAGGGCCATGCTTTGTCCAGGGGGATGACCCATACTCCTTACAGCTGCAGCCTGGGAAGCATCCTGATTAAATTCAGTCCTGAATTCTGGGTGGCATGGACATCCAGAGCTCCTGAGACCATTTCTCTGCCACCATCCCTGGGGAGATGAAACCTTTTCTCCTAGTGTCCAGCTACCTGATTCTGCTCCAGCGGGCTGCTCTGTGCAGCCCTTGCTGGGGCCAAAGCAGCTCCAGGCCACAGGCCTTCTTATCAGACTCCATCTCCTGTCACTTTCAGGACCACTTCATTATCCTTTTATTAGCCCTCTTCTGCTTATCATTATTAATAATCACAGTGGATCAGCTGGAGTGCTGACAGCTGCCCCTTGTCTATTCTTTCTGTCTGTTTTAATCCTACCTGCTTATCTGGAATAAACCTGATCCTTTTTCTTTTAATTAAAGAAATTTGGTCAGCCAGCCCTTCCTCCACGCCAAGATAGGACTGATCACACCAGTGATACACAGGGAGCAGGAAAAGGGATGGATTACTGGGTGATAGTGTTTTCCACAGTCTGAAGATATGGCATGTCAGAGGAGAGGCTGGTAGAGCTTAAGGCACATGGGTGAAGAGAAGCACAACCCTGGGATGCTGTAAGGTATTTGTCTGGGGGCCTCTGTGTCAGACCCAGTGTATTGGCACAGGGTTGTGCAACTGTGTACTGCAGGTGAGAAACATCACTGCACCAGTGCAAGAGAGGCAGGATAGGTCTGCTCACCCCTCTCTGCTTTGGATGGGGTGGAAATAGCAATACCAAGCTCAGAACCTGTTATGGGTGGCACTGCTGGGGCTGCTGGGATTGGTGTAGTTCCTGCAGGGGCTAGAGGACTTTGCTTCTCAGTACTTGATGACGTTGCCAAGAGGTGCAAGTGCTGGACTTCACAGCGACACTCCTGCTTTGTGCTCCCACAGGCATTGCTTCTGGTGGCCGCAGGCCTTGTCCCAGCCTCTTAAAAATGCCTCGCTGGGCAGTTTACTTGAGCTGAAATATTTGTGTTGTCTGAGGGAGCAGGTCAGTGGAGGAAGGGCTGTGCAAATAGGGTGCAGGGAAATTTGTTGTGTTAATTCACGCTTTTATGAACCCATAAACTGAAATCTGCATTCATTGCAATCTGTAAAGTGACTGGAGTGTGGGGCTGAAATGCTTAGAAAGTGTTAATCAGGGGTCCGTAACAAACCAGAATGCTCTGAAGTGCAGCAGCAGGAGGCTGGCCGTAAGCAGCAGGAGTATTCAACCTTAGCACTGAAAATGCACATCCCTTGGTTCCCAACGGCTCATTTCAGATGCACGAGTTGCGGTGCTGACTGAACGCGTATGTGCCCTCTGCTACACAACATGGCAACTGCCTCGGATTCGCTGGGCTGCTTCACCCCGAGAGGCTGCCGGCCCAAGGAGGCTATAGGCCACAACTTCCTGGTGCTCAAGAGACAGCACGGCTCTGAAATCCTGTCAAGCAGAGCCACGCTGGCTTCAGGCTCTGTACTTCTGTTGCTTCTGAGTGTTTCAACTGACTGGGGTGAAAGTTAACCTGCAGCTCAGATGCTGATGAGGGAAATGCCACAATACAAACCCGTCAGGCCCTTTAAAAATGTGTGCTTCTGTAACAAGCACAGGCAAGAATTGTGCATGGTGACTTTCAGGCTGTTGCTTCCACATGAGACGTCCTACTGCTCACAGAAAGTGTTATCATCATTGCTTAATGTTGAACAATGTGTTTGAAAGATGCAAAAATACAGGGTTCACTTGTCTAAGCCGGTGCACTCATAACTGGTCTAGCAGCTTTAATTGCCTGACCCTGCTCCTTCAGCAAAACACTTCCATCCCTACAGATACAAGTAAGGAACATTCTCTGGATGGTTTTTGGCCCTGAAATGATGGGCGACATCATTTTTGGTGTCAAAAAGAGATGGATTGCACTTCACATCATAGACTGAAGTCTTGCTTTGGTCATTGCCCTGATCAGCAGAACTGCTCACAAAGTGCCCTGGGAAATTGCCACCTTCTCAGTGCTTCAAGCTCCAAAGCTAAACTGGAAGCAAGCTTGAAGGTCCATGTGGGCTGCAGGGATGTTTGTATAGGTGGCTGTGTGGCTTGTTAAATTGACCTGCTCAATAAATGGGTGATAATAGCTCAGGCTGTTGTGGCTGTACATAAGCCCACTCAAAGCTAGTCCAGGTAGCACACTCCATCTAACCCAGAGAAGCAGCCTGGATTTACTCAGCTGGCTGCTGTGGCTCCTGCCTTTCTGAGCTAGCTCTTTCGAAGCCATCTCTGGCATTGCCCCTCTGTATTGTTTTATGCCCCACAGAGATATTTTTAGTCCCATGGCTTTCCAACCCAAGACTTAAAGCTCTGCCTGTCCCTATATGGAGGGCACCAGATGCCCTTCATTTCGAATACAGTGACCAGAGTCATGAGCTGACAATGCAAGTTCTCTGGAGGTCTCACAGTGAGACTGTGACACAGTTAGGAACTGAATGCAGCCCCTCCAAGCATCCATCCAGTGCCACAGCCACATGACTTCACTGATTGAACTAATGCATAAGGCTCAGTATATTTGTTCATTTTTATTTTCAGCAAAAAGCTGCTTTCAGGCTATAGAACTCCTTCAAGATTTGCAAAAACACAAAGAAAAAGAGTCTCTGTAGAAGACATCTTCCCCAGGAACAGCACAGCACACTGCCCACCTAGGTAATCCCTCTGCTGTGATAGGAAGCCATAATAATCTCCTGCAAAAAGGTCTTCTTACCATAGTCCTGATCCCCTCATCCCAGAAATATCCATGGAAAGGGATGATGAGTTGTGAATGTGCCAAGCAGTTTTCCAGTGCAAACCCTGGAAGTCTGGAACCAACAGGGCTCTTCAACCTGCTAATGTCTCCCTCTACAGAGTCCCCAAAATCAAGTTCTTCCACTGAGCTCAGCAGAAGAGGAGTACAGTATAGGTGTGGGAAATCTTTTCCATGCTGAGAGATGGACAAGCCATTCACAAAGGCTTTGGTAAGTCAGAGTACTCATCCCTGGAGACACTCAAGGTGAGGCTTGACAGGGCTCTGGGCAGCCTGATCTAGTTGACGGTGTCCCTGCTGACTCCAGGAAGGGTTGGATTAGATGACCTTTGGAGTCCCTTCTAGCTCAGACCATTATGTGCTTCTGTGATTGCTTTAAGATTAACCTAGCAAATGTGTCTGAGGGGGTTGTGAATTTTTTTTCCTTCTTCTTTTTAAAGTCACATGATAGTCAAGAGCCTTTAGAGACAGCGTGGGACAGTAAGGGCTCCAGGCTCTTGTCACAGGGTACCCCAGCCCTAACATACTCAGTTCTTAATCTAGCAAGACTTGCAGCAGCACAAAGTCTGTAATGGCTTCCTGTGATGTAAGACACAAGGCATAAGGTGCCTGTGAGCTGCCTGACGTGCAATGGACTATGCCCAGTGTGGAGGTCAATGCTCAGTCCAGGCAAGGTCACATTAAGGAAACAGGCCTGGAATGTGGGTTTGAAACATGCATCCTTGGCTTCTCAGATAAATGGGTGTCTTTGCTTACATGGAGTGGATGTGTATCTAGGTCATACTGGGTACACACCTTTCCTTGGCTGGAGGTGTCTGTGCCGTAGAGTGCATCCCCATACCTCTCCAGCTGAGTGGGCTCTGTTTTGTTGGGCCCAGAGATCTGTTTATCTGTGCAACGTGCACACGCACCAGTGATGGCTGAGGTTGGAAGTATTTATGGCAATTAAAATGTTTTGCCTGGAAGCTGTTTTGGGGCTTTTTTGAAGTGAGGATTTTCAGACTTCAAGGTGTTAACAGTCCCTCTAAATGATTTTGTTTTTTAATTGCAGCAAATGACTGTGGAGCCATTAAACATTCGCCTCTCTGCAGTTGTTTCTAAGCCCTTTCAGTCCTCCTTCTATTTATTCTGTTTAATTCAGTCAGGTAGCTTCGGGGCAGTGAAGATCAATACTTTACTTTGATAGAAAAGAGTCAGGTTTGAAACATAGAGATAAAACTGACACATTTTGTATAAATTTAATTAAAAATGCACCTTTAGTGGCTTGTTGCAAGCACAAAGCCAGCCCTCCATCTAGCTATCTCTCTGTCTCACTCTCTGTCTCTCTCTTCCCTTTCTTGTTGCTAACAGGAAGATCTCTGAATCTGCCTCACCAACAAAGTACCTCGTTTTATGATTTTTGTCTTGAAAGTTTAGCACTGAGGGAGCAGGATGGAAGGGATGTGAAATTCTAAACAGACCTTTTGCTCCCTCCCTGGTCCTACTCCTTTTGGTGGTGGTGGCTTGGAGGGGGGATGAGGAAGGAGCTGGCTCCCTGGTGAGGGAAGGAGGGGGATGAGGCAATTTAAAAATTTTTTTTTAAACCCAGCAGATTGGACACCCTGGGGCACTTTCCATTTGGATCTGTAGCTTTCTTCCACTCCTACCCCCCTCTTCCTGCTTTGTTAAACTGGGAATTATTTTTCTGACTACATGTGCATCCTCAATCCCACTAGGACAGTGCTGGCCACAAGGCAGTGTCTTTATTCTCTCTTTTTCCTCCCCTGCCC
>VWZE01007835.1:1140815-1178849 GCA_013396675.1 Eubucco bourcierii
TAAACAGCACTGGTCCCAGTACTGATTGATATTCTTTCTGTTCACACTTGGACATTGAGGCTTCGGAACTGGAACCAGAAAGACTCCAAAATGCTCCTCCATTTCACAACTGAGTGCAAGATGCTGTAATGATCAGGATTGTGCTAGGGGGCTGCATTGTCTCCTGGCATGCCTGGGCTCAGCCGGGGACCTACTGTGCCTTGCTCTTGCCATGCTGAGCTGGCACTTGCTGAACTTCTCTGCCTGACTGCAAACTTCAGGCACGTTCCAAACTGCAGCAGTGCTGCATATCTTCCAGCACTGGCGATTACCCACTCTGCTTGCTGAATCATGCCTGATTGCATGGCCGTGCTGGAACATGGGAGCCTGCAACTGGAGAAGCAGGGTGTGGGCAAGACCTGAGGCCATTTCACCTACGGTATTTCTGAACCCACTCCAGGCTGGTATAATCATTCATCTACTCTGAGCACCACCCCTCCACCTCCTCTACGAATGAGCAGATATTCTTGTGATCAGCCCTTGTTTTTTTGCTGCTCAGGAGGAAGGTGATTACTGCACCAGTCAGAGCAATCAAGACATTTGTTTCTGGCTGTGGGAGATGCTCGGAGGGGGAGGACAGGCAGAGTCTCTCCAGCATCACTAGAGGTCTCTCTTTATCTGTATGTGCTTGTCTGCAGGGCAATGGGAGAAAAATACACTTTGAATAATTTCTTCGTCTGCTTCTTGGCATGTCACAGCCTCACAGAATACGTAAGCCCAGCGAGGTGGTAAGGCTGAATTCTAGCTCAGTTTCTCTGGATGTCAGCTGCTTGACAGTGTCTTCATCTGGGATCTACCTTCTGCTGCTCAGTGCTCCCATCTCCTTCCAGCACCCTGCTCAGTACTGCAGGGTTATGCAGCTGGAGTGGCATCCATAGCCCTTTGCTCTTGGTCAGTCCACCCAGCGCCTGCTCAGGAAGCGATTTGCCAAAACCATGGTCTGAGCTTTCTGTCAGCTGATTAAGATTTGATCCTCTCCTGACTCATCCTTTCACCAGGCTTTGAGCCATGCCTCTCTGTGTCCACCTGTGCAACACCTGTGTGCTTGATGGATGCCGTGAAGTCCTCCAGCTTCCCAGGAAAGTGAAACAGCAGCAGAACCTTGATACTGCTTGGGAGCTGACACCAGTGGAAGGAGAGAAATGGTGTTACTGCCTAAGACTTTTGGGAGGATCACTTATCTGACCTCACACATTTTACTTCACTGTACTGGTGGTGAACCACACTCTCATGGAAGATCTTCATCTGCAGGCTACCTGGAACACAAGACTTGCTCAGGAGTTGAGGTACCCACGTTTATGAGAACACTTTGCTCAGGACACTGTCATCTTTTCCTCTTGTGTTTTCCATGTGCTGTTTGGTGACAGGCAGTGAGCCAGAGCCTGGTGGCTGTAGACACCAGCACTTCCTGTTGATGTGAGTGCCTGGGCCTGGCACTGTGGTGAATGAAGCTGCAACTTCTTTCTCAAGAGGGGAAGGAAAGTTTGTTTCTTTACTGTGTTTTCTTTTCTGTACTGTGGCAGTGTACAGCAGCCATCACCGCTGTGCAGGCAGTGCATCAGCAGCCTCTGGCCTCAGAAGTGGTCCTGCAGGGTGTTTTTATCTAGGGCAGGAGTTACCCAGCTCCTGGAGCTGGCCTGGCCCTTTCAGGCATTGAATATTCTAGAAGCAGCTTTTGGAATAGGCATGTGGGCTTGATGCATCTCCCACCTTAGCCCTGGTGCCACATTGAGCTCTCATGCCTGCTGTGTGCAATCACCAACAGCAGGAGTGCAGACTGTATTCGTACCAGGAGTGTCCCTGTGCTCTGCACTAGTGAGGCCACACCACAAATACTGTGTTCAGTTTTGGGCCCCTCACTACACGAAGGACATTGTTGTGCTGGAGCATGTCCAGAGAAGGGCAACAAAGCTGATGTAGATTGTGGAGAACAAGTCTTATGAGGAGCAGCTGAGGGAACTGAGCTCATTTAGTTTGGAGAAGAGGAAGCTTTCTACAACTACCTGAAAGGAGGTGGTAGAGAGTTGTGGATTGGTTTCTTCTCTCTAATATCAAGTGATAGAACAAGAAGAAATGCCCTCAAGTTGCACCAGGGAAGGTCTATGTTGGATATTAGAAAACATTCTTTATTGAAAGAGTGGCCAGGCCTTGGAATAGGCTGCCTAGGGAAGTGTTGGAGTCACTACCCCAGCAGGCATTCAGAAAAGTATCACGACAGTGTTAGGCTGATGGTTGGACTCAATGGCCTTAAAGATATTTTCCAACCAAAAAGAGTTAATAATTCTGTGTGCTGCAACTTATCCTAGCTCTTCCAAGCCCATATGCTCTACTTCTTGTGCAAAGTTCTTCTTTGTTCTCTTCTGATTCTTTGGGGGTTTTTATAGGTAAAGTGGGTGAAGTTTGTGTTTAGTAAGGTGCTGATGTGATAATCATAGAATGGTAAGGTTGGAAGGGACCTCAGAGATCATCTAGTTCCAACCCCCTGCCGTAGGCAGGGACACCTCCCACTAGTACAGGTCACTCAAGGCCTCCTCCAACCTGGCCTTGAACACCTCCAGGGAGGGAGCAGCCACAACCTCCCTGGGCAACCTGTGCCAGTGTCTCACCACCCTCACTGCAAACAACTTCCTCCTAACATCCAGTCTAAATCTCCCCTCTGCCAGTTTAAACCCATTGCCCCTTGTCCTGTCATTGCAAGACCTTGTCAATAGTCCCTCCCCAGCCTTCCTGTAGGCCCCCTTCAGATACTGGAAGGCTACTCTTAAGGTCTTCTTGAAACCTTCTCCAGGTAGACTGCAAAGCAAGACTGTGCCTCAGAGCTCTGTCAGTGCCCTGTCTCTTCTGAGCTATTTTCTTCTGGATTAGCCCTCTTCACCAGTACAGTCTTGCTACTCTGAAAGCCAAGGCAGTAGCTTCACTGGAAGCCACCAACATGACCTGCAAGCCCTTGGTGGCAGTGATTCAGCAAAAGAGCCATAAGGGTCTGGAAATCTAGTCCTAGTCGTGCAAAGTGGTCTTTGAAGCATCCCTGCCAGGGCCTGGGAAGGTGGAAGTACTGTTGACAGAAGTGGTGGTGTAAGGAGTTTGCAGGTAGGTGGCTTGGAAGCTTATTAGATTATATCCTCATCTGTTTTGCCTTTGTTGACTGCCCCTTACCTAATGTGTCTTGGCTAACCTCACACTGAGCAGAAAGTCTGGCATTCAGGACATGGCATAGGAGTGACTTGAACTCTGTGCAACATTCATAGAATTGCAGAACAGGTCAGGCTGGAAGAGACCTTAGAGATCATCTAGTCCAACCTCCCTGCCTTTAGCAGGGACACATCTCAACTAGATGAGGTTACTCAAGGCCCCATCCAACCTGGCCTTGAGCATCTCCAGGGAGGAGACATCCACAACCTCTCTGGACAAACCATTCCAGAGTTTTGCCATCCTCATAGTGAATAATTTCTTCATAAGATCCAATCTAAACCTATTCTCTTCCAATTTAAGTCCATTTTCCCTTGTTCTGTCAGTAGGCACTCTTGTAAAAAGTCCATCCTTCCTGTGAACCTACAGGAGGCAGTTGGAAGGCAGTTATAAGGAGTCTTCCCTTCTCCAGGCTGGACAATATCAGTTCCCTTAGCCTATCCTCACAGCAGAGGTGTTTCAGGCTTTGTATCACCTTTGTGGCACTCCTCTGGACTTGTTGCAACAGATCTATGTCCCTCTTACGGTAGGGACACCAGAACTGGACACAGTATGTAAGGTGGGGGTCTCACAAGAGCAGAGTAAAAGGAGAGAATCTCCTCTCTTGATCTGCTTTCTTGTGATGTGTCTTTCATCCATGTGGTACATTGTTTTGTGTTTGTTTCCTGTCTGCTCCACTGGTCTAGTGTCTCTCTCTTGCTGTACTGAACACCAGCAAAAACAGTGAGGTTGTAATATCTCATGCCAGTAATACTTTCTAAGAAGAGCTTACACATGCCAGTCTCTTACAGAAAGTAAAGAGAGATGTACCTCAGTTTGATTCTTCATGCTTAAGTCCTGCCAACTGCTTCTCCTGCCTGCACATGAATCAGATTTTTAATTTTTAAAAAAATTATTCTATTCCATAGCTAAATTGGCTAAGTTGACTACTGCCAGCTTTGCTGCCTGCTATGGATTCTTCTGTGAGGAGCACTGCAATGGAGTTAGATGTTCCTGAATGCTGGAGTGCTGTAAGGGTGTCAACTGTTTGGAGACTGGTGATGAGTGATGCAGCAACCTGCATCACTTTATGCGCTGAAGGAGCAGAGTGATGAAGTGATAGCTGAAGACTGCTCCTCTGTCCTTGCTCCTGGAAGGGTGAGATGCAGTGGATCAGATTTGGTCTTGCTAGGTCCCTACAGCCTAGAGAACTGCTCTGAGAGGGCAGCAAAGTGGACATCGGGATGTGCTAGCATCATTTGTCTTTCTGATGGATTTTTCCCTTGGATAATCTGTTTGATGGAGCTCTAAAGGAAGAAAGTGCTTGCCACTGAAGCTTTACTTCCACATAGACATAGCCTCAGGTCAGTGCCAGGAAAATAAACTAGAAATGGCAGAGGAGAAAGATGCTTTGGTATCCCAGGCCAGGAAGTGTACACAGAGGCCACCATGTAATAGCTGGTCCAAACATACCTCCAGAAGAACCACTGGCAAGCATCATGTCAGATGGTTTCCTTCCCTGTCCTGTAAGTCCCAGACTTGGTGTTCAGCTACAGGAGGCAGGGTGAAAGATTTGCTTGGGATGCAGAGATCATTAGAATTTGGTGCTTGGAATAGGACAGCTTCTCCATGGAGAAGCCAATACATTAACTGAGACCCAAACCTCAGAAAGGGCAGACGAGAGGGATGCCACCTCAGCTCTTTTCAATGTGTTACACTGGTATGTAAAACCTTAAATACATTTATCTTGTGACCTCTCATCGACCAGGGAACAGGAAAAATTGAGTGGATACGTTGTGAGCTAGTGGAGGAGGGGGTTCTTACCCACAGAACAAGCATTTGCCTTCCTCTGCCTGCTTCCAGTGCAGTGCAGTTTATGCACACGTGTGTTAAAATGCCTGTTATGCACCAAAGAAGTGGAAAGAGTGACAGAGAGCTGCTGCTGATTTCAGTGGGATTTAGGACACCTCAAAGCCTGTCTATGGATACATATGACCTGCTACTCTGCTGTGTCTGTGCACCTCAGGGATTACTGCAGGTGTTTGCAGGCATGCAGGCAATTATTGCCTGCGTTTCTGTGTGTGCTCCTGTGTTGGTAGGTACCTGTGTCTCTGCCCTGTGGGTGCAGTAGAGTGCCATAACCAGGAATGTCCTGGAGCCAAAGCTTCTGTAGTAATTACAGCAGATAAACTGCTCTGCTTGAGGGTTGCTGTCCACACCAGGCTGTGAGGCAGGCAGCCTGGCTTCACCACCAGAGTCTATTCATTTTAATAAGAGGGACACCCTGTGTTATTAAGAAGAGTGTTTATTACTGTCGCTGCACACTGACAGCAGCTTCCATCATCGTTAAAAGGCAGATGGGGGGGAGGAGGGTAGAGAGCTGTGTGCTCCTGTCTCAGAGGCTAGGACCCAGCTGGCAAGGAGACTGGGGGCTGCAGGGCTTCCCCTTCAGCCCAGAGCAACGTTGCCAGTGGAAAGGAAGCCTTCAGGAAGGATGTAGAGAGAAGTGTGTGGTCCTGTTCAGTCTTGTCTAGAGGCCTGAGGAGTTTTGCCTCCAGGTCTCAGCCTAGATGAAGTCTCTTCTGTGTGGGAGGCAGACTTTCCTGCCTTGTGCTGTTCAGAGCTGGGGGACTGCAGGCAGAGATGGAAAAAATGAGGAGGGCAGCAGCAGTAGGCACTTGCTTGGGGGGGGGAAGGAGCAGAACAGGCATAGATGCTGCTGTGGCTGTGCTGAGCCCTCTGCTTGGTCCAAGAGCAGGTCTCAGCATGTGTCCTCTGCCCCTCATTTAGTTGCAGCAGCACTAAGCTGTATGGCTTGTAAAACCCTGTCTGGGGCTGCTCACCTGGTGTGTGAGCATGGACATCTTGGCATACAAGAGCAGACCCTGGCACAAGCAGACCTTCACCCATCACTGCCTGAATACACCTCTGATTTTAGCAACTGTCATATCTGAAATGTGAGAGTATATCTGCTGCACTGCTGCAAGTGTTGTGAGTTTGTAGGTCTCAGGGAAATGAGAGAGGAGATTGCCAAAGGTGGTGCTTATGAACAGCCAACACTGGTAGCTGGATGTGATGTTTCCACTGTGCAGATGAGACCTGAAGTCTGGAGAAGCCACTGTGATTGGAGGACAGGATAGTGGCAGGGCACCAGTGTAAGAGGTCTGCAAAGTACCTTCCTGCTCTGCCTCCTGTACTTTCACATTTCTGAGCATCTGAGACATGGTAGTTCCCAGATCAAGATGCTTATAGAGCCAAATCCCTTCTGGTTACTGGGCTTTACCTCTCTTGTATCCAGTTAGAAAGAACTGCACCCAAAGCTGGAAATGGGCTTCATTACTTAGCTTCTTGAAGCACAAGGGAAGGTCATTGATGTTTTTTATCTTTCAACTGAAGAGCTACAATTCCAGCTACCACTTTTAAACAAATGAAAGAAAATGTACTTAAAATTCCCTATCTTTCTGGGTGTTTCTCTCATTTTCTTTTCCAGTATATTCAAAACTGCCCTGTTGTTTGTCTCTGGGCTTCTTTCTTCCTAGACTTCTGGGTTAAAGCTCCTAGATTTCTGCTCTCTGAAGGTACAGCACTAGGGGAGTTACAGCACTACTGGGAATATCAGCTCTCCCTTGCCACTTTCCCTCTTGAGAAACTGGGTACTGTGTGCAGTTCTGGAGCCCCCAGCACAGGAAGGACATGGAACTGTTGGAGCGGGTCCAGAGGAGGCCACAAAGATGCTCAGAGGGCTGCAGCAGCTCACTTATGAAGACAGACTGAGAGATTTGGGGCTCTTAAGCTAGGAGAAGAAAAGGCTTTAAGAAGGCCTTATAGTAGCCTTCCAGTATCTGAAGGGGGCCTACAGGAAGGCTGGGGAGGGACTATTGAGAAGGTCTTGCAACAACAGAATAAGGGGAAATGGGTTTAAACTGGCAGAGGGGAGATTGAAACTGGATGTTAGGAGGAAGTTCTTTACAGGGAGGTTGGTGAGACACTGACACAGGTTGCCCAGGGAGGTTGTGGCTGCTCCCTCCCTGGAGGTGTTCAAGGCCAGGTTGGAGGAGGCCTTGTGTGACCTGTGCTAGTGGGAGGTGTCCCTGCCTATGGCAGGGGGTTGTAACTAGATGATCCTTGAGGTCCCTTCCAACCTTATCATTCTATAAAATACATGGATGAAGGGAACAAGTTGACATGTAGAGACCCTTGGTGATGACTGTTGTGGGATGGAGTTGATGATCTAAATGGGTCTTTCTGGTGGCCTTCAGCCACTGCAGCATCCATCACAGGTTTCAGTGGACTACATTCTCTCTTGTTTTCTGTACAGAAGTAAAAAGTCCCTGCAGTCCCAAGAGGAGCAGAGTGTTCTCAACGGAGGACTGATGGGGGATTGCTCCTTGGTGGAACCTTCAGATATCCTGTACCTTTAAAATCATAGAATGGTAAGGTTGAAAGGGACCTCAAGGATCATCCAGTTCCAACCCCCTGCCATAGGCAGGGACACCTCCCACTAGTACAGCTCACTCAAGCCCTCATTCAACCTGGCCTTGAACACCTCCAGGGAGGGAGCCGCCACAACCTCCCTGGGCAACCTGTGCCAGTGCCTCACCACCCTCACTGCAAACAACTTCCTCCTAACATCCAGTCTAAACCTCCTCTCTTCCAGTTTAAATGGCAGCAGCTGACTGATGTACCAGTGATTTCATCCCACCAAGCACTGAGTGCAAGGGAGCAGGCAGAAAGGAGACACATGGCAGAGGAGCCTGCAAGTAAGGAGAAGGATCTTGGAGGAATGTGCTAGCTGGGGAGGAGCTCTTGTCTTTAGCCAGCTGTAGGCACTCTGATGTCCAAATCCTGCTGCAGCTGTGCTCTGTGGAGATGGAGAGGTGCAACTCTGGGGTCTCTTGTTCTGTGTGACATAGTGCCTTGCTCTGACAGCTAAAGCTTTTGCTGGTCAGATGCCTCTGGCAGCTGGGGACTGCTCTGGCTGCTCCCCTGGCCCTAGCCCACCTCGTTGAGGCTCTCCAGCCAAGCATGACATTAAGGTTCCTCTAGGTCTCTTCAGGTTTCGCAAGGTTGATTGGGACCAGCTCATGTCACTCTTGGCCACTTCCTCATCACCATAACTCTGGGCTGAATAACAAGAGGCCGAGAATCTGCTAACGCAGGCCCCGGCAGAGTGCCCCATCACTCTCTTTTATTCGCCCTGGAGATTTATGCTGCCTATCTCCCTTCCCTTTGTCCACCATTCGGGCCCTATAAGTCATGTCCCTGGGCTGACAGGTCACGTGGCTCGTGCCGCTGCCCTGTCAGAGTGACTGATGCCAGGGGGTGATTAAAAGAGAGGAGGGGTGAGAGGTCAGCAGCAGGCGGCATGATGCGAGTGAGGGGATGTAATTATCACTCCTGTGACATACTGCTGGGGGCTTTCATGGATCGTCACCCGGGCTGGAAGTGGGGAGGGAGGTGCTGGAGAAGGGAGGGGGAGTGGATGGACACAAGGAGAGAGCGGGCAGTAGGGTGACGGGAGGCAGGGACTTTCCCTTTTTGAGAGGAACTAGGAAGGGTAAACCCCAACCTGTTCCCCAAACTGAACTTCTAACCCCCAGAAAAACAGGCATTTGGAGTCAGGAAGCAGCCCTCACCTTGGAGAGGCTTTGGGCCACTTTAAAATGCTTTAAGTTCCCTCTCCTGCTGCATCCCAGCACCAGTGACACAACAGAGGCAAGAAGAATGCCTTCAGACATTCAGAAATGAGGTGTGTGAGCATTCTGGTGGGGGCACTTTGGCAGAGAGGTTGGCAGGTTCAGTTGCCTGGTGCTCTGCGCTGATGCTGCCCATTTCCTCTGCAGTTCCCATCTGGAGTTTTTTATGGATAAAATGAGTGGATAACCTCCCAGGTACACTGTGAAGGCCATATTTTGAATGTCCCCTTTCTGGCCAAAAGTAGAGATGTGATCTTCAGTGGAGCAAAGAGTGAGGAAAAGGTAGATGAAGACAGAGCTCTGTGCAGGAGGAGGGGATTTTGGGTGGAAAAGGAGTACAACTATATGAACGAGAGGAATAATTTAAAGTCTCACAATGTGGGGATTAAGAATTCTGGTTGGAAGACATGGGCTGAAGACCCTAAGATGATGTTGAGAAATATCTTAGCAATGCCTGTAGGAGTATGGTTGGGCTCCAGCACTGCTGAGGTTTGGGACAAGAACAGAAGATCCATGGAAACATTTCAGACAGTTCTCTGATCTGATTTGGGAAATTCCAGGGTATCAGTTTTCCCGTGGATGCAGTTTGTGCCTTAATAAGGCTCCACTGCTTAAACTTTAATTTCTAGTTTGCTGCTCCTGTAACTCAGTGCCACTTCATCAACATGATGTTCCCTAGGCTAGGACTGAGAGCTGCCAACCACCATTTCCCAAAAGCATACACTGGAAGCATTTCCAGTGAATCAAACTGTTTTGGTGAGCCACACATGTCCATAGTGAATGATACCTATGCTAAGCCTGAAATTTAGTATTAGGACCTTGGACTACGTGTGGGAAGGTGGTGAACCTGCAGGATTGTGCTGTCATGCTCTCAGAAGCAAGGGATACAGGAATATCCCCATGGAGTAGGCAAGTGGACCTCTTAGTTCAATATCTGTCCTTTAACAGTGGTTATCATTAGTATGTGACAGGGAAGTTTATGAAACAGACAGATGTGCTTCACCAAGATCTTCCCCTGACCTTCTGTAGTTGGAGGATGGTGTAGACAACTGTACCTAGTGCTACTCTGAGCTTTTGGCTCCTGTTCTTTGACACTCCAGGGAATGACACCCCTTCAGACTCAGGAGATGAACATGTAAGTTAGAGTTACTCTGCTCCTCTCAGAGGAAGAGTTGGAACTTCTTGGGTCAGGGATATATTTTGTTCATGGTGCCTCCTGGTTACTGAGAACGAGTGCCAAGAGAAGAGAGTCAGGTTCTGCTCGGTGATGCCTAATGACAGGACAAGGAGCAATGGGTGGAAGCTGAGGCCTAGTAGTTCCCTGTAAGCATGAGGACATTTTATTATTATTATTATTATTTTCCATTGTGAGGGTGACAGAGCACTGGAACAGGCTGCCCAGGGGGGGTTGTGGAATCTCCCTCTCTGGAGATATTCAAGACCCACCTGGATGCATTCCTGTGTGATCTGGTATAGGTGGTCTTGATCTGGCAGGGGGATTGGACAGGATGATCATTTGAGGTCCCTTCCAGCATCTGGCAATCTGTGATTCTGTGAAGTGGTTACATACAGATGTCAGAGAGCAATAAACAAAATTAAACTGATCTAAATCAGAAAGAATAATAAGGAACCAACCAACCTCAGTACCTTCTCATATAACTGTGGGAGCGGGTCCAGAGGAGGCCATGAAGATGCTCAGAGGGCTGCAGCAGCTCTGCTCTGAGGACAGGCTGAGAGAGTTGGGGCTCTGCAGCCTGGAGAAGGGAAGGCTTCCAGGAGACCTTAGAGTAGCCTTCCAGTATCTGAAGGGGACCTACAGGAAGGCTGGGGAGGGACTAGTGGGAGGTGTCCCTGCCTATGGCAGGGGGTTTTAACTAGGTGATCCTTGAGGTCCCTTCCAACCTTACCATTCTAAGATTCTATGATAATTGTCATTTCCACACTGATATGGCTCTAAGGGCAGCTAGAGGAATAATTTATGGTTAAAGGGAAAATATCTCTGAATAGAATAAATATTATTCATGCAGCCTGAATTAAAGGCTAAGTGTATTCTAAACATTGTCTTTTTCACCAGCCCTGGACAGAACTGTTGTCACACCTCATTAAAGTTCAAGGGCTCAGAACTTAATTTATCATTGAATTACCTAAACTTAGCAAGAATCACAGAACTCAGCAGCAATATCTGCAGCAGGCAATCTTAAGTCTCCAAATTATGCATCTTGGCCTTTCATGAAGAGAAAAAGACACACTCCTTTCATATTCTTAACAGTGTCATGGTACATGTAGAGCAACTCTTCTCTTTGCTTCATTCTGTCACAGCCATGCTGGGAAGCACAGACAGGAGTTAGCTAATGCCTCCTATTACCATTCACATGCTGGAGTGGCTTTGCTGCTGATTTTCAGCTAGGTGTTTATTTCTGGAAGGGACTATGTGTTATGGGTAATACCTGTCAGGTTAGCAGAGTGTTAGCAATGTATTTACAGGTTGAGAGTAAATATAGCTGAAAATTCAACTACTCCAAGCCCAAAGATACTTTTGTGATTCCTTCCAAATGCTTACCTAAATTGGTCTTTAAGAAAAATTACGGTCCTACCACAGCCTCTCTAACTGAATTATCTCAAGACTTTGCTAAACACAGAGATAGGAAGTTCTCTGAGCTTTCTAAATCTCCCTTAATGCAGTTTAAAACTACAGTTTCTCTTACTGTCCAAGACCCTGTCCTTTCAAAGCAACCTGCTATGTATTTGAAGGTTGCCATCATGTCTTCACCAGTCTGTTTTGTGGTGGTTTTTTTTTTTTTTTTTTCTTTCTTCTCTGGACTAAAATAACCTTAGTTACAGCTTTTTCTCTGCAGGCCAGGATTTCTGTCTCCTCAGTCATTCTTGCTTAACTTCCTTGGGTCCTTCTGCCTTGTCCAGTTTTTCATCTTGTACTCCAGTGTCCAGAGAGGAACAAGGAAAGGCCAAGAAGTCCAGCTTAGGCCTTATTAACACAAAGGAGAGCACAAGGATTAGTTGTTCTCCCTTACAGACTGTTCTCTTGTTTGTGCATCCCAGTACATTGTCTGCCTTTTTGCAACAGCTGGGCACAGGGATTTGTCTTCATCTTGTGACTCACTGTTTCTTTTTACATCTGTTTCTACAGTGCTGGTACCTACCATATTCTTTTCCATATCTATGATTGTGCAGTTGATTATCCAGGCTCAGAGGTACTGGAGAGGGAGTATGCTAGGGAAGCATGCAAGTCCATCTCCTTTATCACTTCAAACATGCATGCAATATATCCTGTGCTGAGGCAATGTGGTGCTGCATGTCTCTTACCTTCTGTTGGGTTGTATAGGCCCTTGTGTTATTCCTACTAGATGTTAGGAGGAAGTTCTTTACAGTGAGGGTGGTGAGGCACTGGAACAGCTTGCCCAGGGAGGTTGTGGCTGCTCCCTCCCTGGAGGTGTCCACCTCTTGGAAAAGAGGAAAAGATTACACCTCATTTGGAATCAGCTACAAAAGCTATTGGAAAATTAGAAAGGTGGGAAGTGGAAACTGAAAATTATAAAACTAACCAATGCATTGTCCACTGAACCACCTCTTATGTAGTGATGATGAAAGAGTTGCCTTGTATTAGTGTAACTTAAATCCTGTAACTTGAAGTAGTAGGGACTGAAAGTGAATGTCGTTGGGAAATGACACCAAGTTGGAGGATACACATCAAAGATATTTTAAACTTATTAACTCAAATAAAAAGTAGGATTCCTTTCCTTTGTGCTCCTGTTTCATAAGGGTTGTAGGCCACAGGCACTGGCAAGAAATGTTTGGTGAGGTGTAAGTTTTACGTCGAGGAGGAGTTCCAGATGTGAAATCTGAGCGCTTGTGTCAGGCACATTGGTTGTAGGCCTGTTCTAGGGTATTACAGCATGTGGACTACCCTGAACTGTTCAGTTGCAATCTCTCATGCCAAGTGAAATTCCTCAAAACTGTTTGGTAAGTTCCAGACAGCAAACACACTTGAGAGAATACAATCTATCAGTGGAGAAATTAGCAAATACTCCCTGACAAATTTAGCTTGATATTGCTTGTTTAGCTTTACAGGGGACCTGAGAGAACAAACCAAAGTAGGTGTTCCTAGTCATTGCACCAGTGAAGTTTCCTCAACGAATGCAAGGAGAGAGGCTGGAAGATGTGGGGTTCTTTAGTCTGCAAGAGAAGAAAGACTGAAAAGGAATCTCATAGAATAGTAAGGTTGGAAGGGACCTCAAGGGTCATCTAGTTCCAACCCCCTGCCATAGGCAGGGGCACCTCCCACTAGTACAGCTCACTCAAGGCCTCCTCCAACCTGGCCTTGAACACCTCCAGGGAGGGAGCAACCACAACCTCCCTGGGCAACCTGTGCCAGTGCCTCACCACCCTCACTGCAAAGAACTTCCTCCTACCTCCTAACATCCAGTCTAAATCTCCCCTCTGCCAGTTTAAACCTGTAACCCGTCAATGCAGTTAAACATCTAAAGGTTGGAGGTTGTGGGGATGAGTCTGGGCTCTTCTCAGTGGTGGCCAGTGAAGGAACAAGGGTCACTGGGTACAACGTAGAACACTGGAGGTTCCTTTTGAAATTAAGGAGAAATTCCTTTACTTTGAGGGTGACAGAGCCCTGGAACAGGCTGCCCAGAGAAGTTGTGGAGTTCCCTTCTCTGGAGACTTTCAAAACTGCCTGGATGCACTCCTGTGCAACCTGATTTAGGCAGAGTTGGGGGGTTGCACTTGATATCTCCAGAGGTCACTTCCAGCCCCTACCATTCTTTGATGAGCTCTGTTAATGAGGGTGGGAGGCAAAAGATTATGGTGGTAAGGAGAGGGACTGGATATGGATAAATAAGGAGAATGAGAGCAACAGATTGGAGTGGCAGATACCAGAGGAGTGGTGAGTGTGGGGGAGGGGAGAGAGCGAGCCAAGAGAAGACAGCGTGACTGTGTCTGATCTACACTGACGAGTACCAATGTTAACTGTCACCTCTCATCTCCAAACTAAATCACACCTGGAATTGGAGGCAGCGAGGAGCTGATAGAGTCAGCCTTAGAGAGCCGACAAGTCAATCAGAGCGGAGATGCGTGGAGAGACACCAGCTTTATAGGGCTCGATGCCTTCATTCATCGCGGGATTTACAACTGTCAGCCTCCCGGCGGGGGGAGCACTCCGGGGCTCACTTCAGCACCGCTTAAAACGGGACAACAGACACATTACCGCCGTCACCCTCGGCTCGCCTTGCTCTGGAGGGTGCGGTTTATATCACAGGGAGCCAGCCCATCTGCCGTTGCTGGTTGCATTTGGAGTTGAACGCACCTCCTGCCATGAGAGAAAGGACTGTCTGCATTCCGGGACCTGCAGGGCTCTTCCCCACACAACCACAGTGCCCCAGACCAAAGTCGGCGGGGGGAAATGACAGAGTAACTGCTCACTAACCAAAGGGCTTCAGGAGCTATGTAGGCTGCACAAACCTATCTCATTATCTGAGTTTATCATGATATTTATTAGAAGAGGTCAGTGAAGGCCAGACCAAGAGATCAGCCTCCCCACCTTCTACCAGCTCTTCTCAAATACCTACAGTGCTCCATAAAGTCCCTCCTGTCCTTTCAAAAGAGCCCCCAGATCAGAACTCTTCCCTGCTGGCTAAATCCTTGGTACCAAAGCTTGTGATACAGGCTTTGAGCTGCCTGATCTCTTAATCCAGCTGTGTGTATTCATTTGAAACTGAAAGCAGCTCCTTTTTGTCGTCTGCTTCTCAGCATTAACTTCTCTTTGATGTAATTCTTGCTTCCGATGCTCTCTCCCTTCATGGGGAAGATTAGTGTGAAATTGGCCTGTTCCTCCAGAGACTGCACTGTTAAGCCTCCAACACTTGGTCCTTATTGGAAATCCTTAACCCACATTGAAGGGGTGGGGGGAGGAAAGGAAAGTGTAAGAGTCTCAGACTTGACTCTGCCAGGGCTCTTGTTGCTTCCATTCCTTTCACTGCTTTGGGAGTGGGGAGCATGGATCTTAAAGGAAGTAAGGCTGTGCTCTGAGTAATGCAGGTATATTAAATCAGGGACAAAGATGGCATCCTAGCCACTAGCCATATGTCCTCTCTAGTTGAGGAGAGAGGATGGTAGTGCAGGGGTAATCACATGGAAATATCACCACGCAAACTATTCCCAGGCTAGTCAGAGTGGCATCTATGTTTTGGGAGCTTAGCCACAAAACTAGTCATTGTTAATCTGCTTTGAAGAAGTAGGCTTGCAGATGGACTCTCTATGCCTGTGTGGTGGGGATGGACCACAGGAAATAGAAATGTCCTCCTCTTCTAGGAGGGAACAGATCTTTTTGAGTGCCAGTATGCAGCATGGGCAGGACAACCAGGTGATCAGGCCCAGTCAGCATGTGTTCATGAAGGGCAGGTCCCACTTGCCAAACCTAATCTCCTCCTATGACAATGTGCATGAGGGAGAGACTTTAGTGAAGCATTTGAGACTGTCTCCCACAGCTTTCTCCTAGAGAAGCTGATGGTTCAGGCTTAGACATGTGCACTCTGTGATGGGTAAAAAATTGGGCCTACAGAGTAGTGGTGAATGCAGTTAAATCCACTTAGTGGCTGGTCACAAGTGGTGTTCCCAGGGCTCAGTTTTGGAGGCAGTCTTAATGTCCTTATCAATAATCTGGATGAGGAGATTCCTTGGTAAATTTGCAGATGAAACTTCACAGTAGAAAGTCTCTGCAGAGGGATATGGTCAGGCTGGATTGATGGGCTGAGGCCAAGTGCTGGATCCTTCACTTAGGTTGCAACAACCCCAGGCAGCTTGGGGAAGAGTGACTGGAAAGCTGCTTGGCAGAAAAGGACCTAGGGGTGCTGGTTGACAGCCAGCTGATTGTGAGCCAGCAGTGTGCTCAGGTGGCCAAGAAGGCAAACACCATCGTGGTCTGTGTCAGGAACAGTGTGGGCAGCAGGAGTAGGGAAGTGATTGTGTGCCTGTACTCAGCCCTGGTGAGGATGCGCCTGAAATGCTGTGTTTAGTTTTGGGCCCCTTACTATAAGGACATTGAGTTGCTGGAGCCTGTCCAGAGAACAGGTCTTATGAGGAGCAGCTGAAGGAACTGGGGTAGTTTAGTCTGGAGGCTGAGGAGATGCCTTATTGCCCTGCCTCACTGAGGTGGGGATTGGTCTTTTCTCCATAGTATCAAGTGATAGAAGGAGAGGAAATGGCCTCAAGTAGTGCTAGGGGAGGATTAAACTGGATATTAGGAAAACTTTTTTTGCTGAAAGAATGGTCAGGCATTGGAATGGGCTGTCCAGGGAGGTGGTGCAGCCACCACCCCTTGAAGGTGTTCAAAAAACATGTAACAATGGGACTTTGGGTTGTGGCTTAATGACCATGGTGGTGTTAGGTCAGCAGTTGGACTCAATGATCTTAGTGGTCTTTTCCAACTCAATTCAATAATTCTACGATTGTAGGTGGCTACAGGGTTGTCTTATTCTTCATCTGGAGTTTTTCCCTTGTAAGAGGAGTGATGGGCTCAGTGAAGATGAACTTCAGTGAGCTCTGTAACTCCAGTTCCTGAGTGTCTATGTATCAGAAAGGTTACTTGTGAAGGTCTCACTTCTCTGCAGTGCCAGGACAATAGCCCTTGCTCCCTCTTTCACCCTGCTTCTTGTGAACCTTCACACAACTCCTTTCTGCTTATCTTTCATTATCCCACCATTATATGTTCTTCTACCTCAGCTTTGCTTTGTCAGCCCCTTTCACCTGCTCCTGCTGCTTCATAGGATCATAGAACGGTAAGGTTGGAAGGGACCTCCAAGATCATCTAGTTCCAACACCCTGCCATAGGCAGGGAGACCTCCCACTAGTACAGGTCACTCAAGGCCTTGTCCAACCTGGCCTTGAACACCTCCAGGTAGGTTGTGGAGCACAGAATCACCCAATGTGATTGGGTGATTCTGTGCTCCACAACCTCCCTGGGCAACCTGTTCCAGTGTCTCACCACCCTCACTGCAAACAACTTCCTCCTAACATCCAGTCTAAATCTCCCCTCTGCCAGTTCAAACCCATTGCCCCTTGTCCTGTCATTGCAAGACCTTGTCAATAGTCCCTCCCCAGTCTTCCTGTAGGCCCCCTTCAGATGCTGGAAGGCTATTCTAAGGTCTCCTCAAAGCCTTTTCTTCTCCAGGCTGAAGAGCCCCAAATCTTGTAACCTGTCTTCATAGCAGAGCTGCTGCAGCCCTCTGATCATCTTTGTGGCCCTCCCCTGGACCTCCTTCCTTCTCCATTAGCCTCTCCTGTCCACACTGTCCTTTCTGGTGGCTCTTCCCTGCTCCCCACAGCAGGTCCTGACATGTGTTGGTCTCCAGCCCCACCACCCCCTCCTGCTTGGTCCTGCTCTGTCGCCCTCCCCACAAACACACAGTGCCATTATCTCAGGGAAGGGCCTTGAGCACCCCCCTTGGTTTAGCCTTGTGCTTTCGCTTGCTTGGTCGCCCCCCTCCCTTCCCCAGGTCTGCAAATCACTCCTTCCCATGTCAGCCAGCAAATTGGTTTATCCTCCCCCCATCCCAGCTTTCATTACCTTGCCGAAATGAAGCGATATCTCCTTGGTGGAGGCTTCCCGTCGCTGCAGCCAGTACCCAAATCATGAGAGCTGGCATAATAAATGAAGACAAAGTGTCGTTGGCCTGGGCCATCTCTCCCACTGCGCCACTAGCCGCTGCCAGCTTCATTATTCGCTTAAGTTGCCGGAGAAAATTACTTAACCCTGACCCGTGTATTAGGGCCCTGTATTAATGCTGCGACAGGCGTCTCTTACAGCAAAGAACAATTTATTAGAGCCGAAACAGGCTGCTTTTCTCTGTCATTTTTCCAATCTGAGCTTTGAACACACATCATTAAACTTGTCTGACTCTCTCCCCTTCTCCATCATTCCTTTTTTATTTTTTTAAACAGAAAGCACTGTAGAGAATGGAGATTGCTCTGAACTCGCAGAGTGCCTCCAACTTTGCCCCCTCCTTTCTCCCCCAGTGCTCCTTCCTTCAAACACAGCCCATGTCTCCATCTCTCTCTGTTTAATTCACCCTCACTGGCTTTCACTTTGTAATCACATTTCTGTTCTTCAAACTCTTCCTCTTGAAATTCTCTTGTATTCTCTGCTTACAGCTCTGTTTGTTTACCTGTTCCTCTCTGTGCAGGTGTCATGCTCTATTCTGCTCCATGAGTTTGGCTAATCTCACTTATATCTCTGTGCTGACCTGGAGGAAATAGGCTGGGAAGTGCATGCTCACTATGCCAGCATAGGGTTTGTCTCATCTTGCCTTGCCGTGGGACTTGCTGAGACACCAGAGATTGTAAGAGCATCTCAGAGTTGCCCCACGAACTGGGTTTAAGCATTTTTACTGTCATCCCATTGTCACCAAGGGCTCCACCTAACCACTCTTTTTGGTTCTCTGCATCACCCAACGGCGTCCAAGCAGTGTGAGCACCAGAAGGGGTTTCAGCAGCCCTGGCTCTGTGCGTCAGGGAACTTTCTTCTTGCTGAGATAATTCCATAGGCTCTGGTGGGGTTCAGTTATGCCTTTGTTTTTGTAGCTGACTCTTTATAAGATCTGGATTAACGTGTGCTATGCAGAAATGTGTGGTCACAATAATAGTAGTGTCCCTTTTGAATCCCATACTGACAGACCAGGCACATAGAGGCAAAGAGAAGTTGGACACATGGTGATTGCCAAGCAAGTAATAATGAATAGCAGTGTTGGTCATTTCAGCTCAGTAGCACTTCCTTGCTTGGTTCCCACCTTCTCTCTGTTAATTCACTTGCTTTTTTTTTTTTTTTCTCTCTTTGTATACCATCTATCAACTTCCATGTTGTTTTCTCACTGACCCATTTAATGAAATGACTGTGTAGCTCTTATATCACTGTAATATTTAAGTTCTTTTTCCCTTTTTCAGCGCTTTCCTCTGAGAAGCTGCAAGCCTCTCTTCTCTTTCCCATCCATCTTCTTGTGTTATCTCAGTCACCGTCCTTGGTTTACTGTCATTACTTGGCTCTTTTTTCCCCCAAACACCTCCCCTTTCTGTTCCTTTTACATATTCCAGTTGTCCTCTTTCCCAGTCTCATTCCACTCTAGTCATTATAATTGACACTTCAGAGCCATCAGTTGGGATGGATTTAGCAGGAGGCTGACCGTGCAGGCTCTCTTCTTTTCTACTTTCTGATGCAGAGAAAGACTATGACAAGCAGTCATACAGCCTCTTCTCAGACCTTACTGCTATGGCCTTGCAAAGTTGGTGGCAGAATACTGTCTGAGGAAGAAAACAGCTGATAGTGGAGGCTTTTGCAAATGCCTGATGAGTTTTGGTTTGAGATGCAAGGTCTGGACGTCTCCACTGGAAGGCAAACTGGGATATGTGAGTACAGAACAAAAGTTCAGACTGGGTATCCAAAGCTGATCAGTGTTGGTTTGAGATGCAAGGTCTGGATGTCCCTCCTGGAAGGCAAGCAGGGATACATGAGTGCAGAACAAAAGTTCAGAGTGGATATCCAAAACTGATCAGTGTTGGTTTGAGATGCAAGGTCTGGATGTCCCTCCTGGAAGGCAAACAGGGATACATGAGTACAGAACAAAAGTTCAGACTGGATATCCAAAGCTGGAGGCTCCTGGCTTACAGTAGCCTCTGTGGAGTCCTAGCTGTTTAAGGCTTGGCGAGATGGCTTTAATATCTAGCTGCCCACAACTGCGTGCTTAGTCCCTGAGTCAGGCTGCTATTGTATTTTGTATTGCTATTGTATTTTGTCTCTAGAACTCCTCTGGCCAGAGGTCAGATTAGCTGAGGGGTTGGCACAAAGCCTGTGTTGGTCTTATTGCCAATTGTATTAGACTAAAGCTACCTGTGGGATTTTCTTCCTCCACGAGTTAGCTGGTAGTACTAGAAACTCAAGGCTAAACCCTCATCATCTTTAGAAGTCGTCAACAGGAGTAACCCAGAATTTTGAGACACAAACTACTTATGACAATCAGTCTTCTCTGTTTCTATTTTACTGGTGATTTACACAAGCCAAGAAGTGAGCACTGCATTAAAGACAAAAGGCTGAACACACAGACTCTCACAAATCATTCTGGCTTCAAAGATCTCTAAGCCTGGCTCTGGGCTTACTCTTAACTGTCTGTTAACAGTCTTCTCTTTGTCGCTAATTGAACAAAGAGAAATTGCTAAGGATTGAGTGGATCTTGGTGACCACTCCACCCACTGGCTAGCTTTACTAGAAACCATGTATTTCTGGACATATTTTCTACTTGTTGGCAATGAAACCTGGTGTTAGGTGGGAGGGCTTGCTTTGTGTGGAGGGTCTGTTTCTGTTTGGATCTCCCAGAGGAGCTGGAAATTAGTAGAGCTCAACACATGGTCGTGGGTGGGTGGGATTAGGCTAAGAAGAGCTAGAAGATGTGGTAGTGGTGGGAGCTAGGAGAGATTGTTTGTGCTACTTTATGTAGAACTCCACATGCTGTGACAGTGAGCACTTCTGTTTGCCTTTGCATGATCCAGATGAGAAGTGTTTGTGTTTTCACATCATCGTGGTAAATGCCATGCCATCATTGAGTCTTCTGTGGTCTGCAGAGTGAGGCAATCTGTCCCTCATCCTTAACCTAGAGGAATGGCTTTTGCCAAAGGAAGAGAAGAGTTCAGCCCCCATATTTTTTTAATCTGCAGCTGCTTTTCTGACACTGACTTCTCTGTAGCTTTTCTCTCCAGTACTGGCCTTGCTAAAAAACCATTTTGTCATCTCAGAACAGGATTTTTGACAGTATTAGGAACAGTATTGGCAACAGACTTAACAACAAAATAAATTCTAATAACTAATGTATTAACTAAGGTAAAAGTGGTGGCTTTTTCATTGCATTGTTCGCATGCATGGTGAGAGAAGTTCAAGTTTTTATCCTAGTCCCATCCCCTGGTGTTTATGTGGGCTGGATAAATTTTCAAGGCTTCTTACCTTCCCAAAGAGGGAGAAAGTTATTTCTAGCAATGTCAGAAATCAAGGGGATTCTGTAGTCATTTGTCAGGGGAGTGATTGTGAACTGAAGGACAGCAAATTCTTGAAGATGTAAACATTGTGCATGAGATGGCTTGGGGGCTGGTAGGCTGTATCACAGCAGTGATACCTCTATAATAGGGGAAGTATTTTAGGAGACATGCATGAAAAGAATGACATAAAAGCTGGATCACAGTACAACCTGGGGTAGTTTACTTCCATTTGTGCATCACTTCTATGAGTGAGATAGTCAGGGGTCCTAGGTTTTAGCAACCTGTTGAGGAATTGGCTAATGAGAGACAGTCTGAATAGCCATGCATGGCCTCTGCGTGCAGCTGGGAAGGAGGCAAACATTCTTGTGCATCATCTTCTTTGACCACTGGGGAAAGACATTTAAGATGATCCATCAGCTGGGCCTTTAGAAGCTGAAGACCTCTAGTGGGCTTTTGAGTGTGCAGGCTCTACCATCATGCAAGTCATCTCTCTGGACACTAAAACTGCTCATCTTTGGAACTTCTTCATTGTTTTTCCTTCAGATGTGGGTAGGGTGTTACTGGGACTGACAGGGAGAGGAGAGGTGAAGGAGATGGCAGTGAGGGTGAGAGGGGGTGGTTGGTTGGTGTGGCTGCCCTTCTGCTGGGAGTCCCTCCCGAATTCCCTGCCATTCTCCTGCTTAGGCTGATAGCTCCTCCAAGTTCTCTAATCACCTTCGTGCTGTAATGAGCCTCTCATCTCACTGATGGAAATCAGGGTATTTGGTTATGAAAGGGACACTGTTAATAACACGATCTCTCTCTTCCCCACTCCATCCCCCACTCCCCCCCGCCAGCCCCCCTCCCAACTCTCAACACAATTCTCTCAATTAACGATAGGCAGAAATTAATTTTTCCCCTGGACTGAAACAATTGCTTGGCGGAGGATTGCCAGCTCGGCTCCAGATAGGGACCTTTCCCAGCAGGGCCCAGAGAAAGGAGGAGAGACCGAGGCGATAAGCGGGGCCCTATCAGCAGCCACAGGACGCAGTAATACAAATGTTATCCTTAGAAATGTATTTAAAGAGGATATGTTTATAATTCGAAGGGGATTGTCAGGCTGCTCCCTTCCCCCTCCCCGCAGCTCCATGCTGCTGCCTTACCAGGAAGCGTGCTCAGGCCTCTGAAAGGCTTGCAATGTCAGCACTGAATGCTCCCGTGGCCACAGCACGAGGTAGGAGCAGGGACCACCTGTGCTGGGAATGGCCGTGGAAAGCCACGGTACCTGAGCACACAAAAGCCAGGTAAGGCAGTAAGCAGGATCTGCTCAAGGGTAGGGGCTTGCAGCAGATCTGCCTGGGTCTGGTGCAACAAGAGGTAGGGATCAGACAAATATGCTGTGTGGACAACAAACAGTGGTAGGAGGAATGAGTAAGAGTCCTATCCACAGGCTGGTCTGGGCAGCAAGAAGAAGATGAGTACAACCTAGGGCAGGGATCTGGCTGCTGTTGTGTGCAACTGCACTCCAGTGTAACTTGTGACTCCAAAAATCCTGTCATCCTAGTTGCTTTCTAAAGCGATTCTTTTATAGATTCCATAAGTGTAATAGCTTTATATTTAAAAATAAACCCTTTGGTCCACACCAACCTACAGATGCCAGTCGACCTGCAGGGTTACTCCAATGAGTGTGATCCTGGCTGAAACACCCAGCCCAGTTCACATATCCAGCAAGCAGAGCACCTTCCCCTCAAATAATTAATGACAATGCATCCAATGAGGCCTTCTGGTAACCCTTGCTTGCCTACTTCATGCAGAATTGTGACTTGCCTTGCAGCTCTACGTAAGACCTGCTCTTCTGTGTACCAATTTATCTTACTGCAACAGGTAGACAATCTCAAGATGAAGGGACAGGAGAGAGGAGTAAGAGACATCTCATACTAGAGCAGATTGGATGGAGCCATGGGCCTGAAAACTTCCAGACTTGGAGACTGCAACTTCTCTTTCAGGAAGCAAACACTGCAATCTTTATAACTACAAAAGGCATCATTCCAGTCTCCTTGAGGCTTTGCCAGTCCTTGTGGGTGATGCCCACACTTGGCTGCACTGGCTTTCTTTTGAGGTCTACAGCTTTTGAAACATCACTTGTTCTTGCTGAGGGCAAGCTAGCATTCAGTTCCTGTCACTCAACATTAACATCCACTAAGTCCCAGCTGTTACCAGCATCACTGGTTCCACTGCCATCTCTCTGCTGCCATGGCAAATGCCTTCTCAGGAAATATAGTTGTGTCCCTGAGGCTGGCTGCAGGACTGCTAAATGCCCTTCTGAATAGCTCACAGGCCTCTGTTGTCACACCAACAATGGCAAGTAGATGGGCACTGTATTAAGAGCCCAGGCTGTTCACTGATCTATTGCCAAATCAAACAAAATTATCAAATAAAACATGATGGAGAAGAAATGAGTAGCTTCATGATCAGGCTTTCAGTTGCAAGACTAAGGAATGAGATTTCTGTAATTTGTTTAGTGGTTCTTTGGCTCCTGCCTTGCTTTTGCTCAATTTATCTTTTTATTTAGTTCTCACTTTCAAGTTACAGTATTATTAACATACAGCTTGCTATATTTAATGTCATTTCCATGGAAGAAACCAAGAAAAACTGATGTCTCTAGATTTTAAAATTGTCTTTCCCAAGGAACTTTGCATCTGTGACACCTTGTCTCTCACCTGACACAGTAATGATCACGTTTGTTTTACATTGCCTTACATCTGTATTTACTGAGTACTCTCCACAGCAATTGGGAATTTGACTTGCCCATCAGCAGTACTCTGCCTGTGACCATTGCTCAGCTGACTGCTAGCAGTCACAGAGGCTCTGTGAATCCTGGCTGAGGTAGGATCTGCATCTCTATTCAGTGCTCAGCACACAATACTGGAAGGAGGGCAACCCTCATACACATGAGGTTCCATAAATCTCCTGGTTCCCCTCACTTCAGGTCTTTCTGTTTCCACCATGCAGACTTTGTCCATCATCTGCCAGACGTGAAAAAGCAGGCAGCCTCTCTGTGGCAAGTGAGGCAAAAAGGGTGGAGAAGGTGATTTGATAGACCCTGTGGACCTGCCAGTGCAGAAGAGCAGTATGAGACCAAAGCAAATCTGATTCACTGAGTCTAAAGAATAGCTGTATGGTTTAAAATACCAGATTCATTTATTGATCCTGTGTGAAATCCTCTTCCACTTGCTGTGTGCAAATGAAGTCTTTTGGACTCATGAAGAGATGCTGTGGGCAAACAATAAGCTCTAAAAGCCAGGCCACACTTAATGGGACTAACTTGACCCACTGGGAGATTAAAACACAACACTTACAGACAGGCTATCTCCCCTTTCTATATTACTTCAAGTTCACAGCTAGAAAGTTCTTTTAGATGTCTCTCCACAGTGTACTAGAGTCACTGGAAATTAAGTATGAGTCTATCAGAGGACACTGAAATACAGAACATCCCTGACTATTGGTACTATCAGGAGTTCTTCAAAGTCCAGATTAAGTGAACACCAAAGATGATGGTAGGAAATTACTCAAAGGAACATAGATAGAGGCCTGATATTCACTTCACCCTCAAAGACATTTTAGAACTGGAGCACATTAGGGAAACACTAGCTGATGCTTGTAGAATAGTAATCAGAAATAAACTGATCCTCTGCTTCAGAACCATTGGCAAGAGTCCTGTCATTGGGCCAAGAAAGATCTCTGACCATACAGGAAAAAAATACCTGCTATGATGTTTTGCAAAAAAATGAAGACAGGATATCTGCCCTGCAACTGACATCAAAGAAGCAGAAAATGAAAACACCAAATTATTTTTTCCCTGTCTCTCTTGCCTTCTGCTCTGACTCCCTCAGCAGCTCAGTTCCAGCTCCCAGGGCTGCTGGACAATTGCCTCAAATCGGCATGTAACAATACTGATGGTGCTGTAGTAATCTCTGTCACAGTCAAGCATGCAGTGCCCCATGATTCCAAGGCCATGGGACATGTGCTTGAGATCCTTGTGCTGATGTACTGGGTTCTCCTCATGCTGTTTGTCCCCCTCCCTTAGCATCTCCCACTGTTGCCAACCTGACCATCCTCAGTGAGGCTGTGGAACCACCTATCTTAGTAGTATTTCTTCATATTTGATAGTAGTATAATATTCTTAATTAACAGTGGCATGCTTAGCTACTCAAAGGGCTGAGGCTAGCACTAGAAGGCAAGATCCATGGTCGTTACTAGCAGAGGTTCTCATGCAGGCAATGGTACCAAAATGCTAAGAAGAGAAACTAAACTCTGTGAGCGTCCTCTGATAGCTGTGTTCTTGGGGCTGGTCACTGACTGTCGCCCCACACACATGGCCACAGCTTGCATGGCAGCCTCTCTTGTTCTCTGCCATCCTCTTTCAGCTTTTGTCACTGGGCTGCCCATGCTGAGCCAGCCTGGTGGCAGTCATCTCCTGCAGATGTCCCCAGTGGTGAACTGGCCTCTTCAGTTCACCAAGTGCCTTGAAGCAATTCAAAGAAAACTGCACCAGCTGCCAGGAGGAGGCACCAGAGAGGGTCTCGTCCTGTACAGAGCATCCCAGATGCCATTTATTTTCACATTCAGGTGCTGTTTTGGCTTGGATAGTGTCGGAAACTCCGCTTTGAAGGTCTCTGAGGGAGCGTTCTTAGAAGACAAATGGACACAGCCTGTTAATCACATGAAGGTGCTGTTTTTTCAGCAAAAACCTGTGGAGAAGGTTGCTCCTCCTGTTTCTGCTGAGGGCTGGATCTCTGAGCCAGGCTACATCCCACCAAAACCACACAGCTTGACTAAACTGACCGAAACTTTCCGCTGGTGATCTTACAGCTTGACAGGCAACGTCTTCAGAAACTGCCTCCGGGTGATGGGGCATGAGGAAAATGTAGCAGTAGAGCCTTGTCCACCAGGCACTACTTCGCCCCCTCCCTTTCAGCCCTGTCCTTTCTCAATACTCAGGAAAGATTAACTCCTCTCCGTGCGCCAGAGAAAGTTATTATCATTAATGAAGAATTAAAAGAGAGCGATTAATAAAGGGCCCTTATCTGGCAATGAGGAGGAGGCTGGACAATGGGAGGAAGATGGAGAAAGTGAAAAACAATAAATATGAAGCGTAAAAGGAGCCGAGCACTGCTCCCACTTGTTAGATCTCAGCTGCATCTCCTGAGGGGGGAAGGCTCCAAATTGCTAATTACTGCCTCTGAAAAGACCTCGCTCTGATATGTTTTCTGCTGAAAGGTTCCCATTAATGAAGCAGCGATGATGCCGTTTCCCTTTGACTTGCCTTCAATTCCCTCCCTGAGCTTCCTCCCAAGCCGGGAACAATGAGGCCCTGGGAGCTGGCGGCTCCCACAGGCCTCTCAGAGACTAGGCCGGGGGCAGCCGAGTGAGGGGAGCCGAGCTGGCTGTGAAATATGGAGGGGGGAGATAAGGCAAAGACAGAGGAAAGAGGCTCACTCCCAGGAGCCCAGGGAAAATTTGCAGTTATTATGAAGAAGATGAGACAGATTAAAAGCCCTTGTGTTCTGTGCTGCCCTTTTATTTAGTGGCTTCATCTCAGAGATGAAAGAAGTTGGAAATGACTTTCTCTGCGTTTTGCTGCAAGAAGCTTCATGGCACATTTTTTGACTTTATTCCTCCCTTTGTCTCTTGTCCCCTTTCTGTCTTTCTCTTTTTCCTTTTAACCCCTAGAAGGTTTCACTGAGGAACACCATGGGAACAGGCAGATAATTTGTTGGGGTAAAGCAACAACCCCTTCTACTCTCTCTGTCCTACTGGCCTGTACCTCTGTGCTGTCTGCCTGAGAAGAGCTGGTCAAAGGTTTTGCAGCAAGAGCCAAGCTTCCTCTCCTGCTCCTCTTGGAAACACATCTCACATCTGTTCTCCCACCTCCAGGCCCAGTGATAGTTCAGCACTGGAGATCACAGTCTCTGGGCAGGAAAAAGAAACCTGTAGGTCCAAACCCCAGTAACGAATAACAATCTAATTGGTCTAAGAGTGCTGAACGCTTTGAATCCCCAGAGCATTTCATGGGTGAAACTGGTGCTGAGAAGCCAGGACAGCTCCCATTTTCCAGGCACAGAGAGTAAATAATTGCCAGGATGAAGCTGAATGCAGGAATGATTCAAAATTCACTCATTAGCCCTATTAGATTGAGCCTTCTAAGACAGGAAATACCATAAACTGTTCAAAGCCAGATTAACCTAACTGTCCTGTTACATTTCTCTAACTCCTGTTCCCAGTTTTCTGAATTCCCCTGTGCACGTTAATGCTCCTTTTATGGAGCTGCTGCTTAGTTCTTGGGACTCTTGTGATTCTAAAAAACCCTCATCTTTTGCTTTTGCCCTATCCCTTTCCTAAAAAAAAACAACCATGTGCACCAGTCTGTTGAATTGACTCAAGCCAAATGCTAACATCTGTTGAAATGTGGTTTGAAATGTGGAAAATGGCAAATGAAATTGGTCAGGGGGAGTACAGTTTATACCAGTTGCAAAACAGTTTGTTGACCCACAGAAAAACAGAGAACTGGTTGGGAAAATGAAGGGAGAAGAAAATAAATTAGAGTGGGCTTCTGCTGCCATCTCTGCAGGACATCCAAATGTAGCATTTTGTGTACATAATTGCTTGACTGGTTTGTTATCCTGCCTGGAATGACAGTCAGCACTGAGTGCTTGAAATGAAGGGGTAAGAAGCTCTGAAGTGGATGTTTACAGAATAACCTTCCCATCAGGGGAGTTTCTCTCTAACGCAGACAGTTTGTAGCTGGTTTATATCCTGAAGCATGAAAAAGGATTGCAGTGGTGAAACAGGATTAGATTTTAGGAAGGATCAGCTCTCAGATCTGAGAGTAAAAAGAAAACTCCTGTATTAGAAATAGGAAGCTGGCAGAAAAACAAAATACTGCAGACAAGTAGGGTGACTTACTGCCACCGAAAATGTTATTAAAAAAAACAAAGACAGAATTCTACAGACAAAGTGGTGCACAGAAATTAACCTAAATGAAGTCAGCTATTGGAAACAGGATAACAATTATCTACCTAATGACTGTTTTTTCTTCTTTTAATATTTCTTTTCCATGGAAATTCCTCAAAGAACTTAAAGGTAATGAAAATGTTAAAGTGACAGCTCAGACTGACAGGGAGGACTAGTTAGAGAAACAGCATGTAGAAATCTCCATGAAGCTAAATGATGACTGTCCTATTGGGATACAGGAATTAGTGGCAAAGTCGAGGATTTGGTTATTTTTTAAGTATCTTGACAAACCAGGGAGGGTGCCAGAGGACTAAGGAAAAGCAAGTGCTTTACCAGTCTTTGAGCAGGGAGCAGAGAACAGGCAAGTGATCTTGGCAGTTGCCACCCCTTCAGAGTAACTTCTGTTCCTGGTGACATGATGGAATAAAAAGAGGCAGTAAAAAAACCAAACAAAAACCCCAAACCAAACAATCAAACAAAAAGAGATCTGTAAGCAATAAGCAGCAGGATAGTAGGATGGATTTATAGAGAACAAATCACATCAGACAAACCTGATCGCTTTCTTTAATTGAATTTACAAAATTAGTGAAGATTGTCATGAACATCATACACTGAACTTCAGCAGAACCTCTACTACCCTGTCTTGAAAACAGACTAGTGTTGGCTTGAAGGTCAGTGCAGTCGGCTGGCTTAAAAAAGAGCAATGAACAACAAAACAAAGGTGGAAGAGTGGAAACAAAAAGGAATGCTAAGCAGAAGGGGATGGCGGCAGGGTCACAGCTGCCTTTACTCTGATGGCTGCCAGTGCTGTGTAAAACGAGACGAAAAGAGGTACGACACTCTAGGAGAGACGAGATGGTCATTTAGGAGATAACTAATTTCCATCCTGACATGCACGATTACAGTTACAGCAGCGAAATGGAGGAGTTTGAGTACTGAGCTTATTAAAACAAAACCAAAACAAACAACAAAAGGCAACTAAGGGTAAGTATATGGCGAAGGCTGCCCCGTCAGCAGGTAAATGATCTGTGATAGCTCCGACAGCGGCATCAGCCGCAGTGCAAACCGACACCGAGAAGCCACTAACACTCCGGCAGCCCGGTCTGAGAGGTGGGGCGGGGCTCTGCAGACCGGGAGGCCGCCGCGGCAACCCTCAGCCGCCCCGCCGCCGCCAGACCCGCCCCCAGGCGGGGCGGGCGAGGAGGAAGTGGCCCGGGGAGGCCGGAAGCGCTGGTGACGAGGGGGTGGCGGAGCGGGACGCGGGGCGGTGAGTGGGGTCGGGGTGAGGCCGGGCGGAGGGGCGGTGAGTGCGTGAAGGGGAGCAGCGAGGGTAGCGCTTTCCCGGCGGGGTTGCCTGGCGGAAGCACTGGCTTCTTTGAGCAGGGAGGTGGTGGGGCCGGGTACCCTGAGGGCGCTCCGACCAGGGAGGACGGCCTGCGGCAGCAGGTGCTCCACCAGGCTGGAGGTGCGGGCGTTTGAGCCCGGTGGGAGGTGGGGACAGAAATCCCACTACTGTAAGACACGAATAGGGAGAAGGAGGTGGTGAGGTGAGGGATTTGGCCAGGACTTTGGGCTTGGCGCGCTGACAGCCCTGAGTGGAAGAGGTGGGATTTTTTTGTCAGTAGGAGTTTGGGCTCGGTCTTGTACACCCTGTTCTAAGGAGACCAGGGTCCTGCATGCCTCATTTCTTCCTTGAACTGTTGTCGCCTTGCAAAGTACCTATTTTACCGTCTGGTTTACCCTCAGTTTTGCTGCTTGTCTACTTTCGGGAAGACTTTGTTTACTGAGCACGCTAACTCTTCTCTGTGGCTTACTGGTGACAGTTAGTAAACTAGTTGCTGGCTGTGATAACCTTAAGATGTGTAATACAGCATATTGCTTGAACGCAAAAGCTGCAACATTAAGGCCTTTTCAAACAGAAAGCACTTAACCCAACTGCTGCAGTGTCGAAGTCTCTGCTACTGTGGTTAGAAAAATGATATAATCCTTGCAAAAGGAGGAAGTAAGCGTTAGCCCGGGAAGTGACAATTGTCCTTCGTTGGGTTCTCCCAGGCAACTCCAAAGTAAGTATGTAACTTGGTTAACATTACAGAAGCTATAACATGCTGTAGGCTAGTGGCATTTGTGTCTGGTGCTAATTGGCTGGGTTTTTTTGTAGGTATTGCCAATGGATGAACTGGTGCATGACCTGGCGTCAGCCTTAGAGCAAACTTCAGAACAAAACAAACTAGGTGAGCTATGGGAAGAGATGGCCCTAAGTCCACGCCAGCAGCGGCGGCAGCTTCGCAAGAGACGGGGTCGTAAGCGGCGCTCAGACTTCACACATCAGGCAGAGCATGCCTGCTGCTACAGTGAGGCCTCAGAGTCAAGCTTGGACGAAGCTGTCAAGGATTGCCGTGAGGTGCTGACAGCCAATTTTAGTGACTCTGATGACATGGCAGTGGCCAAACGACACCCGGCTCTCAGTGCCACTCTGAGGAGCAAGCAACACTCATGGCATGAGTCAGACTCCTTTACAGAGAATGCACCCTGTCGACCTCTCAGGCGTCGCCGGAAAGTTAAACGTGTGACATCTGAGGTGGCTGCCAGTCTCCAGCAAAAGCTCAGGGTGTCAGAGTGGAACTATGAGAGGGGCTGCAGGTTCAAGTCAGCCAAGAAACAGTGTCTTTCGCGCTGGAAAGAAAATACCCCTTGGACATCATCCAGTCATGGTCGTTGTGAATCAGGAGAGAACAGGCCCTTCCTTAGCAAAGGTGGAAGGAAGGAGCGGATGGAATGTGAAACTGAGGAGCAGAAACAGGGATCAGATGAAAACATGTCAGAATGGTGAGATCTTGGTTTCTTCCTTGTGCTAGTCAGATGGTCACTTTGCGTGCAGCTGCTTGTGACTCCTGTACCTTGCTTTCAAAAGTTCTTATCAGAATTATTCATTGCTATTCTCTTTTTTTGAAGAGGAGAAATATCTCAGCTGCTTCTAAACTAGATTTCTTTCCTGTCAGTGCTGTACTGATGACCAACAACACTTCCTTGAAAAGTTGGCAAGCTAAGGTGTTTTGGCTTCTGTTACACAAGGAGCCCTCTGAAGTGTCTGTGGCCCTGCAGCTACCACAAAGTAGCATGCTTGTGGCCTAAGGTTTAGAGAGCAAAGTCACCTCTTGGCACTTGCATTGCATGATTGATATGAACAGGTCTCATTTCTTGTTTTCAGAATTTACCATAAGTAGTAACAGAGCACAGATGAGATCTCCTGTTGTGATTGCTAGCCCTCTGAGCAGTTACTGTGTGAACCTTAGTCAAAACATCTTGTTCACAGTACTGCATCTCTGCTCTGAGTCTGGAGTAAGGTCCTGAAAGGCTAGCTATGGGGACAATATAATGAGATGTTGAAGAAATTGGGGAAAACTTGCATGATTTACAGATTAAACCTGTGCAAACAACAGGGTCTGGCATACCTTCATGTCCAGTTTTGGAGAACTTCAGTGCATTTGTGACAGGGTCTCATACAAGAAAAGAAAACAAGACACATAAATGTTGTGGCTTGAATTATGTGTCACTCTTGGGACTCTTTCCCCTTGAAGTGTGACTTTTATTCTCTCTGTGGAAGGTTTGGGATTATAGAACTGGTTCTGTATGAAGAGATTTTTCAGCTTAGAAAATAAGCAACTACTGAGAATTGAATGGAGATTTCTTAATGAATGGCATACAGAAAGTGAATAGTGTTGTTTATTTGCTAATTGTGTTGTGTAAGGAGGAGGATACAAACAACAGAAAAAGTATTTGTTCCATGAAACACGAGGTTTGGGACTCCACTGTGCAACACTGTGGAGGTGAAAAAACTTAAGTGTTTCCTAAAGGAGGATGTGGAGCATAGATTTATCAGGGGTTGTTAAGCACTGCGCTCCAGATGGAAGATGTGACTCATGAAGTCCTGAATCTGCTGAGTGTTAGAAGCTTGAGAAATATACAGAGGTAACAGCCAGTCTGCATTTGTCATGTTCTTGTATTCTTTCCTCAAGCATCCACCCTAATAGACACTATCAGACAGAGAACACCGAGTTTGGAAAGTAATTGTTTCATCCAGTATAATTGTTCATATGTTAAGGTTCATTGAAGTGTTCTGGATGCCTACCTCCTGCAGTTTGTCATAGTGTACAGGTGGCACTTGTGTATCAAGGACTTTGTGGGTGATAGCTGGAAATACAGACTTCTCTATGGTGTTTTCTGGGAGATGCTGAAAAGCATAGTTTGTAATACATCCTCACTGTCCCGATCCAGGGACAATGCATTTTTACTGCATTAGTGTGGTATGTATGTAAACATTACANAAATTTGGTACCAAGTGGGCCTTTTGAAGAGACTCTTGGATCCCTTTTTTGCTACTCAGAAGCACTTTTATCTTTTCAGAGCTATTTGTTTGTAGTCCAGGAGAGGGAATGTGCTGAGTAGCCCCTGAAATGTTCCATGTCAGTGGTGATGGGCTGAGAGATACCCTGACTTGATGTGGCAGTGATAGACAGTGTTCCTTTAGAATTTTTTTTCTTCACCAGTCAGTCTGTTCCATCATGTCAAGCTTGAACTTAAACCAGCCGGCTTTCATCCAGCCTTTATTTGTGCCAGCCTTTGAAAGAGTAAACAGCTTTGTCTGGACTGTTACTTGAGGACCATGCTGGGAGATCACTTTGTTCTGTCCCACTTGTCCCTTGCTCTCAAACTAATTATTGTGCAAGCATCTGCATCAAATGACATTTACCATCTGCTGCAAATCCTTGTGATTCTCTTTGGAAAGCCAGAGGTTAGAATATTCGACCTCGCCAACACCGCATGTGTGATCTGTGCTATGACTCACTAGGGAGGGTCAAAGTTGGAAAGAGATATACACACAACCCTCTTCACTGCAGAGTATCCCTCACAGCAGCAAAGGATCATGTTTTGGTCTCTGCTGCTCTAAATATAGCACTTTGCTGCTAGCAGCAGAGTGAAACTGGCTGTGCTTACCTCATTCTCTCTGCGCTCTAGCTGAGCTGTTTTTTTTCTGGTACCATAAGATGCTGTACTTTGCACAAATGTATAACAAGGACATACCCTGAGAAAAGGAGGAGAAAAATAGATGCCTAGGAGAATGGTATTGTTGCCATCACAAGCTGATGGGAGGGAAGGTGACTGATACGGCTTATGGGCCTTGTAATAAGTCTGTGGTGGTCTGGTGGTTTAGAAAACGCTTTGATCCTGAATTGGTTGTACTGTTACTGCTCTAGAAGGGAGGAGTGTCAAGGAACTAGGCAAACTGTTTTATTTGTTTGTAGGCAAACTACTTTGTTCATTTTTTCCTCCCCTCCACTGACACTTGCCTTTCTTGGTTGTGTAGGAATGTAAATGCTAAAACATTCAGACTTTTCGCTGCTTTCTAGAAGGCTCCTTATCCTAAGCCAGATCAAAACTCTACTGTATTCAGTAGATAAACTCCCATTCACAGAGAAAGCTTTGCATATGGATCCTATAATGAGGAGGTAGTTTTTATAGTTTAATTCTGGGATTGCACCTTGGACTTTTCCCAAATGAAGATGTGCTGTATATTGTGATTCAAAGTGAGCTTGAAATAAAATCTTTGAAGTTGTTTGCCAAACATGGCAATAAGTGAACACAAGCTGGGAGATGGAAGAATGTACAGGAACAGGATGAGGAAAGGGTGATGGTTCCAAATTAGGTAATGATGTGGCTCAAAGCCTCGTCTGTAAATGATTGTGGGAACCACAAAAGCAGCAAATGGTCTTAGTTTAAGTAGCCATTTGTATATGTGTGCAAAGGTAGCAATTAACTGCTAAGAGCCTTAATACTTTGGAATTAAAGTGCCCTTCTGTCCCTTAGTTCTTTGAGATTCCCTGCATCTGTAGTAAAGCAAAGGCAGGTTATTTATGTGATTACCAAAGTTCTTTGTCCTGTTGGTTTAAGCTGAGCGCTCCCAGAATGCTCTGGGTTTGGTTTGAAGACAGAACAAACCATAGTGCAAGAGCTGCCTGAATAATCTCTTGGAAAGATGTGCTCACTCGTAAGACATGTGCTCTCAAGTGCTGTAACTCTTAATATGTCCTTTTCAAACTGAGGGTTACACTGACCCACCAATGCTCTGTGGACTTCACTGCCTTGCTGCTGATAGATCTGTTGTTTTAATCCTGATGGGCAGCTAAGCCCCACCCCACCACCCACTCATCTGCGGTGGGATGCTGGGGAGAGTTGGAAAAGTGAGAAAACTCATGGGCTGAGATAAATTTGGTTCAATAGGTAAAGCAAAAGCCATGTGCACAAGCAAAGCAAGACAAGGAATTAATTCACTACTTCCTGTTGCCAGACAGATGTTCAACCATCTCCAGGGCAGCAAGGCTCCATCATGTGTAACAGCTACTAGGGGAAATGAAAACACCATAGCTTCCAGCTGTCCCTTCTTTTTCTTCCTTTCCCCCAGCTTTTATTGCTGGGCACAACATCACGTGCTGTGGGTTATCTCCCTAGTCAGTTAGGGTCAGCTGTCCTGGATGTGTTCCCTCCTTGCTTCTTGTAGTCCAGGAAACTGCAGGTCTGCTTGCAGTGCAACCTAAGAAGGAGAGACGGTCTCTTCAGCACTTTTCAGCAATAGGTAACACATCAGCGTGTTACCAGCACTGTTTTGGTCACAAATCCAAAACTTCATGCCGTAGATGTACTGTGAGGAAAATGTAACTGTATCCCAGCCAAAACCAGTACAGTATGCCAGCCTGGTTGTGTAACCAGTGCCCATCCTGGGTGTGCTGTACAGTTGCTTTACCCTTGGGAAGGGAGCCGTTTCGATGACAGCCTGCAGTGGCAGTCAAGATCCTGGCTAAGCTGATGAATTGGAGGCCAGTCTCTCCGTAAAGAAAAAAAAAATCCTCTCTCTTGGAAGGCAAGTGACAAAGATAGAGTGTTCAGCTTCCCCTCCTTCTCCAGCCCAGCCTGACCTTCTGCAGCCCCTCGGTGCCTCTTGTTTTCTTATTTTTATAGAAAATCAATATCCCTCCTGACACAAACAGTAGCTCAGGCAAAAGAATAAATGGGGGAAACCTGAGATCTCTGTCTGTCACCTCTCACTTTAACTCCCCCAAACTATTTAATTATAAACATGCTTTGCTCCAGGTGTTTGCCACAGTGAAATTGCTAAATGAGGACCATTTTAACCAAAGATTGGGTGATCAATAACACTCTATAGCAGTAGCTTGTTGGATCAATGGCATTCATTATGTCATGGTTAAGGTAAGTAGCCTCCTTTGCAAGTGGAGGTCATTAATCAGTGCTTACTGGACCTGCAGAAAGGCTTATGTAGGAGTATAGTTTGTGTTCATCCCTGAAGTGTGAAAGGAGTGGTGAAGAATGTGAGACCTGTGAAACTGCTCCAGTAAAGCACTAGCAGTAGTGTTTATCTATAAGGAACTAAAGAGCTTCCAGTACAACAGGATGCTCAAAGTACTGTTACTGTGATGTGGAGTCTTGATGCTTTTTCCTTTCTGAGGTTGCTAAAACCCCTTATGAAGTAGTCAGTCCTTGAATCTGCTGCTTCTCAGGACTGTTAATCCAGGCTTTCAAAGGGGAAAGCAGACATGCTTAAAATTTGCCTAGGGTCATACAGTGAGTTGGTAGGAGAGTTAGGGTGAAATGAGTGGCTCGTGGTTCTCAGTCCTTGGCCTTATTGTGGTATATATGTGGCAGGGTGAATAGGTAGTCAAACTCTGTAATGAATAGATTCAGAATTTGGTATTAACTTACACATTGAAATGTGGAGATGATGTGCAGACTGTTTATCCCTTAAATGGCCTTTATACAACAATGAATATGCAGAGTTTGTAGAAGACCCATCATGAGGAGTTGATTTGGCCACACTTCAGAGTTCATCCTCTAAGAGCATTAATATGCTCACGAAATAGAGTTTTATTATGTGCCTGCAATTATTTGGAGCTTCACATCTTGTAGTCACTCATCCTTCAGCTTTTTTGATTGAGGGGTCTCCATTTGGTGCTGGTGTCTAACATCGTCTGATTTCTTTGGAAAAGAGGGACCTGGGATTGCTTTCTAACAGTGTACCCTGACTGGACATTGGTTCTATTGCTGAGTTACACCTGACACTCACATCTAAGGCCTTGGTGCTGGGGGGGGTGAGCACTAAATAGGGTCTGCTTGTTCTGATATCTCTCAGCTAAATCAGAGGAAGTACTGCTCAAAGTGTCCAAGGACTGAATTAATATCGGTGTTAAAGCCATCAGATGCTTAGGTCTGACCTGAGCATGTACTTAGGCTACAAATATTCATCCAGCTTTACAGTCAATTAACACCCTTCTACACGTTAATTTCTAGTTTAATTCTTTGGTTCAAGAATTAAGTCTTCTGTAACTGCTTCAGCAAATGTGAAGTGTGCTGTAATGAGGTTGCATTTAGCAGCAGCAAGTCATACTGTGCTAAGATATTTAGTTGAAGAGTTGTGCATACACCAACTGCACTTCCCTCCACATAAAATAAATTTACCATAGATTGAAGGGAGTGTTTCTGTACTTGTGTAACATTTTTGAGAAAAAGTAAAAAAGTTAGGCAAAAACAAGAGATGGAGTTCTAAAGGTTTATGAGTAGACTTTGACCTTGGACAGAGTCCAGTAGGAGATTTTCAAAACACTGTCTGTTCAGGGGGAGAGCAAGGGGGGACTGCCATGTCCACCGCTACCCCTCCTCCTGCAGCTTCTGGGAATTTGGCCAAGGGTCCCATATCTAATCAAAACAAAGCAGATAGTGAATGTACAGTTTCTGCTGCTCAGATTTCTGCTGTCTCTTCAGCCAGTTTGAATCCCCAGGATTCTAACCCTAAACCAAATCCAACTTCTCAGGTGGCAGGTCAGACCCCCAGTGATTCAGATCAGCAGCCATCAATCATTCTTGCTCCGGCTAAGGCGAGGGCCAAGACCAAACACCTGACAAAGAGTGATTCAACAGAGGATTTGGGGGAAGGAACTTCCAGTACCCAGCCAGCAGAGGAGGAAGAGGAGGATACATACAGCCTTAAAGATTTGGCCAATAAGCTTAGATCACAATACAGTGATGAGAAAAGCTATGTGAGATTTGCTGCCAAGAAGGAGGATGGTTCTGAGGAGTTTAAGAATGCTCTTAGGAAAGTTTTATTTCTAGGCCAGGGACAGCCAGGACAGCCAGAGGAAGAGAAGGATGACATCCAGGATTCCAGTGATCCCCTCAAAGAGATCAGGGAAGTCAGAAAGGAATATGCAAGGGAATCAGGAGAGCCCATCGTAAACTGGTTGGCCAGATGCTGTGCTATTGGTGCCAATGCCCTTCAGGTAGGAGACAAATCTGCAAAACAGCTAGGACCACTCACAAAGGAGAGTGGAATGGACAAATACCTGACAAGCCCTCTGGCTAAGGTTAGCTTGTGGACACGCCTGCTGTTGGCTATGGCTATGAGATATCCTTCCAGAGATGATTTGCCATGTACAGAATCCAGTGAGAGATAATAGGGACACTTCACAACAAAACACTATGTCTCGTGCTAGAGTCAACAATGCAATTTGTGTGAGATATATAAAGCATTTTTGGCTCAGAGAAGCTAGTAAAACTTAATATAAGTGGGGTTTGGTTTGTATCTGCTGCAGTTGTAACAAGGGGGCTTTTTTGTTTCTGTTCCAGTGAAACCAGCAGTGTATGCAGCAGCAGTGATCCTGGCCTGTTCACCAATGATGAGGGCCGCCAAGGTAACAACTGTCTGTGATTTTCCTCGTGTATTGCTGGTGATTTATTGCCTATTTTACTTTCTTGACAAATACAAAGAAAAAATCTGTGATTGAAGAGGGACAGAGAGGGAAGTATTGGAGGAGGGTCAGTGGTGTTGAGGGGCTAGAAGTTAAGAAATTAACTGAAGACCACAAAGGTATAACTTCGATAACACTACTCTCTTCCTACTGGAAGTAGTCCAGAATCATAGAATGATAAGGTTGGAGGGGATCTCAAAGATCATCTAGTTCCAACCCTCTGCTATAGGCAGGGACACCTCCCACTAGTACAGGTCACTCAAGGCCTCCTCCAACCTGACCTTGAA
>VWZE01007836.1:12715-48896 GCA_013396675.1 Eubucco bourcierii
CTTTACTAACTATGTGTGTAGAAGTCCTGCTGTTGTGATAATGTTGTTCCTTGTCAAAGGGAAAATGAGTGTCCTTAGCAGGCATGCAGATGGGTGTCATACATCAGACTGAAGTTCTGTGTCATTCAGTGTCATGTCAATGAAACACTGACAGCTCTGTAACGACCAACCACCGGAAATCTGATGTGTCTCCCTTTGGTGGAGGTATACATGGCAATCTGCACTATTTCTGTGGTGAGTGCTCCTGGCCTTTATTTATTGTAGCTTGGATTTTTCCCACCCTAATTTGGCACAGCGTTACTTGGTGTCTTCCTTTCCATTTTTACCTCTACGAACCAGGCTGTTTCAGCATACCTGTGTACTGTACAGAACGTAGACAGATGGAATGGCAGCTGCTGGTATTGCTTTGGCTCCCTTCTTTAGATGGAGTTTATCATGCTGCCCTGCATCTTTTCCTTCTGCAGAACGTTTTTCTTGTTATGTTTATGTGCACTTTTATGCTGGTATAGTACAGGGGATCTGACTCATGGGTTTATCTGCAGTCCTTGCGTGTCTTCAAGGCCAGATTGGATGAGGCCTTGAGTAACCTGTACTAGTGGGAGGCGTCCCTGCCTATGGCAGGAGGTTGGAACTAGATGATCCTTGAGGTCCCTTCCAACCTTACCATTCTGTGATTCTGTGATTCACATTTTTAATGCAAAATATTCAGGATTTTTTGAACTCTAGTTGGGTTTGCAGGTGCCACTGTAGTCGGATGGAGTCATCAAAGGCAAGGTGCAAATCATTACAATGTTTGTTAGCACAGCAATATCAGTTAGTACCAGCTGAAAACATCAGATTGTATTCTCTGGAATGCTTATTCTTGAGTGGGCTTTACTTTGTGAAAAATAACGATTACCCGTCTGTGAAGAAGGAATGATGTCATGATGACAATGCAGAGCTGGCTCCCAAGCTGCCTTCAGCTACAACTTAGGTGTTTCCTGCAAATGAAGACCAGTGGCAATCTTTTAGTGCTTAAAGCCTTTTAGGCTAGTATGAAAACAGCAGGGGATTGGCTTAGATTTCCTCCTACTTCAGGGAAGACTTGAGAAGATAAATGGACTCACTCTTGCCAAGTGTTTTGCACTCACTCAGTGAAAACAATCAAATCCAAGAGAGAGGACTGAATGCTATTCGTTTATAATAAGGTAAGAATTTGTCTAAAACGTTGCAGGAGAAAAATGGAGGAATGTGGAAGAAGTTACAGGTTACATATCAGAGAGAACCAGTGCTAAAAGCTGAAGAATAACAAGGAATTTAATTAAGTTAACTAATTAATTAATTATAAATCCAGGATAGAATGATCGATGTAGGAAAAAGCTTGCTCTGAGGCAGAAGCCTAGGGCTCTTCTCAATGCTGTTGTAAAAAAAGAAGAGGCAATATGGTAGATGGCAGGGAAACGTCTAGTTAGAAAAGACAAGGAAGGCAACAGGAGACAAAAGAACCCAAACATGCAGGGAAATGACCTGAGCAGATTGTCTGGCAAGCCACTCTAGCGTATATTTTTTAGGCTATTTAAGGGGAATTCTATTACCAAGAAAGCTAGAGATGTGCAGGTAGCCTGCAAGAAGGCCTTTAATTCAGTCCCAAACTCGAGATGGAAAGCAATGAAAATTTATTTCATTGCAAATAGAATCACGTTTTTTACAGCTTTAACAGTGGTAATAGGAAAGATAACATTTCCCTCCTCATTGTCAGCCTAGTCAGCTTTATATCTGTCTGAGATAGAAGGTTATGCATAGACAAGCTTCTGTAGCACAACTTCTTTGTTGTTTGGGCCCTACCATTGTGCACTCTCTTGAAAATAAGTCAAATATCACTTTACTGTGTAAAACATTAACAGCCACCTTTTCTACAGTCATATTTTTTGGGGGGATTTCCTTTGACCTTTCTGGTCACGAGTTGAAGGTAAATAGACATCCTTTTAATTGTAAAACTTCAAGGAGAATGTCATAAAATGCTGCTCTGTCTGGGCTATCTGAAATAGAAGAACAGAAGTACTCTAGGCATCAGTTCTTAGAATTACAAAGAACATGGAAGGTAGTTCTGATTATCCAAGTTACTCTGGACTTGCCCAAGACTATGAGAAGTTGAATTAATTCTAGAATCATCATCTTAATAGTCTGAAGAGACTTCATGTGATACTTAATTTTTAGTGCTAGAGATAGCGACATTCCAAAGTCAAAGACAAAGATTGCCAGGCTATACTCAGTGACACCAGTTCATAAGGTTGTGAAAAGAATCAAAGAATAAAGAGAAGGGAAAAGCAAACAGGAGAGGCATTGTAAGTAAAAACAAACAAGGTGCAGCAAAAGCTGCAGCAGCCTGGTTCTGTGGGATTCCCTTTATTGTGGTGCAGGCTCTTTCCAACTCATTTCATGCTGACTGGATTGATAATTTCCATTAGGTCACTAGACTTTCTGAGCTAATTAACTAAAAGTGTGTTAAATGAAATAGGAAAGATTGGACCAGAGAAATCCTTGGTGAATGTCTCCCTCTTGGGAGTATATTATCAGTTTTTCAAAAATAGTATCAGGATTGCCTCTCTCCACTGCCTTCTGTGAAATGAAGGACTTTACATGTCAGCAGGGTAAAAACAGTTTTGCTTTCACTCATTAATCTTGCCCAGTGATATTTTGAGATCTAGTATTTCTATTAGTTAGAAATAGAAAACAACCTTCTAATACTGCAAGTGCGTTTTATTCATTGTCACTTCCCTGCTCACATATCCTAGATGCTTACCTGAGACTAAGGAAGCCTTGTGAAGCCAAGACCACAGACAACAAGATCCAAGACCATCTCTGCAAGGGTTTAATTCTCAGTGTAGAAGAGAATATTTCTGTGACCATACCAAGCTGTGAAAATCACCAGAAGCCTCTACAGTCCTTCTAATATCCCGTGTTATTGTTGTAGTTAAAGCAAACAGTTTAGGAGCCAAAAGGTAGCTCAGTGCTACAAGAGAGAGTAAACTGGTAAAAAGCAGTTGTTCTAAAGGTAGCAAGTGTAAAGCTACATTCATAGACTGTAAATATACTCCTATGTCCACTCTTATTTAATGGAAATTCTGTAAGAGATGAGCTGTATTCCCTATACTTGTGTCTCCCTGTCTACATCCATATACAGACATAGAATCTTTCCCTCAGGGGGAATGCAAACAGCTTCAAGGATTAGTGTAGCAGACATCTTTGAACTTACTTGAAGAGTGACTGAAATCGATTGCTATATGATGACTGCTCAGTGCAGATATTGACACTTTCCCCTCTTTTTTCCTGTCCCAGGAGATGAACAGGATGTGTCAGATAACAGCATATCTGGATAGGAATTTATTCCCTACCCAGAGGTGTGCATATTTCCCTGTGCTTAACTTCAGATTGCAGTGCTTTGCCTTGTGTTTAGAATAGAAAGTGTGAAACATATCTGTAACTGATTAAAGTCCACAGTAACAACCAAATATCTTACAAAAAACTATAGATTAACAAAGTAAGACAGAGAGGGAGACCAGTGATTGGATGGACATGCAGACTAAGTGTCCCAGGTTGGGAAGGATAAGGTTAAAAAGAGTCCTCTGGAGACTAGAAGATTGTTATTCAATGCCATAATCCTGCTATCTCTTCATAAACTCAGGGCAAGGCAGCTCCTTCTCCTTTCCTCCCCCTCCAGCCTTGTGTCGGGCAGGAGCTGCGTTATTGGGACAAACATGTAAGGATAGGCCTGGTTTGGGGCCTCCAGAGGCTGTGCTTAGGCCTCTTGGATGGCAGAAGCATGGGGGGGGGCAGGGGGAAGGACTGGAACACTTGGGACAATAGGTTTAGTTTTGGGTTAGGGGAAGATTCAGGGGGTTTACTTATGGATTCTATACCTGCTTTGTAATTTCTATCTGTAACTCTCTCTCCAAATACAGTTCTGTTTTTTCTCCATTTCACTTGAGAGCTTCACTCTGTCGGCTCTTTAAACGCACAACAAACAGTAAGCCTGCCAGTCACTCTAACAGTGTGCCTTACTATCACAAGAGTCAACACATTATAAGACGCTAGTGCTATTTCAGTATGTCTAGGTGGGCAAATCCTGTTCCAGTCTAGCATCTGTACAGAGCTGCTCTCTCCCAGGCTACCAATCCAACACCCTTCAGTTCCAGATCCAGCAGAAAATGAAGGAAATCTAAGAAGTCCTTCCATCAAATGAGAGTAGCAACATCTGCAGGGTCTATTTTCATTGCTTGCCTTTTCTAAGCTCTAAATCCTATGGATGCTAATGGGGCCGCTTCTGTAAATGGTTGCTGTGTCTAGGTGTCTAAACTTGGTTGTGCATCTCTCTATGCTTCAGGTTTCTCTTTCCTCTAAGGGGCATTTTCCTACCACATATTTTAACACCAAAGTTCTTGAGGACAATAATATTTCTTCCTATTGGTGAAATAAGGAGGAAAAAGAAACCAAGGGAAAAAAAAGAAAATATCTGAAGGACTTGATCCAGAAATCTCTAAAACTGCTCACTTTTGGGTCTGTGTAGAGTGGGCTTTATCATGTCATTAGAAGCTGACTAACGAGCAGTCAGAGTAGAAGCTGTTATGATATCAGCTCAATATAATAACAAATGCATTAACAAACTCTAGAGGAAAAAGGTTGTAAGGGCTTAGAGGAATGTGTGCATATTACTAAAGCTACTGAAACAACTTATTTGAGGCAGGATGTTCTAGACATCTCCAGGAGCCACCTCAAAGGCACCCTTAAATCCTCAGTATTAACAGGCAGGCATCACTGCTAGACATTTTGCTCTACCTCAAGTACAGGTGACAAGGAGCAGTCAATGGCATAACTGTTCCTTACTCTCACTGCTTTATGTTGGGCTTTATGTTGATCCTCAGCAAATCAACAAGACTATCACCAGCAGAGACAAAGTCATTATCCAAATCTACTCTGCACTTATCAGGCCCCACCTGGAATATTGTGTTCCGTTTTGGTCCCTGCTGCACAAAAAAGGTTGTATGCAGGCTGAAGAGGGTCCAAAGAAGGGCCACAAAGGTGATTAAAGGACTGGGAATCCTGCCATATAAGAAAAGGCTGAGAGAACTGGGTTTGGCCAGAACTGAGAAGAGAAGGCTTAGAGGAGACCTTATCACCATGTTCTAGGATTCAAAGGGTCACTATAAAGAAGAATGAGACACATGGAAAAGACGATAGATAGTAGGTACAAGTTACTCCTGGGGAGATTCTGGTTGGGCATGAAGAAAAATTGTTACAATAAAAATAATCAACGCTTGAAATAGTTTCCCCAGGGAAATAATGGATTCTCTAACATGACAGGCTTTTAAGATTTGGCTGGAGAGGGTGTTGAGCTGGCCTGTCTACACCGTGCTTTTCCCGGGAAGCACTGGGCCAGATGGTCCCTGAGGTCCTTTCTAGCCAGGTATTCTGTGATTCACTTACCTACATAAGTAGTAACATATGGAATCAGTTCAGGAGTACCCAGAGCCAGAACCACAGATAAGGTAAGCATACTGGAATGCTGGAAATATGCACAAACCCCAATAAATTATTAAGATAGGAAGGCGATGGCACCATATAATCTGAAACCATCCAAGACGTATGTGAAATGCTTGAACAGTAATTTGACAGTTTGCAGAAATGCCAGGCTCTGAATGAGAGTTATATTTGTGACTATATCACAGAGAAAAAAAAAAAAAATGCAATGTGAACTCTCAGACTCATTTAACCTGCTTAATCTACACTGTCAGTCAGCAAGTCTACTTGGCCAATGTTGCTAATGAAATGCCACTTTTGTTTATAGTCACTGTCTTCTTATTTAAACTTTTTTATAGCGGCTCTTGACAGTTTCTTTAATAGCACTTATCAGTGGAAAAAAAATCTGTCTATTCCTACTCATCTTCATTGTTCTTAAACAACTTCAGGGTTGCAACTAAGCTGTATTCAACCAACATGAAGAAAATCACTCTTAGTTGTATTTCAGTATTTTTTAAACCGCAGGGAATAAAGTTTACCATCTTCAGGGAGATGCCACAACTTCTTTGTGCTGGTTTGAGGCTAATTAGAATATTTTAATAGAGAAAGTTACACTATAGGCTGTGAAAGGAAAACATCATGATGTCTACTTCATTCATACGCTTGCTGGAGAATTGTTTGGGAACACTAACCAAAACAATAGATAAGTCAGTTGCTCTCTGTCGCTTGCTTGAGCAGGAGCTGCTGGTGGGATCTAGCAGCTTCTGGGCTCTGGCTCCTCTGCTGATTAATCCTCACTAACCACTTTTCTTCTAACCCCCTTGGCCGATCCTCCTAATTTACCTTGCACGTAAGGCAAACCTTGGGGTAAGGTACAGGGGTGGGGAGAAGGTGGAAGGGTGGTTGGGAGCCCCTCCTGGGGTCTCTGATTTCTGGGAGGGGAGTTGTGTTGCTGTATTACCTTTTACTTGTATATTTCTGTAAATATTGTGTATATAGTGTAAATATCTGCTGTACATTGTGCAAAACTGTAAATAGAGCTTCATCATTTAACTTCCAGCCGACTGAGTGCTAGTCTGGGTCATTTTACAAAGTGTGGGGGGGTGGGGGAATTCCCAAACCTTCACATTCTTCATGTGACTAAGGCTGACAAATTGTAATCTTCTCTAACTCTGACGATCTTCTGGTACATGAGGAAATATGACTTCATACTTTGATGCATAACCTTCAAGAAAAAAAGATTGCTTACCTGTTGCTTAGTTTGCATGTATGTCTTAGGCAGTTAGCTGAAAGTAATTCATTCTCATTTTTCCATTAATTTTTAGATGGTGTTGAATCTTCCACAAGCAGAATTAACTTTTATCAGTGTAAGCATTAATTAATTGACAACAGTAATACCATTTCATTTAAGTATATTCTTTATATTTCTGTATATTCTAAATGCGGTTCTATTGCTGTCTCAAGGACACTCAAGAAAATAACAGATTGTTTTAGTTCAGCTGTGATGGCAAAGCAATTAGTACGAATACTCTATCTCTTGAGAGATAAAAGACTGAGAGAAATACACTTCTTTTATGCAAACTCTTTAGTTATTTAGCTAACAAAGAGGAGTCTACCTACTGTGTCTAATACATGGAGGTTTTGATCTATCAGGTATGTAATTTTTGTTATTGCTGGATCTCAGGGGAAAACATAATTTTCTGCTACAATAATCTATACGAGTAATTACAGATGATTTTGTAAGAAACTTCCTTTACTTTGAAGTGGCTACCAAAAAAGCCTTTAGGACATTTTGCTTTCTGCTGTTCTGGAGTTACTGTCATGACCCGCTTTATATCCTGTCTTTCATCTGACAATCTGCAAGGAGCAACAATGAAGTTGTTTTCACGTGGGCTATGGTGGGACTCGTGATATGTGCTGTTTCTTAACCATTCCTTGAAAAATCATTTCATCACTCCTGCTGGAAAATGTCAAATCTTAACCTCCCCCCTCCTTTTTTTTTTTTTTTTTTTTCCTTTTCCGAATGGTGTAGTGAGAGACTGTCATGGCAAGCATAAATCAGCTAAGGTGTAAACATAGCACTTTGACTCAACCTTAAGTTGTGATTATTCTCTGTTATCTGTGCTTCACATGTGCTGGGCCAAGAGATCAAAAAACTGCTGTCACAGCTGGTGTTCACATCACAGTGAATATGCACTAAAAATATGGGGTGTCTAAGTTAATCTATAGATATTCTAGAACTTTGATACACTGTACTGATGACTGACATCAGCTATATGTAAAATTTATAGAAAAAAAATGAAGCTCCTTTGATTTTTCAAGACATAGCTTACATCTGTACTATTTTTGTTTGGGAGTCATCAAATGAGATAGGGTTTAGAGAAATTAAATCCCAGACACTTGAGATCCACTTGTTCTGAATCCTGCCAGGGAGGTCAATACTCACAGAACAGGCCAAAAGTAGAGGGTACAGGCAGAGTCTCAAACACAAAAATCACAATATTTGGACATGCCAGCTCAGCCTCAGAGCATCAGAAAGGAACCATTTTTGGGGCTTTGTGCTTCAACTTTCTTAGCTGACTTAGAGTCCCTTAGGATCAGTCCTGTTGTAAAAATAGTGAATCACAACTTTACCACTGCCTAGCGTTGTTCTGCAAAAATTTAATTGATATAACTTTTATTTGTGATACATTTCTTAAAATAAAGGATGAGCAAACAATCAGCACAGAATTCTTCTTCCTCCTTTATCCTGCTTGTATCACAGCAATGAAGATATTTGCAATGAATTTGCAGACTTTTAAATTACATAATGAACATATTCCTCTGTAACAGGGCTTTGAGGTAGAACTTCTTTTGAGGTGAATCCTCCAGTCTCTCTTCATTACCGTACTGCAAACATGGGAAGAACTTTAACACAGCAAAGCTTTATTAAAGTATGAACAAGGAAAATATGGTTTTGAGGTAGACAAAACTCAGATGTATTGAGTCAGATTACAGTTAAAAAACTTTAAAACAAATTTATCCTCATCCTCAAACATCTCTGCAGTGCCTTGCATTCAGGTTTTCTCTCAGTCTGGTAGTTTTTAGTCACTTTCTGTTGCACAGCAGAAGCCCCCAGAGTTCCCCAGCTTCTTAGCACATACCATTTTGCAGCCATCACTTCTGAGGCTTTCTTGCATAGTTTTTTCACACAGTCTCTTAGGGGTCATCCAGATTACCTATATCAAAGGCTCCCATTTTCTTTGGTAGTCTGTTTCTTTCTACCTGGCCTGGCATCTAGAAAGCTACCTAGCTCTTCTGTGTGGTCATCTTGAAATTGTTTCTCTCCTAATGTGGGTCACCAGCAGTTCAGTCCTGTAGGCTTGTCTAGGTGGCATAAGTGGCAATCAAAGTTCGTTAATTTACAGTCAAAGTCAGCTCATAGACTGGATGTCACCATCTGCCAGCTGATAGCTACATCAGAGAGCATCCTGTGAAAAACAATGTGCATTTGAAAGAAAGAAGCAAGCTATCTGGACACTGGATGAGAATCTACCACCTTGTGAGGGGAAAGAGAAAGGATGTTCAGGAACCAGGACCCAGTTTACCCTGCCTTATAGTTATAGATGTAGTTTGTAAAGTATAAGGACCTAAAGCTATTTTGTTTACTTCAGCATTGCTTGGAAGAGACTGTTGTGTAAACATCAGATGGTCATATAACTCCTAAAAGATTAAAGCCTCTAGGAGACATTCAAGATTATAGACCTTTTTAAAAATTTTTTTTATTTTTTTTAAAAAGTCATACATGAAGCTATTTCAAACTTCTCAGAGTGGTGGAGCTACAGTTTCCCATTTCCTCTAAAGGAGAACTGGTGTCTACATCTAAAAGGCAGAGATTCCTATGCAGTCATGACAGGAGAGTTTCCCATTTCCTAAAGCATTGCTTCCCAAAAGTGCAGTAACAATAAGCAAGCAGAACTGAGGAACGTGAAAACATTTTAGGTGGTATCACAGAGAGGTTAAATAAGGAATAGGGCATAAATCACACCTGCTTGTTGACGTATCATCAAAAGGATTTGGTTTCTCAGCTTTAACCTGGAGGGTCAGAAACAGCAACTGGAAGCAAAGATCTAGTAGGATGCAAGCAGGAATGGAGCACCTGAAGAGGGGAAAAGAGGTGAGTAACGAAAACACCTGGTGAAGTGGTGTCTTCATTTAAAAGAAGGATAAATAATAATCCCCCCACCAGGCTTTCAGCTCTCTTAAAGCTCAATGAAAAGTGGTTCTGTGACCAGACTGATGGCTTACTGAACTCCAGCTGTCCCTCACTCCTGGTGCCTGTACCAGGTGATATCTGGCCCTTGTAGAAAACACCAAGAGACTTCTCACAGTGTTCTGGAAGAGCAGATGGTCCAGCTGCTGCTGTGGGAGATGACTTTTCATTTAAGCCCAGAATCTCAGTAAGAAAATGTGAGTCATGATGGTCTGTGGGTTTAAGGTGCTATTGAAAGAAGAGTGCTTTTACAACCAAAGGCTCTTAGTGAGTCGTGGTCATATCTGTTGTTAGATGGCTTCCTTGTTTCTAATTGTTCACAGCAGGCACTTCAGAAAGCACGACTTCCTTGGATTGTTACACAGCAACTGACTCACAGAGTGGCCTTTTTCTCCATTGGTTTTCTTGTGTGACACAATCCCGTGACTTTGGAACTGTCTTAGTTGCCATCCTGCTGTTTTGCCTTCATGGTTATGAGGGCAAATGGCAGGAACTCCAGTCATTTTTGGGTTGCTTTTTTTTTCTCGTCTGTCTGCTTAGATATCTAGAAGACGCCAAGAGCTATTGACATCCATTCCCAGTAGCACAGGCACTCTGATTTACAATTTTCCATAGAATGAAATATAAACACATGAGAAGCCATGCTCTGCTGGTGCCACACTCTGAGTTAGCAGTGCTGCGTGTGGCCTCTACCCATTTTCATTAGGAGGTGTTTTGTTATTTTGACACTGCTTTCTACCAACCAGTTGTACTGGAAGTAATGGGGACTTGTAGTGACATGCCTCATACATACTTCACTGCAAACTGCTAAAGCTTGTGCCCATTAAAGGTGTCCTGGTGTCAGACTTTGCAAACACAGGTACAGCAAGTGTACTACTGACAGGCAAAAATCGCTCCTCAGATAAATTACCTTCTGCGTGGCAATGGATTCTGTAGTCTGGGACACAAATTGGTGGGTTTCTCCTAGCCTGCAGTGACAAATGTCTTCCTGCTTTGCTCTGGAGGATTACTTTCCCCCCCTTCCCTTTCACCACCTACATCTTTTTCTCTCCTTCTGGTCTTTGCAGCAAGCATAACAACGATTTCCTCAAACTTGCTTGTCTGAGTCTGGTGTAAAATATAATTGATCCTACTTCTAGATTTTAAATCCCTAAATGATTCTCTGCTTGTCCTTTTTAACACTTTCCCCCCCGCCCTCTGATATCTGAGGATTTCACGTGCAATGAAACAAAGTCACATTTAACAATTAAATGTAACTCTTTATTGCCTACTACAAAGGGTTATGCCACTCTTTTAACTATTATGCACCATTTTGAGCAACTAGTGTTATCTGTGGCAGTGGTCACAAATACTTTCTGCAGGGGTTTGACCTCAGTAATGTCTGTAGCAATCAAAGTTCACATTTTGACAGACACCACATAGATACTTCTTTTAAAGAGCTAGTGTATGTAACAGATATATAATCTGTTTCTGGGTCAGTTTGCTTCATAGTTCTTTTGTCAAATACTCCAGAGACCATGTGTATAACCATCATCAGGTCTTGCTTAGTTTTTTATGTAGCACTGCAGTCATATATTTGAAACCAAAATACTTCTGTAGCCTTTCTGCTTGTGGGAAAGGTTAGGCTGAGAATTGCCAGGTCCCTTAGGCTGTAAAGAGTTTTATGATGAGTTTTAGTTCACACAATTCTTCCATACATGAAGACATGAAGCTTTAACAGCTATGGAGTAAAGCCAAAGTTTCTTTCATTCTTTCATCAACACCCAATTTCTCTTATGGGTAAATGATTACTCTGACTACACAGATTTTTTTTAAAAAAAAAATCAATATTTACAGTAGAAGAGTCTGAGAACAAGTTAATTTTGCACTTATATCTCTGGCTGGGTCATCTTTGGTTAATGCTTTCAGATTTCCAGATGTTTTTGTAGCAGCATAGCCTGTGTATGTCAGAGAGTTTTGCAGAGCAGCATTCAGGATGGTGGTTGACTGAGCACATGTTTGTTTACATACTTGGTGTTTCAAATGAGTGGCCAGTGTGTACTACCTTGCCATGTTCACCTTGCTCTCCTGGGTACAATTTCCATCATATGGAATTTACATGGTATTCGTTTAGGTTTTGCCCTATAGGTTGTTTTCCATGCAAGGTTTGTAAAGTCTTTGACTGTGTTTGTCTCATATCTTTCTTAGAGCAGAATGTAGTGATACAGACTTTAGCACTGTACATGCCATCAGAAATATGCTGTATCTTTCCATCCAGTGCACAGCCCAAAAGGGAGCAGTATCTCCCAAATAAGGTGTTGAAGCTAGGAAAACATTTGCTTTGCTTCATGTCCCATATAGAAATGCATTTGTTATCAATTCCCCACTCCAATTATTTCTCTTTTGTATGTGGAGAACATTTTCCACTGTTTAAAATTTGTGTGTCCTGAATTTACCCATAAATTAAAACTCCATCTTTTTTTCTTCCTCCCCCCCCTTTTCTTTTCTTCCGCAGAAACTAGACCCCTGTTGCTAGAGTTCTGCTTGTGTTGTGGGTAAGTACTCCCACCTCAACTCCCTTCAGTTCTAAGAAATATTCCTGGTAGTGTGGTGACAACTTGTCTAGCAATCATGTTCTGAGTGTTTTTGAGGTGTTACAGGGTTAGATCAATGCTCTGTGATGCTTTCTGTGTTGTGTTTACAACAGGAGACAATAATAGATGTCCTCATAAGAGCAAGATAATCATATCTGCTTCCCTTTCCTTAGCTCCTCTAGGCTGTCCCTGAGTTGCTGAGCCAGAGATGGTACCATTATTTAAGACCAAATTTCTTTTGAGTTGCTGGTATCCAGATTCTGGCTTGTGTCTCAGTGCCCAATTTAGAAGCACGTAATTGTCACAGCTCCTTCCAGACTGACAGTTCAGTTCTCTGCTGATGCAGCATTGTCCATTGCTCCTAATTACTCCTAAAGAGATTTCATCTGAATTAGTGATCTTGCTATCATTCTCTTCTTGTTGTTTGGTTTTGTCCCTTACTGTGCATGCTCTTGTACCGCTTGCAAACTGTTGGTGAGTGGCATTTGCTAGTAGTTCTTTGCACTTATATACAAATGCTGGGTTTTGTTCTGACTTCTGCTGTTTTCACACTCTGCACTGTGTTTTTCGCTCTGAAACATTTGTTTTTCCCGTGTCTTGTCCTTTTTCTTTAAATCCTTGGTGCCCTAGAATATCTGCTTTTGTGTGCATTGGGTGACTTCCTTTGCTTGGTAGGTTTAGGTCACCTCACTGAAGATTCACTGTGGAGTTTCCTGAAGACCAGGATTCACTTTATCAGCCAGAACTCAAACCCTCAAAACTGGCTAATGAGCCAGTTGGTCAGAGATTAGACACCTTCTCCTCTGCTTAAAAGCATCACATGCATCTATTTCATTTTTATAGAATACCTCACATTTCTGTAATGAGCCTCAGAATTCATCTATCTTGGCCAAACTAACAGGAAACCATGGAAAATATGAACTGCTTTAGAATAGAGTACTGTCAGAAACTATTATTTCTTTGGTCTCTGCTGCTGCAACCAGTTCCTTGCAGATAGAGACTTTTTAACATCTCCATTCCTAGCAGGGTTTAGGCAAGGATATAAATTCTCAAGGTGCCTCTACTTTTTTTTTACCAATTGGAGTGAAAAATTACCTCCTTTGTAGTCCCAGAGCTTCAGCCAACAAAGTTATTTATGTAGAAGTGGAAAGCTGGCATACTTTTCCTTTTGTCTTTGGTTTAAACACACAGAGTTCTTGGTCTATTAGTTGTTTTTTTCCTATAAACTTAATTAATAAGCAACTAATAGTCTGTGTTTCTTGCTACCATACTATTGTAATTGATGTGGCTGTAGAGAAAAGCCTCAGAATGATGTTTTCTTCTATGTATTCTGGGTTGTGTTCAAAATACACCCCTGCAGACCTGTTGAAAATAGAATGTGTTGCTGAACATTCAAAGATATGGTACAAAAGCAAATTCTACCCTTGAGCAGTCCAAAGTTTTTGTAAGTATTAGTGGGAGATTCACAGAAGGTTAAATCAGATTCACTAAATCGTTAGTCTACGAACCACAATTCAAAATCAAACGCACTTTAAAGTGTCAAACCCACCAGACCTATGAGGGCTATAATTCCTCTTAGCTCTCAACTGCTCCAGCGCCTACAGCATAAACAGCATTTTGCTCAAGACTCAGGAACACCCTGTTAAATCCACAGCCATTTCCAATCTGAATTATTGTAGCCCACAGCTGTGATAAATTATGCTAATTCAGCCTAAAACACCTCTGAACTGGAGTAAGGATGTCCACATGGAGCATAATCTATTCTGCTTAAGAGCTGTTTTAAAACAAACTTCCTGTGAAGGACAAACCTACATGCTAGCAAATTGAAGGCAGAGTGAACTACTGTAAATGAAATCCTGATGAGCCAGAAGGAAAAGAAGTTTAATAAGTAAAGTGATTAAAAGTGAATGCCTGGTCCCTGTTGCACACCTCACCACAGAAGGTTGGAGTTTAGTGGTTATTAGTGGAGAAGAAGATGGGTATCTATACTGTGTAAATAGGTCTGATTTTTCTTTCAAAGTCAGTCAGTGAAAGAACTTCCAGGCCTAGCGAATCTTCTCTATCATCTTAAATCTGAGCTGAGTTTGGTCCAGGCAGTGCATGTGTCTCTGGTGTGTCATTGAGGCAGCTGCAAGGGAAGATAATACAGGGGGAACAAGCCAGTAAGATGCTGAATTCAGCTTTTCCTAGGGAATACTAATGCCTAAAAAATTTATAGATGGAACTGTTCATGTGAAGCAACTGCCTGATGGATTTGCTGATCGTGCAGGAGCGGTATGCAAAAAGGGAGGAGGCGGGCAGGAAGGGAGGGTGGCTTTAGGACCCATGCAAGCCTGCCTGAGCAGGAGGTGGGAATTCTCCTTCAAGGCAGCCGGAGCCGGAGCCGGAGCCGGAGCCCGAGCCCGTAATCTATATCAGACTCCCGCAGAGCCGCAGGAAGAGCAGGGCACGTCCCTGCAGAGCCGCGCACCCGGCTAGGACCTGCCCGCACCCGCAGAGCCATGAGCCGGCTGCCGCGGCTGGTACTGTGGGTTGCCACGGTAGGTAAGTAACTTCATTTTCTTCTCCCCTTCTCCTCAGGTGCAAACTCCCTCTTATGTTCAGGTCTCGGACTTATTTCATTGCCCCTTCCCTTTTACCTTTAGATTCAGTAGCGCATTCTTTTCCAAACAGTAAGGAAGGAAGGAGAAGGTAGATAAAGTACTGGCATGAAACTTACGTACAGCGGGTGACATGTGGGATAATAAATCTTGATGATTGTTGATTCGAAGTAATTTTTTTCACTGAAGTGAATGGTGAGCCACAGTTTTAGAGAGACTGCTGCTGGCCGAGGCGCTCAGGCTGCAAGCAGGCACTGTCAGTGTGAGAAATGCACAACTGTATCCCAGGACGGTTCTGTTTCTTTGATTACTGGATTGCTTTCCCTGTCACTGGTTTGGAGAGATGGATTAAATTAATGCTCTAGGCGTAGAGGGGCTTGCTTGCAGGTGAAGGTGTAGTTTGGAGAAGATGCTTACTGTGAGGAGAGAGATGAGAGAGACCGGTAAGGGGAGAAGAAGGTATTAGGACTATGAAAGATGGAGTTAGGAGCTCCCACCTATAGAGCCGTACTCAGGCTGACTTCTGAAAGGAAATCTCTGTGTTGTTCTGTTTGTCACTGTCAGCTTCGGTTCTGAAATGCAGCAACAGGAATGAAATAAGGATAGAAGAGGAGGATGTTAGAAGGGAAGCTGCAGTAATAGAAGTTGGGAAGCGGCAGCGTGCACACAGCGACCATGGGAGGAGGTAGAAATGGGACGTGTTTACTGGGTGTGCACAACAGTAAGCAAGCTCATTATGGATATTAGGAGAGGCGAGGGAAAGTGGACGTGTTGAAAAATCGGGATATGCTGAACTTCTCAAGGAACTGAAGTTACAATAGTACCCCCAGTGCAGAGATAGGGACCTCATCCTGACCCTTAAATAAGTCACTTCTGTATTTCTCAGTGTCACAAATCGCATTCCCTCCAGCAGGGAGGGAGGTAAGGCAAACAGGTTGTTAGACATTACAGCTTGTTCTTGCTGGTGCAATGAAATTCTCTGGCTAAATGCTGAACCTGAAATATATATATATATAAATAAAAAATATGAAGCCAAGCTCGTACATCAGTTTTTAAGCAGGCTTCATCATTTAGTTGTGTTTACAATGGAATGCCAAGGCATAGCACAGAGTTCTTTATTTCAGGCTTTTTCTGTCTTGTTACTTCTGTTGGGAGGAGGTTGCTTTACTGTCAAATATTCCCAGGGCAAGCTCACCACATGCAAGCAGAGCTGCATGTACCCACAGCCTCAGTTCTCATGGCATGTGGTCTCATGAAGAGCTATTAAGTATTATCTCAGTGGTTTTGATGGTGTCACTTTTAACATGCAAATAAAGTTAGTTTAAGGAATAGTCATTATATTTGCTGTCTCTCCTGGTTTGTTATTTGAAGCACAACTGTACAGGGATTTTTTAAAAAGGTGTTTCAGAGAGAGCAAGTAAAAAGCTAAGTGAAAACAAATGTACATTTTACAGTCTCCATTCAGTCTTCTGCCAAAAATAATCTCAGTCACCCAGGGAGAGCATTGAACATACAAGCATTTAACTGTACAGCTGCTGTCACAGTCTTCACATGAGGATTTCTTGACTTACTAGGTTATTATGGTCAGCTCTCAGACTCTGCAGTAAGTAATTTTAAAAGCTGCTTGTTTCCACTGAGGAAGTTTTCCAAGAGCATATTCTCAGAGTGGCTTTACGTTTCCTTCTTTATTTGACAAGTTTGAGGTCTTGGTGATGAGGAAATTTACAGGTCCACTTTTCTCTCTTTAGTTTAGCTGTCTGGCATATGCCTTTCTAGCGAGCTGTATTTGAAAGGGATAATTTCAGACTCCACATCCATTGAATGTTTTTGGCACACGAAAACGCTGGGCTAGGTCAGAATTTTTGATATAAAAAGTAAGAGTCTAGGAGAAAACTCAGAAAGTTGTAGAGAACAACAGCAGGGGGGAAAAAACCCACAAATAATAAAAAAAAATAATCCCCCCACCCCCCAAAAAACCCTAAACTAAACTAAAACAAAGCAAACCACAAAAAAACTAAACCAAGAGTAAAAAACCCAAACAAACCTCCACACCCCATCCCACCCTCCCTCAAATAAGCAAAAAGACCCCACCTCAGACAAAGACCCCCAAAACCAATAATGACAAAACCAGGAAAGGGCTTAGGGCACAGATGAGTGTTGTTCAATGTCAAAACACTTTAATGGCGATTTGGAGACTGAGGTTGCACCCTAGCCTCAGGACTCGGGAGAGGACTAGACAGAGGGTGAAAAATAATCTATAATATGAATGTTTGGAATAATTGTATTTTTAAGCGCCAGCATTGCTTTGAGTCTTCATACTGCAAAATTTTCCTTTGGGTTGAGTTTGGTGGAGGGAGTAGGTCTGTTCTTCTCTATGAAAAGCTTTGTTGTGCTTGGCTTGATGTATTCTTGCTTTTGGGTGTGGAGGGCAAACTACCTGCAAAATTACAGCATAACATACATCCTGGGCAAACCTCAAACACCTTTCCAAAAATGCAATCACGTTTATGTCATTGCTCAGAGTTTAGCTATTGAGTATAACCACAGTTCTCAAGATGATATTAGTAGATGCATTTTTGTCAAGCCTTTTTTATAGCTCTTTCCAGTACTTGTAGTGGAGCTGTCACAGAATAATTTCAACCTGAGGAGTAGTTATGTTTCGGAGGTCTGCTGATTTCTTTGTAAGTCAGAAAGGCATAGTAAGACATAGAGAGTGGCAGAGTAATTCAACCAGCCTTTTGTCTGTCTGTTTGTGGACTGGAATATCAGCATGGCAATGGTGAACGCCCTATTCCTGGATGCTGCTTCCTCCTTGCATTTGTCTAACTGTTCCTGGAAGCTGCAAAGGTTTTCTTCCTCTCCCTGGGTTTGTCTCCCTGTCAGGGTTGAGCTGGTCTGTTTTACAGAGTGAATATAAACTGGTTTAAGTGTTATCAGTCCACACATGCATAAAGACGCTCATGTAGGAGTACCTCTTTTTGTTGGAAGCAAACTTAAAATAAACCAACACATGGATCTCACTTATACAAATCTTCGTTGCTTCATGTATTTCTTTTTTCTGGGGGAGAGCATGCCAAGAGCAGAAGGCATGAGACCCTACATTCCATTTTGTCTGTTCACTGAAGAACTTCTCTCTTACTTTTCTTATTCTTGTGCCTATCTCTATACAAAGTAGCACACAGGTACAGGAGTGATTTCAGTATTTTCACTTAAATAATTCTAACCAGGATAACCCCCAAATAATCCTTGAAAATTTTCTTAGGAGTTATGTCCATGGTCCTTTACTGTATCTACAGATACTGTGCACAGTTGGATATGTAATTTTGGGCATGATGACTTGACACTGAAAGTCAAACATTGGATTTATGCCTTGAAATAATGAAAAAAAAATTAAGTTCACTTTTTTTTTTTTTTTTAAACCACAGACATTGCAGAATTGAGGATCCTTTGAAATGCAATGGAAAAGGATAGAATGGTTACATGGGAATCCCACAATAAGGGAGTGTATGCAGACAAACACTGGGGATTTGTTAACTGCATCAAAAGGGAGAACTAAGGTGAAGGAGGAAATCGGGTGGTGAGCCATGTGTACTGTTCCTTGAGAGCTGAAGACAGTGCCGCATGATTGGCCATAAAAGAGATCCATCTTTCTGTGAGTGTGACACAGTTGCACGGTTTCCAATTAGTCCATAAGATCCAAGCTGGTGAAAAGAATGCCCCACTCCAGTGGTGTTTCAAAAGCATTCCTCACACGCCTCCTCAAATCCTAAACAGGTGCACAGGAGGGTTCCTGTCTTCAGTCTGCTTGTGTGTGTGATGGGGTGCGTGCTGGCTGTGCTGGTGTGTGACTAGAGTGGAGGGAAATTTTAATCTTGAACTAATTTTAGTGAAAAACGCTGATGTGGTGACACAACAACGCTTTGTAAGTTAGTCTGAGGTTTGACCTGTTATGTAGGGAGGTTTGTGTGTGCACCAGTTAGGTTATATTGAGACTTTCAAATTAGTTTTTCATGAGTTTAGTGTGTGTTGTAATTCAAACTTCTGTTTAGAAAAGTCTTAAATCTTTATGTGAAAACCTTAGCACAGGATTTAGTCTCAAATGGTTAGATTTGATGTGAAATGCTACAGTTCAACACCACTCCCTGAAATGTGTTGGTATGTGAAGGTTTGGGAGTTCCCCATGCCCCCACACTTTGTAAAATGACCCAGACTAGCACTCAGTCGGCTGGAAGTTAAATGATGAAGCTCTATTTACAGCTTTGCACAATGTACAGCAGATATTTACACTATATACAGAATATTTACAGAAATATACAAGTAAAAGGTAATACAGAAACACAACTCCCCTCCCAGAAATCAGAGACCCCAGGAGGGGCTCCCAACCACCCTTCCACCTTCTCCCCACCCCTGTGCCTTACCCCAAGGTTTGCCTTACGTGCAAGGTGAATTAGGAGGATCAGCCAGGTGGGTTAGAAGAAAAGTGGTTAGTGAGGATTAATCAGCAGAGGAGTCAGAGCCCAGAAGCTGCTAGATCGCCCCAGTAGCTCCTGTTCCAGCAAGAGCCAGAGAGAGACTGACTTATCTATTGTTTTGGTTAGTGTTCCCAAACAATTCTCCAGCAAGCGTATGAATGAAGTAGACATCATGATGTTTTCCTTTCACAGCCTATAGTGTAATTCTCTCTATTAAAATATTCTAATTAGCCTCAAACCAGCACAGTCTGGCAGCTTTGTTTCTGAAACATTTTCTGGCTGGCCTGTGACAGGATTTTTTGTTTGTTTGTTCACTAGGTTTTCTGTTTGTTGGCTGGTGGTTGTTGGGTTCTTGGTTTGGTTTGAATTTCTTTGACCTTGCCGGTAACTTCAGAAATCCTGTGTTAAAGCTACTCGGTTATCTTTTAATACCACATAGCAATTTGTACCTGGATTTGTGCATGCAGATGGTTGTCCTCAGGCTGATGTTCGTGACTGCACATGCACACAGCGGCAGCGATTAGTATACCTGGATTTGTACATGCAGATGGTTGTCCTCAGGCTGGTGTTCATGACTGCACACGCACACAGTGACTGGTGCTGTTGTTTGTAACTTGGTATTGGTTTGGATTCCTCAGAAATAGAGTAAACGAAGAGAACATGAACTTTTTGCAAATCTTTAGCAAAAGCAGAAGCACAAAGCAGCTGCAGAGAGGGGAGGCAGGTGAGTTCTTTCTAGAAATAGAGAGGAAGGAACCCATAGGGTTCTGAGCTAATGCAAACCGATGGACCTTTGTGGGAATACGGTTACAGCAGTGCAACATCTTGTTTTCTGTATCTGGAGACTTTTATCTGAGACTCTTACGGGTAAGCATGATTTCTGTATTGAATGCTTAAATCAGAGGAGGAGAATAATGACATTAATTATGCTAATTAATTGGATCAGGCTTATAGTCTTTTCCTGTCTCTCAGCATCAGTCCTTCCTCTTACAATTCCTCTTCCTCCTGTTCCATTATAATTGCTCCCCTGCTTCTCTCTTCTCCTGACATGTAACAAACCTTGTGCTTTCATGTGGCCTGCTATCTGCAGGACAGGCTGTGCATGAAGATGAAACCCATGGGCAGGCAGGATAGCAGGTTGGCTTGGGAAAGTAGTGAATTGAGGTGTTTGATAAGAGATGCCTTGCCACTGGGCCAGTAGATGTGCTCTAAGTCAACAGGGAGAACTGAGATCTGTTGTGAGGGTGGAGATGGATCGCACCGGTGGGTTATTTTCGTGGAGCAGGAACATGCAGAACTTTTGTTTCAAATTATAACTGGGTTTACACCATTAGGGGTTAGAGTGGGCTATGCCTGGGGAATGCCAGGTTCTTGCCTTTATATGCTGAATGTGCAGGAGGGGATCTTTGGGTGTAGGACCTTCCAACTAAGCCAAAGTGGAAAGCAGGATTTATTTTGATCTCAGCATTACTTAAAGAACTGCAGCTCCCAGGCAAGGGGCAGGATGTCACTGAGACATTTTGCTTCCCTCAGGTGTGCTGTTTCTAAGAGCCTTCAAGGTGGGCTGCCTCCACACTGCAGCTTCTTCCAGTGGCTATGATGCCAGCACAATCTGGCCCATGAGGAGGAAAAAATGATAGAGAAATTACATAAAAGTAAACAGAGATGACCTTCCAGTTTTCCTCAACTAGAAAAAGCAGCTCTGCTGTATGTACTGAGGAGATAAAGAATTCAGAATTTCAATAAAATGCTCATCTATAGGCCAAGTTTTGTCTTTCTAGGAGAATTTGAGGTTGATTTTCTATGTGGGCTGGCTGGAAAAAAAAAAGTGTTTTACATAATAGTGAAAAACTTAAGATCTCTAACTGGCTTATATTAATTTTAGGCAGTTGGACTGTGTGATCACTGTTAGACCCTGTGATGGTTTGAGAGTTACCCGCTCCCACACACGCAATGAAATGACCCAGTGTAGACTCAGCTGGCTGGAAGTTAAGGATGAAGCTTTATATTCACAGCTTAGCACAATATGCAAGCAGATATTTGCAATATATTACAAATATCTGCAGCTATATACAGAAATATACAAGTTAAAAGTAATACAGAAATACAATACCCCTCCCAGAAATCACAGTCCCCAGGAGGAGCTCCCAACCACCCTTCCACCTTCTTTCAGCCCCCTTCTCTTATACCAGAGTCTGCTTTACGTGCAAGGTGAGCTGGAAGGGGAGTTAGAAGCAGAGTGATTAGTTGGGTTACACAGATCCAAGCAGAGCAGAAGAAGCCTAGGGAGAAAACACAGACATTGACAGATTCCGACAAACTGTCTTATCCATGTTTGTGTCCTTGCTTTTATACATCTCAGCAAACCTATGAATGAAGTAGACATCACCATTGTTTTCTTTTCACATTAATTTTTCTCATTAAAATATTCAAATTAACCTCAAACCAGCACAGATCCCTTCCAATGGAACTGTTCTATTCTATACATAGGAAAGAAACTCTCTGAAAATGGCACTGACCAAGTTTAAAGAAAGCAGAATAGACACAGCAGGCTCCTCTGAGTTAAAGGTGGTCAAGAAGGATATCTGTGAATCTGTGTTGGATGTGTCTGTGCTCACTGCTGGGGGCTGGACAAGATGACCTTTAAGGGTCCTGTCTAACCCAATGCAATCTGTGAATCAATGTAAAAATTTAGAATTAAATGCTGAAGTCTTTCCAAAAAGCACAGATCTGTGCCTGCAACTCAGATTAACTTTTGCCCTATCTAACGGGAGAGCCATGCTTGTTAATAAGACATCACATATTTTCAGCTAATTGCTGTCTGAAATCCCATAAGCTTTGGCATGTCAGCCAAGAACGATGCATTTATTCATGCATTTCTGTTGCTCACTTAGGGTGTTTTTCCCTAGTCTGTAGCACAGCATGTGTTGAGGGCATAAACAGCCAAACTTGCTGGGGTTAAAGCATCCACACCTCTCCCCTCTGTCTATGTTTATGGAGATACATATTCATATATTAAGAGCATAGGAGTGATAAAGTAACTGAGCGCCACACAAGGAAGTGGAATGGAGGAATGTTGTGGTTTGGGGCACAGAATAAAATGCAAGATGTGAGAAATGTCTGTTTCATCATTTTGGTGCTGAAGAGGTTTTCTGCTATCCAAGAGCCAAACTAAATCCAAGCTTCTTTTTCCCATCCTCGAATCAGGACTGACAGAATAATGACAGTTATTGTGAGTTGGAACCTCAGTGAGAGCTGAACTCAAGGTGTTACTACTTCAGAGTCATAGTTCACTTGAAATCTTGTTTCCCACAGCAGAGCTGTTGTTGGCACAGGAGCAGCCTCAAACTGTTAGTTAATTAGAAGGGTTAGGTGATAAGTTGGACTCAATGATCTTGAAGGTCTTTTCCAACCTGGTTAATCCTGTGATTCTGTGGTGGGCTATTGAGCAGTTTTGTGACCACCTTCTGCCTCTCTGTGGAATCCTCACAAGCGCTGATTTCCACAGATCAATGCAGGGCTGGTTTGAGTGGCTCCACAGATGTGACCGAGACCTTTCTCTACATGCTGGGAGTAAATTTTGAATGCTCAGGCACTCCTCTTTGTAGCTCTGCATCACAACTTCTATTCCACTTTCCTGACTTTATGGAGGCAGGAGGAAACTTTGGGGATAGATGGAGAAGGACGTGAGGTAGCTGGGACTGGGCAGAGGAGCAGTATGGAGGAAATCTTTTCCAGTGAAGACCATAAGCTCAACCAGTGTGGTATGGGATCATCAAAAAAAAGGTTAGCAGGTTTCAGACAGAAAGTAGGAAATCTCAGACAAAGATGAATTCAAACTAGAGCTAAAATGAAAAAGTATTTTGCTTCACTGAATAATTCATTTGGCTGTTTTGCAGACCTTGGTGTCTTGACTAATATTTCTGCCTATGTAAGTAGCATGGATGATTATGCTTATATGATTATATACTTCTTATACCTTAGATATCTTGATTTTTTAAAAAAAATTTCTATTTCTGTTGTTATATTTAGCTGGAGTTTTAATTTTTATGTGTCCTCTATCTATAATTATTATTTTTCTTTCTTACTGAGCTCAGAGTGAGTAATATGTATTTACTACTTTGACTTTGGAAATTAAATCATAAAGAAGCATGACTGCTTGAAATTTCCTCAGTCTTGCACAGTTTTTTAGAGTTTACTCTATGACTTTTTGATGTGTACAGTGCTGGAGTCCAGATCTCTTTACATGAGTAACACTTTTTAAAGTATGTAATTCACAATGGGAGCATCTTCTGTGTTTACAGTCACTACAGGAGCCTGAATAGTATTTAAAAACCTTGAAAGAAGTTTTCTTTAACCTCATGCAAGTTAACAGTTCAGCCTAGATTTTAATGAGACACTGGATTTTGAGCATTATAATTCCTGACACCATAGCCACAGCAGAATACTTGCCATCACTGTTTTTCTTTTCAACTTCCCTGAAGTCCCACATGCTTCCTGGCCCATCAAGAGCTACCAGGTTCCTAGTAGAGTTTCAGCTTTCCCAGAGTTTGACAGATTGAGTCCCTCAGTATGTCACAATCCTAGAGAAGAAACTTGAAAATCAACAACATTTGCAGAAAATATCCTTCTGAATTAATTATAAACAAAACAAGGTGAACAAAACAGGCTAGCTTTTATGTAGTTACTTCAAAAGGGTTTGTATTCTGCCTGTTAAGGTGGGCACAAAAATTAAATCCTTATGCAGGTTTAGTTCTTTTCACTTCATCCAGAGCTGTGCTAGCCTGGTCTGATTAGACACAGGCATTTAACTTCCCTTCTGAAAGTTATTCTAATTTTTTACTTCCTGGTAAGTTTTGGACAGGGTGTAGCACTCCTTATTTCTTCCTTCCCATTGTAATATCCAAACATTTTTATTCCACTCTTGTGAACCTTCCTGCTTATATATGAATGAAAAATAATGAAAGGAAAAATACCTCTTTTATTAGTATTTTTTCCTTCTGTGATGGAGAATAATTTAGTTTGTCCATTTTAGGACCTGGAAAGATACGCGGAAGAGTTTTGCTTTAAACAAAGCTGTCTTCTATATTTTCCTTGTGGGTGCAGTTTCCTAAAACTGTACAATATTCATGGGTTGCTCATGGTTGTTAGTGATATTTTAATTATCCACTTAAAAAATAGATCACCATTTTACACAGACTTATGTGCCATGTGCAAGTACAGGCTATCAGCTGTCAAAACATGGACTTGATGGGTGGACCACTGCTGGATAAGGAATTGGCTGGATAGTCGCATGCAGAGTGGTGATCAATGGCACAATGTCCACCTGGAGACCAGTGACAAGTGGTGTCCCTCAGGGGTCAGTGCTGGGACCAGTGCTGTTTAACATCTTTGTCAGTGACATGGACAGAGGAATCAGTGCACCCTCAGCAAGTCTGCAGATGACACCAAGCTGTGTGGCACAGTCAACTTGCTAGAGGGCAGAGATCCATCCAGAAGGACCACTTGGGTCACAACAACCCCAAGCAACACTACAGGCTTGGGGTAGTGTGACTGGAGAGCTGCCTGGCAGAAAGGGATCTGGGGGGTTGTAATAGACAGGCAGCTGGATGTGAGTGGCATCCTGGCATGTATTAAAAATGCTGTGGCCAGCAAGAGCAGGGAGGTGATTGTTTTAACCTAAATGCAGCCCAGACAGCCAACCGAGTCCTAGGCTGCATCAAGAGAAGCGTGGCCAGCAGGGCAAGGGAGGTGATTCTGCCCCTTTACTCTGCTCTCGTCAGACCCCACCTGGAGTACTGTGTGCAGTTCTGGAACCCTCAGCACAGGAAGGACATGGAAGTGTTGGAGCGGGTCCAGAGGAGGGCCACAAAGATGATCAGAGGGCTGGAGCAGCTCTGCTATGAGGACAGGCTGAGGGAGTTGGGGCTCTTCAGCCTGGAGAAGAGAAGGCTTCGAGGGGACCTGATAGTAGCCTTCCAGTATCTGAAGGGGGCCTACAGGAAGGCTGGGGAAGGATTATTTACAAGGTCCTGCAATGACAGGACAAGGGGCAATGGGCTTAAACTGGCAGAGGGGAGATTTAGACTAGATGTTAAGAGGAAGTTCTTTACAGTAAGGGTGGTGAGGCACTGGAACAGGTTGCCCAGGGAGGTTGTGGATGCTCCCTCCCTGGATGTGTTCAAGGCCAGATTGGATGAGGCCTTGAGTAACCTGTACTAGTGGGAGGTGTCCCTGCCTATGGCAGGGGGTTGGAACTAGATGATCCTTGAGGTCCCTTCCAACCTTACCATTCTATGATTCTATGATTCTATGAAATAATTTCAAAGCATCCCTACAGTCTGACTGCCAAAGCTGAAGTGAGACCATGCTGCTGCTTGTGTGTTGGCAGGAGAGGTTCAAGGTGGGTGTGAATGCTGGAAAGCTGAGCTAAACAGCCTTGTTGAAACTCATCCCATTAATGTTGGCCTATAGATCTAGTCTATCCAAGCCCGTACAAGGTGACAAGGAGATAGCAATAACTGAGGAAGGACAAGAAGGGAGTCAGTCTCCCAGTGAGAAAAGTGGGAGGGAGAAATTGTTTTGGGAAATTCTTAAGCTCACACCTTGAGTACTGTGTTCAGTTTTGGGAGCTGCAGTATGAGAGAGATATTGACATGGTGGAACAGGTCCAGAGAACGGCAATGAAGCTGATAAAGGGTATAGACAGTAAGTCTTACGAGAGGCAGCTGAGGTTGTTCAGTCTGGAGAAAAGGAGGCTGAGAGGAGACCTTATCCCTCTCCACAGCTACCTGCAAGGAGGTTGTAGAGTATTGGTCTCTTCTCATACGTTACAACTGATGCAACAGGAGGAAATTACATCAAGTTACAACAGAGGGGCTTTAAGTTAGACATTAGGAAAAATTTCTGTAGTGAAAAGATTATCGAAGTCTGGAACAGGCTGCCCAGGGAAGTGGTTGACTCATCATCCCTGGATGTATTTAAAAACTGTCTAGATATGGTGCTGAAGGATACGGTGTAGTAGTGTCTCTGGTAGAGTGACATAGTGGTTGGACATGATGATCTTGAAGGTCGTCTCTAACCGTAGTGATTCTGTGTTGTTGGTGTTTTGGTTTATTTCTCTGAAACTCTTCTTACAGGCATTGAAACAAGTGGGTTGTGAAATGAACCTGTAGGTTAGATACCTGAACTTTGACCATGTGAACACAGCCTTACGTAGTTTAGTGATGTCTTTTCTGTTTTCTTGCAAGGATGCAAGTGCTTGATGTCTGCCTTGTCAGCTAGATGTTGGTGAGCTGACAACTTCCATGTGAATTTGTACCCTTGTGAAAATACCTACAATCCCCTTTTACTAAAGACAAAAAACCATTCTTGTTAGGTACCCAGTTCTGTTTATAAGAACTTCTTAATTTTGGACCTTTTAAGTATTTGGTATCCAGTTACCAAAACTTTTTAACAGTTTTAGGGGACACAAAATTCAGACTGATAATCTGTCATAGACACTACAAGACAGAACAATTAGAGGTACACCATACTGTTGTGTGGTCTTCAGGTCTCTCCTCATCCCATCAGACAAAATAGTCTGTTTCCCACTTTGACCTACACCATGTACAACTTGCTTCTAGAAGAGGTGCTCTGAAATAATTAGGAGTATGATTGGATCTGTTCTGAAGGTGAAGACCATCTAAAAGGGACATAGTTAAACTAGTTTTGGTCCCAGACAAATTTCATGCTCAAAGCATTTTATAAACTCTATTATTTGGAACTAGATGATCCTAGTGGTCACTTCCAACCCTTACTGACCGATTCTATGTACCAAAGTGGATACATATAGGAATATGTGTTTCAAAACAGGTACATTTAAGCATACTTTGAAGCATGTCTTCTTATTTCTGGTGACCCAAACATACAGAGAGAAGCAAGAAATAAAGCTGTTGAGAAGTGACAGCTCAGAGTCTCAGTCTTGCTTAGTCTTTCTAAGCTTGGCAAAGTCTAAATGTATAATAAGCACCTTTTTTTTCTGGTACCTAAACAGTCCAAGCTCAGGTTTTGCACCAGCAGATAGGGTTAAAAATCATTAAATTAAAACATATTTATGAGCCATCTGGTTTCTGAGTCTTTCCAGTTTGTTTTCGCTATCCTGGGTAACTATTAAGCAATTTTTGTTGCTGTAATTTTCATGTCATTTTATGGCTTCAGAAACTACATGTTTAAGAAAAACATTGTGGAGAACTGAATTCAGGATAGAATTATAAGCACTGGCAGCACTGGAGACATTTGTCATTCTTTTAATCCTCCTAACATACTATTAAAAGTGAATGTACAGAATAAATCAATTTTCCCCTTTAATGTGACTTTAGGTTAGGCAAACTGGAAGGGTGTATTTTCCAGCTCTTTTATGGCATAGCAAAGGGAGTCAGATTGCTTAGGGCTGGTTTCCCCTTCTGCCACAAACTTCCTGTCTGATTTGCAGAAGGCTAATACTTAGTCTTGGTGCCTTAATCCTTGTCCTGTTTTATCTCCCTTTTTCAGGTGTGATGAGACATAGACTAGGATGTTCTAGTTTCACGAAATAGATCCAGTGCACATATTTTTTCATACTTATTTATTTATGTATTTATTTGGGGCCTTTTAAAAATGAAATGCCGTTAAGGAGAATCTTTATTTCAGTAAAGTTGAAATGTATTACTTCGAAAATAAAAGGTATATTTATTCTTTCACACTGAATGTTAGATTACTGATAAAAGCTTTCTGTCAGCATTAGCTTTTCCATTGGTGGAGGAAACAAAAGTGTTCTCCTTAAAGATGTGCATTTGTATTGCTTTTCTGTAAGGTGTCCTTATCAGCTCCTGAGAAGACACAGCATGGATGAGTAGAGGTAAACCCCTCCTTGTTTCTCTGGTGATGTAACTGATATTCTTCATGCCAGCTCAGTCATTTGTGACATTGAGTCAATTTTCAGAGTATAGTTTTCATCCTAGGAAGAGAGGAGACAATAGAGCTCTAATTGCTGGTGTTTGGTTTCTAGGTGCAACTAAATGCTGGTGCTGTTTGAAAGTAACAGGCTTTGTGAATGCTGAGGTACAGTAATCAGCTTCTCTTCCTCTGTCTCCCCCATCTTTTTGACAGAGCCGTATGCTGAACAGTATCAGTTTTAATAAGTCAAATTTGGATTTCTTTCAGTCTTGGAACTTCCCTGGTTATTTTTCCTGCTGTGCAAAGCTATTCCTGACCACCTGCACCTCAGCAGCCCTACTGCCCATGTCTTGGCTTGGTACCTCTGATTTGGTTGGGAATTAACTGGCAGAGGCAGGAATTATAAAAATAGAATTATTTTTATTTTCCCCAAAACCCTGCCTCAAACTACATACAGAATTACTTAAAGTTTATTTACAGGTTCTAATTTGGTTGAGAGATCTTCACAAGATGCTTATGGGCAAGTTTAGTAATTTAGGAAAGTCAGAAAGCGGAAAAGACAAATCTACAAGACAGCTTTACCCCACTTATAAATCAGGCTAAGCAGAGAACCGAAGGGAACAGCAGACTTTACTGATCACTGATGAACTTCTTGCCACAGTCTCCGAAACTGAAGCTATATCCAATCGTGGATCCATGCCGCAAAAGTCCAAGGCAAATTAAAACCTACCAAAGCGTCTCAGACACATCTTCCATGAGGCAAAAGATCATGGAGCGGCACTGCTTTAGCAGCACAGGGAAAAGCCAAACTGCTACTGTGTTCCCCAGCTCGGGGTAGCAAGCAGGAAGTCAGGACACGGTGTGGTCCGAGAGAAACCAGGTCCAAGTGCCTCTGGCAGCTCTGTCTCTGTCTGGACCTAAGGACTTGCTGAACTTGCAGGCCTGAGGCTGAGCGGCACAAACTGCAAGAGTGGGACTGCACAGAACGGTGCAGAAACAGGAACAGACCAAAAGCGGGAACTCAGCAACTCTTTCTCCACTCTGTCTAACATTTTCCTAGACAATGTGCCCACTTGCCATACATACTGGGTGCAAAGAATCCAGCCAACCACCCATTGATTTCAGCCTGGACTTTCCTATGAGTCAGTACACATGTGGAAAGGTGCCTTTTGCTGTTCCCCCTTCAAACCCACAAGGAGAGGAGGGAAGCAGTTTTTTGTGCTTTCTTTTTCCCCCATTCAAACTTCTGAAGATGGAGAGGGGTGGAAGAAGGGGTTTGGAGTCCCACACAATGACCTCTTACACAAAGTGGTTAGGAGCACGTGGGAGGTGAAGCTCATTGAAGCATGAGCTGGTGTCTTTAGGTCTTGTAAGAAGTACACAGCTTATTTCTCTGCTTCTCTACATGCACCAGGCATGAGCTTTACAAAAATGCAAAGCAATCACTTAGTGTCTCTATGCATTTAGTTTCAGATTCTCAGATGCGTGAAGAGGAATGACTAAATGCATGCAAAGAATAAAATGCACTTAGATCTGTGTGAGCATACATTGGAAAGGAGCATTGCTTACAGCAACAGAGAGTGCTAACCATGGTACAGGGAAGACATTTGAAATCTTGTCTCCTAAACTGTTAAATACCCTGCTGGAATTTATGCTCTGATTTACATTCCACCTTCTTAGCCTCCTCTGAGTGTTTGTTTAACTGCTTTCCTCTTATGGAGTCCAGCTGGCATTGAGAGGCTCAGCTGTTAGGAAGCCCTTTTGGGAGACTCAGCTGGCACTGACAGGCTCTACATACTGCTGGAGCATTTGCTGGCAAAGTTGTGGTCCCTACCTTGGAAGCTGGGAATAATTTTTAACTGAGGCTGTAGGAAGGTGTTTAAAAGGCATTTGGCTCATTTTGAACTTGTGGTTCTGTGCTGGCAAGACGACAATAGAGAATAGGTGTTGGTCCACCTCGACTGGCATGGGAACTGCATCTCTCCTTCAGAGGCACAGACTTGGGCCCTGCAATGTGTGTTCTTGGCATGTTGATGTGGAGGCAGAGTGGTGGCCACAACTGCCTTCAAAGCCAAGCGCAGGCCTTCCTGTGTTCAGCACACTCCCGTGTGCTCCCTCTCATGACTCTGTCAAGGAAACCTACCTTACTAGTGTCCTGGGAACTGAACTGGTTTTCCATCATGACTCAATAATTTTAAAATCTAATCTTACTCTGAGTTGAAGATAGTGCAATAGTAATTCAGTGCCCCAAAATGAGCAACTCTTTAGCCAGTCCTCCCGAAATGTTGTGATACGAAAGGATATAGTAACGGATTCTGGCTTTGGATGTTCCAGATACTGTTATGGCACTATGATAGGCTATGTGGCACTCTTCTTAATGCAAGGTGAAATTGCTTCTTGTGGAAGCCATTCATAGGTGAAGTGCAATACAAATAAAATCATAGAATCATTTAGATTATAAAAGATCTTTAAGATCATTGAGTCCAACTATTAATATGGCACTGCCAAGTTTACCACGAAACCATGTCCCTTAGCACCACATTACACATGTCTTTCAATGCCCTCCAGGGATGGTGACTCCACCACTGCCCTGGGCAGTCTGTTGTAGGGCTTGACAACCCTTTTGGGGAAGAAAGGGTTTCCTACTCTGGTAGGCAGGTTGAACTAGATGATTTTTCAAGGTTATTTCTGACCCCTAACATTCTGTGTGTATGAATTTTTCGCAATCTAAACCTCCCCTGGTATGACTTGAGGTCACATCTCCTGCCTACTGCTTGTTATTTGGGAGAAAAGACTGGCACCCGTAATCTTCTTTCAGGTAGTTTTAGAGAAGTCTGCTCTGAGTCTCCTTTTCTCCAGATTAAACAACTACAGTTCCTTCAGTCACTCCTCAAAATGCTTGAGCTCTAGACACTGCACCAGTTTCAATGTCTGTCTCTGGATACGCTCCAGCACCTCAGTGTCTTTCTTGTAGTACAATACCTCAGTATCTCTTTTCAAAAGAGTGTAATATCTGCTATTGACTCTGCATTTCCCTCGGAGTGCACGTGTTGTGCATGCTCTGTCACACTGCCTCGTTAGTGCAGATAAACTGAAGTTCATCCTCTCTTTGCTAAGACACAGTAGCTTTTATTCTCCAGGTAGATGGCTGTTGTGGTGATCAAGATTCTTGGAAGTTCTTGAACACTTTGATATTTACAGCATCATTTGCAACTTCCTGGTGCAGAGCAGTTGAGGCTTCTTCAGGGGGAACTGGCACAGATAGGACATTTTGAGATGTGTGATTCTGTGAGAGCTCTGTTTAGCACTAATGGGAGACCAAAGTGACACCAATGATTTTTCCCTATTACTCTCTCCTCCACTAGGATGGTATCTAGTGGAGTACCAGGTGGGTAGTGGGAACTCTTGAGAGTTGTATATAGAAGAGTACTACTCAAATATGTATTTTGTCTTTTCCTGTGCATAATAATCTGCTAATCACAGCTACAATTTCAGGCTGTTTACAGCTCAGAAGGTAAAATGAACTGCTGGATGAGCAATCCAAGTATGAATTAAATGTAAGGAAAGTGTTACAGATGTGCTGCAATTGATAGGCACAGTGAGTCAAGGAACCCATGCTTGGACTGGTAACTCCTTTCTGAGTGTTAGAAGAACATGCACTCTAAATGTTGGAATTATGTAGAATTGTAGAACCTTTCAGTCAGCGCCTGCATTAACCACATGAATCTACATGCCACTGTGAGGCATTTTGTCACCTTGCAACTGAACTCCATATTGATGGACTGTCCTGAGGGTAGAGCCAGGTTTACTTTTGGATCTGTCATCATTCAGGCTTTTACTGGGGACGAGCAGAGATGAAACCTGCACAAATTCTTAACCTCACGTTGTTTGTTCACCTCAGAGTGCTGGCTCATCTGTCCTGGGTACAAAGAATTACGGCTATCTGCTGCTCATCTTAGCTTGCCCGTTTGAGAGCTGAGGAATAGAAACCTTGTCCACACAAGGAAGCTAAACAACCCTGTAATGACCTCTTGCCAGCAAAGAAACTCCAGCTGTAGGCCACCGGTAGTTAGGCACTGATCCTTAGGGACGCTCTGCTGGAATATGTAGTCTCTTTCATGGTTCTCTGATAAAGACCTAGCTAAAGTGAGGAATTACTGAAAAGAAGTGATGATCCCATGCCATTCCCTACTGATGACTTCCAGAGAGTGAAACCTCTTTGATGATTCCAAAAGAACTCAGTACCTCAGAAGGTAAGTGTTGGTGAAGCAGGTCTGCCCTGCAGCAGAATGAATACTCTCATAGAAAGTGGTTTTGTTTTCTCCTGAACCAAATCTAAGAGCTTCACTTGATAGTCAGAGAATTCACCATTCGTGTGTTCTGCCCAGTGTTTTAATATGCTTGTTTCTCATGGATATAGACATTTCCCAGATATATCCAGAAATGCATCAGATGGTGTTTCCCTACCGTCTGCAAATGGACTGTCCCATTTTCTTTTGGACACTAATTAGTTCATTAGTGTTTAATCAATTTATCCATGGTCTGAAAGGAAGTCAAATTTTTTTTTCCCAATAATCCTTGTTTCTTTACAGGCACACATTTTTACATCTACTTTGATGTCCTTGCAACAATTTCATACTGCAATGTTGGTTTTGTTTTTTTCTGTGATAGTCTCAACTTCAGCACAAATCTTATGACAGGCTGAAACATCAGACTGGAGAAAAGAGAGCTCTGGGGAGACTGTATAGTATCCTTCCAGTACCTGAAGAGGGCCTACGAGAAAGCAGGGAAGGGACTTTTGGCAAGGGCTTGTAGCAATAGAATGAGAGGGAATGTATTGAAGTTTGAGGAGGGTAGACTAGATGTTTTAAAGAAATTCTTTACAGTGAGGGTACTGAGACACTGGAACAGGGTGCCCAGCGAGGTTGTGGATGTTCTCTCCCTGGAGGTGTTCGAGGCCAGGATGGATGAGGCCTTGAGCAACCTGTTCTAGTGGGAGATGTCTCTGCCTATGGCAAGGGAGGACAATCTTTAAGTCCTTTCCAACCTAAACCATTCTATTGCTCTTTGAAAGGAATTGGTGAGTGAGACTGCCTTCTCTTAAATTGAATCATATTAATGCTAGTATGATCTAGGTATCAGTCATTTGGGTATTCTACTACTCTTTCCCTTCCATAAACCTATCTGGGTATAATTACTGGGGGGATATTTTCAAGGCACAGCTTGTGTGCTTTAAGGATACCACAAAGTGTTGCTCATAAAGTTGTCAAGTCCTGAAGCTCATCCTTGCAGTAATCTGAGCCTCTCTTCCTTGGGTGGGAAGAAATTCCTAATTGCTATTTTGCATTAATCCTGAAGGAGTCCTGTAGAGAAAAGGCTCATTATAGTTAAGGATTTGCTGTTAGAAGTAAAATAAAAGCCTTCATATTCTCCCCCACCCCCCTTAGCTGCTTCTCAGTTTGGAAGCACAGTATAATAGCCCAAAGATCTCCCCTCTAAACAACCACCATACTCTCTTGGAAGCCTAAAATAAAAGAAAATGAAAACTCAGAATAAGGAAGTATCCTTCTATTTATAGTCATTCTTGACAACGTGACTGACTGACATCTGGTTTATGTGTTCTGAAAACAGTGTATTCACCTGGTCATCATAGAATGGTTTAGGTTGGAAGGACCTCAAAGATCATCCAGTTCCAACCCCCCACCACAGGCAGGGACACTTCCCACTTGAGCAGGATGCTCAAGGCCTCATCCAACCTGGCTTCGAACACCTCCAGGGAGGGAGAATCCACAACCTCCCTGGGCAACCTGTCCCAGTGCCTCACCATCCTCACTGGAAAGAACTTCCTCCTAACATCCAGTCTAAATCTTCCCTCTGACAGTTTAAACCCATTGTCCCTTGTCCTGTCACTGCAACACCTTGTAATTAGTCCCTCCCCAACCTTCCTGTAGGCCTCCTGCAGATACTGGAAGGCTATTCTAAGGTCTCCTCGAAGCCTTCTCTTCTCCAGACTGAAGAGCCCCAGCTCTCTCAGCCTGTCCTCATAGCAGAGCTGCTCCAGCCCTCTGATCATCTTCGTGGCCCTCCTCTGGACTCACTCCAACAGTTCAATATCGTTCTTGTGTTGGGGGCTCCAAAACTGTGCGCAGTACTCCAGATGGGGTCTGATGAGAGCAGAGTAAATGGAGAGAATCCCCTCCCTTGCCCTGCTGGCCATGCTTCTCTTGCTGCAACCCGGGACCCGGTTGCTGTCTGAGTTGTGCACGCACACTGCAGGCTCATGTTGAGCTTTTCCTCAACCCAGACCCCCAGGTCCTTTTCCTCAGGGCTACTCTCCAGCATTTACCATCCAGTCTGGATTTGTGCTTGGGATTGTGCCTACCCAGGTGCAGGACCTTAAAATCATCCCCCACTTTCTTCTACATTTCATTACTGGAGAGGGAAAAAACTGAAAAAAATGAAAAGCAGGTGAGTTGTCTTCTGTTTGCAAAGTCTGTTTCCTACCAAAAGCAGACTGGTAAAATCCACAAATCTTGGTTATGTTGTTTTAGGACATGATCAAAAACTGTGTCATGTTTTTTCAACCCAAGGTGATTTTTTTGGATTAAAAAATAAAGTTCAGGTCTTGGCACAAATGACAGAAGTGTCTTGAAAATAAAGAAACAATTTTCCAAACAACCATAATGTAGTCCAAGTCATCACTGACTTTTAGTCCTCTCAGGAAGTCCCAAATACCAGGACTCTCACACCCACTGAGAGTATTACACAAAGGTCAGTGGTCACAATGCTCGCCCCAACTGCAGTTTGAAAAAAAGATTTCACACCTCTCACATTGTGCTGGCTGTGACTTAAAGCATTCATGCTGGAGGGCTACCTCTCAGGTGGCAAATATTTCCTACAGTGTGAATAAGCTTAATACTAATCCTTTCCATAAGAGAAACTTGCAGGTCTTAGGATGTGCCCACTCACCTTCCTCTGATGACTTGGCTCTCATGCTGCTTTGAAACAGTAAGTAGTTTTAATGCTCAGTGTACCTTCAGGGCTCCATACTTATTAAATTATCTTGTAATTAGGAAGACTGTTTAGAACTGGATATATTGTTTGTCTCTGCACTATATATTCACATTGAAGAATAATCCTGAAGATGAGAAATTTATATAAAAACAAAGTTACTAGTTGATACTGAATTTCCCCACAGCACAGTATAAACCTTCTTTCCCTTTTCCATCTCCTGATTTTATTTTTTTCCCCTTTCTTTTCTGGGGGAATAGGTGGTGTGGAGAAAAAGAATAGGATATAATTCTGAAGAGCTTGCAGGGGACACCAGAGAACAGGCAAGATAACAAATGATTCTGTTCTCTTTTAATAGCTAGCAACCTGGGTACTCCCAGAACAAGCCTCAAGTAGCACAGAGTATTGGTAGTGCACTGAGGAATTTAATCCAGGGGTTTGATCATGAAAAATTGAAGGGATCATAGAATGGTAAGGTTGGAAGGGACCTCAAGGATCATCTAGTTCCAACCCCCTGCCATAGGCAGGGATACCTCCCACTAGTACAGGTCACTCAAGGCTTCATCCAGCTTGGCCTTGAACACCTCCAGGGAGGGAGCAGCCACCACCTCCCTGATCATCCTGTCCCAGTGCCTCACCACCCTCACTGGAAAGAACTTCCTCCTAACATCCAGTCTAAATCTCCCCTCTGCCAGTCCAAACCCATTGCCCCTTGTTCTGTCATTACAAGACCTTGTAAATAGTCCCTCCCCAGCCTTCCTGTAGGCCCCCTTCAGATACTGGAAGGCTACTCTAAGGTCTCCTCGAAGCCTTCTCTTCTCTGGGCTGAAGAGCCCCAACTCTCTCAACCTGTCCTCATAG
>VWZE01007836.1:54735-74287 GCA_013396675.1 Eubucco bourcierii
AAGGTTGGAAGAGACCTCAGAGATCATCAAGTCCAACCCATCACCACAGCCCTCAAGATTAGACCATGGCACTAAGTGCCATGTCCAAACGTGCCTTGAGTACCCACGATTACAGCAGAGGCAGGTCCCTTCCACAGGATCTGACGGTCCAATGCTGACAGTCTGTGGCTAGCAGTCCGATGCTGGCTGTCCATGACTAGCAGTCCCTCTTAAAGCCTGATGTAGCAGTCTCCACAAAGTCCCTCTCGAAGTCCCCCTGTAAAGTCTCACTAGATAATGTGTCCTATTGCCATATATATATATATATGCTGGGGCAATTTGCTCTCGCAGCTTCAAACCTGCGGGGAGTGGAGTAAGGTACTTGACACCTACTCCTTTCACATTCCAAACACAACACACCCCACCCCCCCACCCCCCGGAACAAGAAGGGTGGGGGGGTGGGGTGGGGGGGAGCAGAACAGTTTCGCACCCTATTCAAACCTCCGGTGGGGCAGGGACTTCGGTGTGCCCCACCACACTGAGGGACATGGTCTAGTTGTGGAGACTTGGCAGTGCTGAGTGAATGATTAGACTTGATGATGTTAAAGGCCCCTCCAACCAAAACAATTCTGTGATTCTATTTGCATTGACGGGAGCAAAACACAATTGTGACCAAAGTGAGGATAGAGACTAATCGATAGGCCTTGGTTTATAGATTGAAATCACACAGCAGTAAACACTCAAAACCTATGTTACAGAGACTGTAGCAGCATCTACACTGCAGAAAATGAACATAATGTCACAAAGGTATTTCTCAGAGTAAAGACTGTACGTTTTCTTAGATGTACGCTTAAAAACAGACAGGCTATTAAATAATGAAAGGTTTAGCACAAGTTTCAATTGTGGTGACTGAAAGGGAGTTCCAAAAGCATCATGTAAGGAGGAGTGCCCTGTCTTCTCCTTCCCCAGCCCCACTTCTGACTCTCCCATAACAAAACTGTGTCTGAAAGATGGAAACAAGGAATTTAAACAGAAGACTTGAAAATAGGTTATTTTCAGCAGTACCTTTTACTGGAGAAAACTGACTTCAGGAGAAACACCAAATTATCTAATATAGAAGTTTAGGAGGACATTTTGTGTGACTGGCCAAACTTGCAAGCACAAAAAAGTAATGTGCAGGTGGCTGTTTAATGACAATACACATACAATTATGTGAAAACGTAATATAGCATGCAATCAGAAATCTCATCTCTCAGCTTCGGTGCCCAACTTACTACTGAGAAAAGGATGGAAATTTCTAGATTTTGTTAGTGTAGCTGTTGCCATTATAAGTAAATATCAAACTTAAGAAGTGTGTAGCCAATTCAGGAAGCTACATTAAACTCCTAGCAGTGCTAACCTATAGTGGGTGTTAAGCTACCTGAATTAAACAGGAAATACTTCCTTTTATTAGCTGTTATTCCAGATTATTTGCAACTGAATTGGAATAACTCCTATCCAAATGCATCTGGGTAACCTTTAATTTTCATAAATCAAACAACACTCACTCTGAAAAACTTGAGGGCAAAATTTATTCTCATCTAATTCAAACGAGGCTTTCTCTGCTTTCCTTGCTTTCTTAGGCGCAGTTACAGGACAGTGGTGAAGAGATTTGCAAACATGCATATGGGTTGGTTTTTTTTTTTGAGGGGTTGTTTCATTTATTTTCAGGGCTGCTAGTAAGACTAAGTGGGTAAGGAATGGAAAGCAGCTGTGAGTTACAGTTAAGAGCATTCTGGGATTCATTTAAATGAAGTGGATACTGCCCAACTGTTACCCTAAAGACAGGAAGAAATGAGGGTCCTCGACATCATCTCCTGCTCGCCCCAGCTGAGTAATGTTTTGATAACATTGCTGCTGGTTGCACTATGGGCTCTTTTGACAGTGTCATTGCGGCTCTCTGTGGTGACACAAACCATATTTTGAAAGGTAAATGCTGAAGTACTGCTTTTTCGTTGTCTTCAAAAGCATTTACAAACTCGGGCCAAGGCAGCCCACTATTTCTAGGATACAGAAGTCATTTAACTGTCCCTGGGTTTTGGAGGTAACAGAGCCTCTGAATCCCTGAGAAAGTGAAATTCCACCCCAGTCCTGACATTTTAAATGTATTTTTAAAAGAAAGGAAGAAACAATTTCATTAAGAAGAGGAGGCTCTTTCTCACAGTTCACTATCTCTATTGAGCAGAATATCTCCAGTTCACTTTTGACTGACTGGCTTGTGAAAACACTTGTCCGTGGTTCTGTCAGTGTAACACTGGGATTCATCCCACCTGGGTTGTCTAGAGAGGATTCAGTTCTGTTGCTAATCCATCCCTGGCAGACATACAATGAACTGCTATCTAGAGGTACTTTATGCAATGACTATACAGGAAGGCCCTAAATAGACTGTGTTCTTTGGGCACCTCTCTGTTTAGAGACATGCCAGCTGACTACTAGTTTTCATTTGCTGCACAAGCTACTGCATTTTTTTATGTCAGTAATTGCAGTCATCTGCATCAAAGCTTCCAAGATCGCAACACAAGGAACCACCCCAAACCTATGCCTCATTCTCTCTTCCTTTAACTTTGAAAGAAGGAAGCCTCCTTCTTTGTTTGTTACTTCACTGAATACCTAGAATGTGGACGTGGTTAAAATAGTGGGGAAATAATGCTGTTAATGGTTCCCTGCGTGTAAATGAGAACTGGATAGGACTTCTTGAAACCAGTAGGCAGGTTATTCAGAGCTAGTGCTGTGGGTTAATCAACCTGTTTCAGTAATGGCATCTTTAAGTGTTCAGGGTTTTGTATGCAAGAGCAGAAGACCTGCTGCACTCTCAAAACTTAAGTGCTTAAAGTCAACCTGGAAAGTCATGTCCCACAACAACTGCACCAAGACCACTGTGCTAGACTGGAAATGAGATGCATCTTCAGATGAAAGGAAAATGACCATCACTTTCAGTCTCTTGGTAGAGGATTGATGGAAAAGCAATTCTGTCTGTGTTAACCTTGTGATGTGATTTGATTAGCTGATGCATTCATTTGATGATTTCAGAATTTGATTATTTAAGACATCACCAGTAACTCATTTGATTTATTGATCCAAATTCTTTGTGACTTAGACTTGGCTATAGTTAGACTTTAATTTAGAGAATTTAAACCAGTTTTTGCCTAGTGATATCTTGGTCTGTTCTTGTTAATTTCCTTACTGTTTTTTTAGAGAGAAAAATCTATGCAGAGTGCATAGATCTATGTTTTGTATATTCTGTGTTCTTTTAAATCCAGAAGCCTTGAGGGATAAAAATGCAATTTAGCTTTGGTATTTATAAGACATTTGACTCCCTTTAAATTAAATCCTTTGTTCCCACATATTGCACAATACTTCAAGCAGCAGCAAAATAATACCCTGTAAATTGCAGTTTGATTGTTATAGCATCAAAAATTAACTAATAGCAGATCCACAAACTGCTGGTCACTCATTTCAGCAAATCTCTTCAGTGCATCAGTTCACATCTATAAACCCAGGTCCTCGCTGCACTGTGGACTGAGTTGACAGGAGTGTCCATGTAAATAGCAAAAGGAAAAACATCTAACATCAACTTCTATCTCCACTGAAATATCATAATACCATTCAAAATGACTCATCAAATTCACATATTCAGAGACCTGGAGGTCAAAAGGTTTTATATTTAACAGGTTTTTCAGTGAAAATGCAGTTAATCTTGAAATGGTTGTGAGTGAATATAGTGTGCTAAGGAGCTAGAACAGAGGGAAAACGAAAATGTCAAACGGTGGCTGGGAATCAAGACTGGATTTCAGCATAGAGGTGAAAGGCTTCTACAGATGAAAGTCTGTTCTGCAGGAAGCAGAAATATACAAAACACCTAAACACAGTCCAGGAGGACACCTTCACTCTTGTTTGAGAATATGCAGACTGTTTAAAGCCATTGATGTGTCACTGATGCTAAAGCAGCCTTACAACCTGATTTCTTCATGACTTTTTGTCTAGTTTGGTGTTCATGCCAGGATGTTTGGAGTTCTGTAATGGTGTAACCTGCTAAGGGAAGGAGGAATAAAGTGCGTGACTTGCTGACAGCAGAGTCACTTGAGCAGCCAAGAACGCTGTAAAAAATGGAGGACTTAGGACCAAATGGGTCTCTTGGGTTATTGAGTATAGTCAACCACAGTCCAAGGCAGCCTTCCCATGGAAATTTAGATGAGAAAGGACCACAAAGCATTCACCCTGTGCTGAGAGTGCTAGAAATGTTAAAAAACAGAGCTGACTGGGATACTGAACTCTACAATTGGTAGCAATGGAGCAGAGCTGTCTTACAGATTTTCTGACCCAGGCCAAATGTGGGAGCCAAGGACTAAGTCTGAGCTCTTTTCATTTCCGTTTGCCAATTGCATCATTCAACCCCAGAAGGATAGTTGTCTCATTAGATGATGGCTTGGTTTGGACTTTATCACAAAGAATACTGCAGCACTGCAGCAGTTTCAACTGAAGTGGGTAACTGAACATGTCATCTAGCTAATGCTTATGGAAGCAACAAAAAGTAGAAGTCCTTTTCATCAGCTTGATTTTTCTGAACATCTGAAATCAATTTTGGACAGATTAAATAACAACATTACATATGATAAGATTCTCTCTGTATAATGGGATATGCTGAAACAAAATTACATCGCTTAATTTCTAAAATGCTGGGTTTAAACTTTCCAAGCAAATTTTCCTGTACATCAGTCCTACCAGCAAGGAAATGAAGTACTAACCACGCAAAGAAAATGGAGTCATTCCTCCTTGCTCCTCTGTAACTCAGTTGTTATACTTATTTCTAAAGAAAGAAGGGAGTTAGGATGCTTCCCATGGATGTCTCCACTAATGGCATAATGCAGTGAAAAGGTAAGATGTGCTTTTAGGGTACTTGCTGATGCCCTTCATACAAACTACAACTTCAGCTAGGTGTTTGCTGATCTGCTACTTTCTTTCTCAAATAGCCATATTACTTTGAATGGCAGAAGAAGCATGGGCAGAAGACACTTTATTCAATCTTGACTTATATACTGAATACAAAAACCATCAAGACAGATCATTGCTCACAAAACCTTACAGTCACGTAACAGATTCTGACTTGCCCTCTTTTATCTAAAGGTAGGCACCTCTTTTGTTTTAAGCCCATCTAAAGTTAGCATACAATTCCTGGATGACACAGATGTGCAGCAAGCTCTCCATCACAGCCTACAGGACTTCCTTTCATGGTCATTGCCTTGTCTCCTGTGCTGATTCACAATAACAGAGCTTATAAACTAGGTGTGTGATGGTTTGGGAGTTCCCCGCCCCCTCCACACTTTGTAAAATCCCCCAGACTAGACGCAACCAGCTGGAAGTTAAGGACTGAAGCTCTGTTTACAGCTCAGCACAATGTACAAGCAGATATATGCACTATATACAGGAATATTTACAGAAATAGACAAGGTAAAGGTAATACAGAAACACAACGCCCCTCTCAGAAATCAGAGACCCCAGGAGGGGCTCCCAACCACCCTTCCACCTTCTTCCCACCCCTCTACCTTACCCCAGGGTTTGCCTTATGCGCAAGGTGAGTTTGGAGGCTCAGCCAGGGGCGTTAGAAGAAAAGTGGTTAGTTAGGTTATTCAGCAGAGGCCAGCAGCTCCCAGAGAGACAGAGACAAGACTCTGTGTGAGTGTCTTATCTATGTATTCTTATACGTCTCAGCAAGCCTAGGAGTGAAGCAGACCACCATTTTTTTCCTTTCACAGCCTATAATATAATTTTCTCCATTAAAATATTCTAATTAACCTCAAACCAACACAAGGTGCAAGAGGACATTTTTTGAGAATATATAGGAAACAGAGTTGTCTCTGTTTTTTATTTCTTTCTTCCGAAACAATGCTACCTTGTCCTGTCTTCTGGAAGCAAAACTCGACAACCACTTGAGAAACAAATCTGTTGAGGTTATGTAGCTTGCTGGAGGGTTTTTGAGCCTAAGACATAAAGCAATGGGTTTTCACACACGTATACACGTTGGGCAAGGTAGCAGAAGTAGTTGTTGAGTGTGTATTGATTGTAGACTGATTTCTAAAATATGCTTAAGTAAGAGAGAAAAAGAATCAGTTAAAAGCATTGTAACTTCAGAGTGTGAGCAGTACAAGGGGCTGCCTTTTTCTGGAGGTGAAGAGAGCTTCTTGGCCTCTCAGACATGTGATGGACGTTAGTGACAGCAATTACAGACAGTGCCCTGAAGAAAGAATTAAATTGTCTATTGAAACTAAGGGTAAAAGGTATATCCTTTCCCTTAAAAAAAACCCCATGTTTTTCCTCAAAAAGATCAAGGAAGTCAAATGGCTTTAGTGGGGTTTTTGTGTGTTTTGTTGTGTTTTCTGTTTGAGGGGAGGTTATTTTGGTTTTATTTTGTTTGTTGGGTTGTTACTTGGTTGGTTTGTCTGTTTTTCTCTTTGTAACCTAAAACAAAGTTTGAAAACTGAGTTTAAAACTGGGAGGCTTTTTCCTCACATAACCTAGGGGAGTGTATCCTATATATTCTTTCTTCTTTTGTGTTCCTGGAAGGGATTTTTCAGTAAAGTGTTGGGCAGATTCTCAATGTCTTTGGTTATGATTTCAGTCAAGAAGAGAAATGTGATTTGTATCTAGGACCACTTTGCTTTCGATGCAGATATTTTTTCATGAGATCCCTGATAATGATAGATTCTTTTCTCAGAACTCCAGGCTCAAGTATCCTAGGTAAGAGCAGGTCTGTCACACTTCAAAACTTTATATCATCATCTGTTCTTTTCCTCCCTGCATGTTCTCTGGACTGTGCTAATAGCTCTGCTTAATTTTTTACCTATAGCAGTAACTGGGTAAGCCTTGGCTAAAGACATCTTGGGGGAGGAGGGACACACTATTTCATATAAGGAAGCATGGCAGTCTCTGGCCCTTTGAGAAGAGCAGGTAAGATTATATGAACAAGCACAAGAGGTAATGAGAATATGCAGTGTAAATTGAATTATTCACTCCCTTTTGTGTGTTTACAACTTCTGAAATATCACACAATCGCAAAATGTCAGGGGCTGGAAGGGACCTCAAAAGCTCATCCAGTCCAACACACCAACCAGAACAGGATCACCTAGACCAGATCTCACAGGAATGCATCTAGGTGAGTTTTGAATATCTCCGGAGAGGGAGACTCCACAACCCCACCAGGGCAGCCTGTCCCACTGTTCCATCACCCTCACAGTGAAAAAATTCCTCCTTATATTTACATGTAATTTCCTATGCCTCAACTTCCACCCCTTGCCCCTTGTCCTGTCATTGGGTATGACTGAGCAGAGCCTGACTCCATCCTCCTGGCGCTTGCCCTTTACATATTTATAAACATGAATGAGGTCACTCCTCAGGCTCCTCTTCTCCAAGCTCAAGAGCCCCAGCTCCCTCAGGCTCTCCTTGTAAGGAAGAGGTTCCACTCCCTTAATCATTTTTGTGGCTCTGCACTGGACTCCTTTAAGCAATTCCCTGACATTCATCTTGAACTGAGAGGTCCAGAACTAGATGAAATATTTGAGATGTGGCTTCACCAGGGCACAGTAGAGGGGGAGGAGAACCTCTCTCAAACTACCAACCACAACCCTTCTAATACACTCCAGAATGGCATTGACCTTTGGCCACAAGAGCACATTGTCGGCTCATAGTCAAAATACGATTTTGCAATATATAAAACCCAAAAATTCTCACCTGCAAGGATGTGAACTTCTGGAATTCAGTCTTTGATCAGTCCTTGCCATTTCTATTTAGACTTTTGGTCCACTATTTTTTCTACTGTTGTTGTTCCCTTCAGAGAAATAAACTCTTTCCCGTGTAGATTAACATGTCTGCCTGTGAGGTCAGGCACAATGGGGCCACATGGAAGGTAGAAGAGCCAGCAACAACATGTGGGTACAGTACTAGGGTGGTGTGAAAATGGCTCAGGAGTTCTGAAGCTGTTACTTGAACTCCCAGAGAGACTTAAGTTGTAGTAATGCTTGTTCAAGTTCTAAGTTTCTGGACATAAAAATGGGTTTTGAAGTTTTAAAAACTAACCAACAGGGCTTTCCCAAGTCCAAAAAAAATCTTGCATTGGCACAAGAAAAGTAATTTTTATCCGTTAGGGAAGGACTGACCACATGGCTAGAATGAGTCTGCATAAATGAGTGTTTTCATGACTTTCTCTTTTGCATAGAGCAAAGGTAATCAAACCTCAGTCACTAGGACATGCAGGCACACATGTGGAATATTCACATACATGCTCAGTCATGTCTCTTGATAAAGACTGTGTGAATGTGTGAACTGTATCAGTATAGGATCAGATACTGCCTTGTTACATGGAAACCCACAGCTATCTATGGTGTGGTCTATTTTTTTCCTTACCAATGGGTTTAATAAAGAGTAGTGGGAGAACTTCTGAGCAAAGCAGTTGAGTAAGTCAGCATTTTTGTGGCACAACAGAAGTGCCACTCCTCTAAAGAACCATGAACCTTGTACTCCCTTAGGTGATTACCCCAAGATCTAGCTGCAGCCTTTGGCTGCTTGCGACTGGGAACCCAGAGAAGTAGTCTTGCTGTAACGGAATAACAAGTTTTCCTGAGCATACTTCATCACTAGCAGTCATGTCAGCTTCTGAGTTCCTGAGAGGTTACCATATCTAATCTTCACCTTGACAGCACAGCTTTTGACAGCTCAATACTCACTTTGGGAGCTCAGTGATGTATTCTCAAAACAATGGGCACTACCTAAGGTTGATAGCTTATTTCCCCAAGCCCTTAAAAAAAAAAATCAAACCACCAGCAGCATCTCCGACTCCCTCCACCCCAAACAACCCAACAACAACAAAAAAGTATTGTAATATTCGAATGCAATTCAGTGGTGCCTGTCTCTTCTCTCCTGGCATGTGTTTTATTTTATTTAGTTTAGTTTATTTATGTTTAGTTTTAGTTTATTTATTTATGTTTTATTACTCTTCTCTTCATGCATCTTTATTTGCTGTGGCATTACTTCATTGTTGCTTGTATGGGAATGTGAGAGGATCTGAGCTGGGATTTTGTCTTCCTCTACACTGGGTAGAGCCTGATCCTATTTATCTGTGTTATTTATGTGGAATGTATTATTGATCAGAGCTTCATCCCATACCTAAATTGTTAATAATCAATGGAAGAGCTGAAAATGGGGCACAGTTCCTCAGGTATTGAGGGTTTCTCTTCCTCTCCTGAATTTCATAAAAGGTATTTCACACAGCTCTGAGAAACCACAACCTCATATAGCTTAAAAAGAGGTGGCCCACAGCCAGCTTTCAAATAAACACTCTCTGCTCTTTCATTAAAAGAAAACATTATCATAATATTAAATTACAAGTCAAATGGTGAAGATATCTTTCCCTGTGTACAAGATGTTATCCTTTGAAGTCATAGAGCCCAGAGTGATTTTCACATGAGGGGTGAGCAAGTAGAAAAAAAAAGGGAAAAGTAAATAAAACAGTAACATTGGCTGGGTTTTCACATTCTTGTCCTGGTTATAGAAGCACTCATGTTTGGATACCAAGTTTCTTGTTACCTGCATCTTTTTATTTCCCTGAATTTAATGTTTCTTGTTCCCTATTTGCTGCATAGGATATGTTAACTTTCTGATATGCCTCTCCATAATGGCAAAAAAAACCTCCAAACCAACCAAACAAACAAACCAGCACTGCAATTGTACCTTTGTGAAACATTTTGAAGCCAGACATTCTAGTCAAACTCTCATTGATGCTGTTGTGAGGAAGAGCAGGAAGTTTGCCAGCTGAGACGCCAGTGAGATTATGTGAAAGAACTGATAAAAGTCCAGTTTTCATCCTGGTCCTGGACAGCAAGCCCGTTAGGTAAAAGACACTAGTAACAACTGATCCTACTGATTATTGCTATTTTTCTTTTTTAACCAATGCAAATAAACCTTCTCTCTCATAGAGTAGCACAATAGCACTTTGCAGAATGCACAACTGGATGGTCAAGATGGGAAGTCACGGTCGTGACTTAGAAAAGCAACGTGTGAGTCTACCTCATTCTACATTTGTGCCAACAACTGTCTTTGGGCTTTGTGATCACAGAGTTTCTTGTGCCCTGACCCCTTCCAGCTCAGTTGGGGGCTTTATCTGCTGCTGACAGGGGTTTTCTTTTAGCCGCTGCTGACTGGCTGTCTCTATCATCACATATCACAGTATATTTAGCATTCTAGATGCTACAAACAAACCAGAAAGTCTGTTTTATCTTTGAGTTTACTCTGGGTGTTTTCACTCTGAACTGTCTGTTAAGAATTCCAGACACTTGCTCATCATCCAAATTGTTCAATTGCTACCCATTAAAGGTTACAGTTGGCTGTCTTAGAAATTCTGATGCCCACTTCTGCTAGCTGGATACTGGGTAACATTCTTGGTAAAGTCTTCTATTCTGATTTCCCAGAGTCTTTTAATTGCTTCCCAGTCCATTTGTCTTTAGGTGTAAAGACATCAAGCTTAGGTGGTAATAATTGCATTCTACTTTCTTTTGTGAGTCTGAGTTGGTGAGTGCTGAATGATGTTTTGCAGTAACTGTCATATTGGGTTACTTGCTATTTGTCCAGGTCACTTACCTAGGCACCTTTTCAACTTCTCTTTCAAGATAACCCAAACGAGAACTATAGCAATAAAAATGCAGTTTATAATGTTTTGCTGTGTGAAACTCCCCAAGAAACGTTACTAGTAGTAGCTCAATAGTATTTGGTACCATTTCTGAACAGATCTATTAGCAATAGACCAGGAACGACCAGAAATATCATGATTCTAGCAAATCTCACTCACTGGGCCTTCTTTCCTCTGTACCTGCTGCTGACGACTCCTTTGGATGCTTTATTCCAACAGAAGTATTTGTGCTGTGTTAGAATAAGAGAATTGAACCTCATTTCTGCACTTACTCAAATCAGTAGTTTAAATGACATGTCGTGCTTCTGATACCAGAGAACATTTTCAGTACTAGAAGGATAATAACTGGGAGTTTTTGCTGCTGAAAGAATTTTTGCCTTCTTTAGCAGAGGCTCTTGGTGTGCCAACACATTTGAAATAGCCGTGTAACCATAGGTGACTTGATGTAATTGATGGCTGAGCAGCATTTTCCACAGCCTTCCAGGAAAAAAAAAATCAGATAGCTCATCTGCATCTTACCCCCCTTACTAACCAAGTGATGTGAGTTGTTTTGTTGGTGGTTAGGTGGTTTTTATAAGTTGTTTTTGGTGTGGGAGTGTTTTCTTGGGTTTGAATGATTGATTGATTTTATTTAATGGTGAATTTGCAATACTGTGAAGGTTTGGGAGTTCCCCACCCCCACACACTTTGTAAAATGACCCAGACTAGCACTCAGTCGGCTGGAAGTTAAATGATGAAGCTCTATTTACAGCTTTGCACAATGTACAAGCAGATATTTACACTATATACAGAATATTTACAGAAATATACAAGTAAAAGGTAATACAGCAACACAACTCCCCTCCCAGAAATCAGAGACCCCAGGAGGGGCTCCCAACCACCCTTCCACCTTCTCCCCACCCCTGTACCTTACCCCAAGATTTGCCTTATGTGCAAGGTAAATTAGGAGGCTCAACCAGGTGGGTTAGAAGAAAAGTGGTTAGTGAGGATTGATCAGCAGAGGAGCCAGAGCCCAGAAGCTGCTAGATCCCACCAGCAGCTCCTGTTCCAGCAAGAGCCAGAGAGAGACTGACTTATCTATTGTTTTGGTTAGTGTTCCCAAACATTTCTCCAGCAAGAGTGAAGCAGACATCACGATGTTTTCCTTTCACAGCCTAGAGTGTAATTTTCTCTATTAAAATATTCTAATTAGCCTCAAACCAGCACAAATACTTCTGAGGTTTTGGGTTTTTTTTTGACATATAATTATTTAGAGGCTTCCTAATCTCTTGCTCTTCCTTGGGTTGAGGTGAATATAATTTGTGAGGCACTCCCAGAAATGGTGAATGTATAGAAGCAGCTAAGAGGAGGCTCTTTCAGTCTTTTGTCATTCTCTGTGTGGCGCAACTCTTCTTTTCCTCTCCTTTTTCATTACAAGGAAGCTGAGAACAGAGCCTGCTTTAAAGAGACTAGGTAAAGACAAGGACAGCTTAATCTTCTTAGTAAAACAGTTAGGCATTGGAAAGGGTGTTGAAAGAAAAGGAGCTGGAGGAAGTTCACCATGTTATATGTTTGGTTCCACAGGGAGGATTTCGTGATTCAGAAGAGAAAATGCAGTATGTCCAGTAGCAGAAAACCACAAACAATGTTCTTAAAGCTTGGCGTGATTAAAAGAAATGGGTGTTCACTCTTTACAAATGACATTATGTGTATTAAACTACCCCTCTTTTTTTAAACATTAGGTTTTCAACTTAAAATAGGACATCTGATGCTTTTCCAAAGTGGTAGTTTTGATTTTTTTCTGCTATATAGAATCATAGAATGGTAAGGTTTGAAGTGACCTCAAGGATCATCTAGTTCCAACACCCTGCCATAGGCAGGGACACCTCCCACTAGTACAGGTTTTGTCATTGCCTATCTTAGAAACAGCTGTGTATATTGAACTGGTTAGTTATGTATCCTCAATGTAATGTCTGAGTGCTTTCTCTTTGTATGAAATAGATGTGTTGTGAAACTTCTTCTTTCATGGCTGGGCAGACCTATGCAAATGGCTTTGCATGTGTGAATATTACATTTGTGTGCACGAGGACACAATGCAGAGCTGTCTACTGTCTTCAGAGCAAAACCCTATTGAGAAGCACTTTACACACAGTTCATGTATGGAGGCTTTGAGTGTTAGCATGGAACTGGGAACATGGAAGTTTTTTTGTCATTTCTCTTCTGCTATTAGTGTCTACTCAGTGCTGCAGAATTCAATGGCAGACACGTAGTCTTCAGCAGAGTATGGGGTTTGGTAGGGTTTTAGGAATTACCTGCCATGCATGGGTGAGTTTCTGATCCCTCAATAATCTCCTAACAGATTCACATGGAAGCTGAACATTGGAGAAAAGCTTGTAGGATTCACTGGCCTAGAGTCCTGGAGAAGGAAATCAGCATTGGGTGTTGGCTGTGATACTTCTTTCTTCTCCTTTAGGTGACCCAGGTGACTTGTTGAGTCACCTGAGGATGTTAGGGGTTGGAAGGGACCCAAAGAGATCATTGAGTCCACCCCCCCCGTCAGAGCAGGACCATATAATCTAACTCAGGTCACAGAGGAATGCATCCAGACAGGCCTTGAAGGAGACTCCACAACTTCTCTGGAAGCCTGTTCCAGTGCTCTGTGACCCTTACAGTAAAGAAGTAGTTCCCTCATACGTTGAGGTGGAACCTCCTGTGCTGCAGCTTACATCCATTGTTCCTCGTCCTATCCCAGGGAGCAACTGAACAGAGCCTGTCCCTCTCCTCCTGATCCCCAGCCCTCAGATATTTATAAACATTAATTAGATCCCCTCTCAGTCCTCTTTTCCCCAGACTAAAAACCCCGAGGTCCCTCAGCCTGTCCTCATAAAGCAGTGTTCAGTCCCCTTATCCTCATAACCCTCTGCTGGACTCTCTCGAGCATATCCCTGTCCCTCTTAAACTGGGGAACCCAAAACTGAACGTAGTACTCAAGATGAGGTCTCACCAGGGCAGAGTAGAGTCAACGGTAACCAAGTAATTGCATCACACTTTCCCTTTGCTCTGCTGAATGCTTCACTCCCGAGAGACTGATCTCATCATCTGTGTTGTTAAACACAGACTCAGAGAGCTGATAGCAGAGTGGGACGAGAACACTGCCCCGGAGTAGTGTTTCTGCCAGCTACAACGCTTAGTGGGAAAGTCCATGTTCCTATCTGGGAATCGTTACCAAGGAAAGGTGTGTGTCTAATAAAACTGCGTTTAATGATGTATGGAGTATCCTGATCGCTGACTTACGCTGCTATGCAAGGGTTAAATTTTCAAAGGGGAATCCTGAGATGATGAAGAGCTGTTGGCAGTCATCCTTGTGTCAAAAGCAGATCAAAGAAAAAAAGAAGTGCAGAAAATGTGCCTTGGATAGCCTCTACGAGTGGAGCGGCCCCAGAGGGATGCTCTGGAGCGTGCATACGGAGCATTCCTAAGGCTGTTCCTTGGAATAAAGGGATAAAAAGGAGCATTAAGTAACCTCGAAGATTAAGGGAGCTCAAGGACAACTTAAAGTCACTTTTGTCCTCTCCATTTAAGTTAAGTTGTGTGAAATCAAGTAATTAAAAATAATTTTCTTCTTGGGAAATTGAATTCCACAAGATCAATTCCACATTCCTTGTAATAATTCAATCAAAACCCGGATCTGAAAATGTGTTTCTTTCGCTTTCTTGCTGGCACACTATTTCTTTTACTGCAAAATGTTGCACCGCCGTGCCATGGAAGCTGAAGGGCAGGGACACAGAACTCTAGCCACAGGGCGTAAAATGCAGAGGCATCCTGAAAATGGTAGCTGAACATCTCCTAGACGGCAACAGTCTGGCAATTACGCCTCCCGTTTCTCTGTTGCTTAATCAGTTGCTTAGCCAGTTCATAGATGAGGCTTTGAGCATCTTGTCATATTAGTTGAAAACTAATCTGCCTGGGTTTGGAAATACTATTTTGTTTATATTTAGGATTATATATAAGTTTATATATAGGATTAACAGTTTCCACAAAGCGAATTGTTCCAGATTTATGGTTTGATTTAATCAAAGTGAGTCATTCAGTATGGCAAACAATCTGTTTTGAAAGCGTCGTAATATTTTCCTTCAACTAGGTGTTACACCATTTTAACTGTGTTAATGTTACAAACTCTGAACTCGGAACAGATTATTGAGTAAAGAAGACATGTTTCAGCTTTAACATAATTCTATAGTAATTTCCTCCTGAATATTTGGAAAATATTAGTATTTTCCATTAAGTAATGGAACTGGCATTTTCATATGTAAAAACATGCCATGAGAAAATAGTCACTGCTCAGCACTTTACAGTCATCAGCAGAGTGAGGCTACAGGGAGTCTTTTGAGGGAGCCCTTCTCTGCTTTCTGGCTCTGTCTGCAGCGACAGGCATTATATCGTCCTTCACCTTCCCTTGTGACTAATTATGCCTGTCACATCTACATGTGTGAATTCACACATACATATTTCCTTTTAAGCTGCAATTGAAATTCCCTGTAATGAGTGCTGTTCTGAAGGAATAAAACAATTATATGTCTTCCTCTAAATTTATGCATAGGAGCACGACAGTTTTCAAGCACTGTTCGTTTGGAAGGTGAAATATATTTTCATCATGTATCCCTTCTTGATTCTTCTTTGGAGCTGCACAAAAACCTCTATCAAGGGTTAGACACATCTTCCTTAATTTTATTAATCTCAGAGTTATCCAACTCATGTAAGACAGTCATCCAAGCTATGCTCCCTCTGTGATGATGACCCTTTGACAATTTATTTTAAAACAGGTATCTTAGGGTGCAGTTTCACATCCCTTTCCTCTAAGGTCAAAGCCAGCATGAAAAGCTTGCATCCTTCCTCTCCCTGCAGCTTGTCATCATTCTGGTTTTGACAGTGTAACCATATGTGGCCTGACTGTAAACTGGATTGAATATAAGGAAAGGTTAATCTAAAAAAATTAGCCAATGATTTTTTTTTTTTTTTTAAGGAATGGCTGAGTGGTTTTTTTGTTTTGTTTTGGTTTTGTTTTTTTAATTGCACAATAATGAAGAAGTGTCGAAAAGATTTAAAATAATCAGGTTTTTTTTTTTGTTTTTTTAATGCATTGAACACATCTGGTTTCTTTTTTTTTCCCCTTTTTTTTTCTTCTCTCTATTTTAGCCAATTTTCAGGAACCCAAAGAGGTCCACATTCCCTGTAAGAAAAACAGAGCTTTTCTTTATTTTGAAACTCCACCACCCCACTCCATCCCCCACTAAAGTGTATGGAAGAGCAGGGAAAGGTAACAGATTAAGAGTTCAATATTTGGAATTCTGATGCTTTCCAACACAGACGTAATGTAAGTAGCAAATGTTGGCCATCACCCCAGAAATGACAAGCTTACAGATGCAAGGCAGGAGCTCAGACCAATGAAATTGCTCAAAGGAAAACAGAAGTTGACTGCCAATGAATCTTTAGGTCCTATGGACAAATCTCTCTTATTCAGAACTCACACTGCTACAACTTGTGTTATCTGTCAGGATCTCATCTACACAGCTTACAAAAGTTGAACAGATGCCTCTTCTGCTAGGAACCATTCCAGTCTGACCAAAGAGAAGGTAAGAAGTAGAGCAGAATGGGGATCCCCTGAACAGTGCATTGCAAAGGTCCTTGGAAGGCTCTTGGACAGTTGTGTAGCATGTGATTGGTTGCTGGCAGCTTTAGTTAGAAGTGAGACACAATGCAAGACCTAGCCCTTGTTATCTGTAATAAGCAGCTACTATTGTGAAAATAGACATGAGTAATGAGCAGCTGTGCTTTAGAAGAAGAAATCTTTCCAAGTTAATGTGACAATGTGTGCATGTATACATTACACAATTAGTAGATTAGGATGAAGTACATGGCATATTTTTGGACTTCATGAAGTTTTTCTGGTATCCTATTTCTCAGCTGTAATTAAAATAGTCATTCAGATCTATTTCAGTACATGTACACTGAAAGCTGGATAAGAAATCATAAATAGCAAGTTGCTATTCAAAGGCAGTATGCCAATTTAGGGAAGTAGTATCAAGAGAAGAATCGAAGAATTCCATCTTGCATCTTATTTAATAGGTGAGGTTTGTGAGGAAAATGTCGATTTCATGGGCAAAGCATTTTCTCTGTGAGTTGCCTGGTAGCTGTAGCACAGTGATGGAAGCTTGCAGTGCACTCTGTTTTGTGCCAGAGCTTAAAGAGTCTTTAAGTGCGGCATAGTGATCTTATTAGAAACAAAGATCTGAGATGTGAAAGGATGAGTATGCACTCTACAAAGTGTTGGAGAGGATGAAGAGTGGTTGGACAACATGAATCAGGAAATATCCCCATCCAGGGGTAGGAACTGGCCACTGAGTGACCAAACAGAGAAAATGTGGAAATAGAATGAGAGACAAAGCAGCACTTGGTGTAACAACGGGCAGCCAGGAAGCAAGCAAGCTGTGAGCAGCAGGAAGGAGGGGTGTAGGAATTCTGTGCAATCATAAATGTCTAGTCGTTCTCTATCTCATAGAAACTGCAAATAATCTTGGGCAATCCAAGTGAATATTGTAACAGGGGATTGCTCTGTGCCTGGTTGGGGAAAACTCTTCAGATTGATACACTTACCCCCCCTCAAGGAAGATCCTTGTTGGCAGGTGTGCAAGGAGGTGGCTTTCTGTCTCTTGTGGATGAGATACCAGACAGGATTGCAACAGCAGAGTCATTTCTCTGAACTAAATAAGCAAGGAGCTACTGGGGATAGTCTGTACTACTAGGATACTAACATAAATTACAGGGTTTAATTTCTCAGAATTTAACTAGCTTTTAGAAATCTTTTAGTGATGCCAAAAAAAGACATACAAGATATGTCCTTTCGTGTCATTCATGTTCACAGTACCACCAAGGTTGGAAGAGACCTCAAAGATCATCAAGTCCAACCCATTACCACAGACTTCAAGACTAGACCATGGCACCAAGTGCCACGTCCAAACACACCTTGAACACCTCCAGGGATGGTGACTCCACCACCTCCCTGGGCAGCCCATTCCAGTAGCCAATGACTCTCTCAGTCAAGAACTTTCTCCTCACCTCCAGCCTAAACTTCCCCTGCCACAGCTTGAGGCTGTGTCCTCTTGTTCTGGTGCTGGTTGCCTGCTAGAAGAAAGCAACCTCCCCCTGGCTACAACCACCCTTCAGGTAGTTGTAGACAGCAGTAAGGTCTCCCCTGAGCCTCCTCTTCTCCAGGCTAAACAATCCCAGCTCCCTCAGGCTGTCTTCGTAGGGCCTGTGCTCAAGGTCTCTCCCCAGCCTCGTTGCCCTTCTCTGGACACTTTCAAGTACCTCAGTGTTCTACACATAAAACACTATAGAAAGGTAAAACTAATCAATCCAACAAAAAACCACACACACCACCAACAAAACCCCAAATAAACAAGAAAAATAAAACCAAGCCACAACAAACAGAAAAACTTCTCTGCTAAGTTGTGCTAGTCAGATATGTTGTGTAAGACTTGGGTCTATGAAATGCATGCTTATATTTTCTGGGAGAAGGAGATTGTGTGGCTTGACTGACCTCCAGCACACTGGATGGAAAGCAGCCTTCTAGACTTGTTAGCCAGACTCCTTCTGATAGTGTTAAATTAGCAACCAAAGGAGATCATAGAAAAGCAAGGAATAAAAATTGCTTGTCTAACAGAGAGTCAAGGTGTCAACAATAAAATTAAGCAAGGCACCAAGGACTGGACTTTAATTGCCCACTGCCAGTGTGATGAGGCTGGCTAATAAACAAGCAGCAGTGGAACAGAATTACTGATTTCTAAACCTAGGACAGGTAGTAGACAAAGTTTGCCTCGTGTGATTTCTTGACAGTCAGGTCTATTCATCTGCTCGTCAGTTATACTCTCAGAGAAGCCGTAAGAAACCTTGAGTTTTCTATTTTGATATGGGGGGGAACCCGAGAAAATACTCTAAAGGAAATTCCTATTTTGGCAAGAAGATGGCTTGGCTGACCTGCAATTGATTTCCCATTGTGAGTTCTATAAGTATTTTCTGTAATTTTCTTCTCTTCTGCAGAGTGACATCAGGATTCAGGAAAAAAGTCAGCCCCGTGGGTGTCTGAGTGCTTTTTTCTGTAAGACAATGAAAGAAATGGAATTACCTTCTGAGTGCTGGAGGCTTCTGACTTTAGTGTGCTCAATTACAGAAAAAAAAAACAGATTTGTGCTATGCTGGTAAAAGAACTCATGTTATTGCTGTGACAGTTGAATATTGTTACATTTACTATTTCTTCCTGATTGTCTTTGTGTTCCTTAATGGCAGAGCTAGCTTAAAATCCTGGCCATCCTAGGGTGCTGAGAGAGCTGGCAGATGAGCTGGCCAAGCCTCTCTCCATCATTTTCCACCAGTCCTGGCTCACCGGAGAGTTCTCTGACGATTGCAAACTGGCCAATGTGATCCCCATCCACAAGAAGGGTCGGATGGAGGAACCTGGGAACTACAGGCCTGTCAGCCTGACCTCAGTGCCTGGGAAAATGATGGAGCAGATTATCTTGGGGGCAATAACTGCACACCTGAGGGATGGCCAAGGGCTCGGGTCCAGCCAACATGGATTTAGGAAGGGCAGATCCTGCCTCTCCAACCTGATCTCCTTCTATGATCAGGTGACCTGCCTGGTGGATGTGGGGAGGCCTGTGGATGTGATCTACCTGGACTTCAGCAGGGCCTTTGACACTGTCCCCCACAGCAAACTGCTGCCTAAACTGTCAGCTCATGGCTTAGATGGCAACACTTTGTACTGGGTTAGGAACTGGCTGGAGGGCCGAGCCCAGAGAGTGGTGGTGAATGGTGCCACAT
>VWZE01007837.1:0-15421 GCA_013396675.1 Eubucco bourcierii
AACCCTTGCGATACTGTGATACTATAATACTGTGATACTGTGATTTAAAAACAAAACAAAAAAAAAAGGTATTAGCAAGTAAAAAAAGAAAACAATGTTGTTTAAAAGAAAAAAAGTATAATTTAAAGTATATTTGGGAAGGAATAATTTTAGTTCAAAACCTTCTGTTCTGGAAATGTCATGTGCATAGATGTTCAGGACTGAAATTATCTTCGGGTCAAGCTATCTCCAAATTCAGGATTTATTCAAAGGTGCCTAAGAGAAAATGGAAAACTGAGCTGTTTGGATTATTTTTTGTCTTCTGTCTGTATTACAAGTAGAAGTGGTGAATTTGTAGCAGCAGCCTAGAAACAATTTGGTTTACCATTCTGTGAAAGACAGACTAGCAAAGCTGACAGTAGCAGCAAGATTCAAATCAACTTGATTTTTTCCGGTGTGCACCGCATGGATATTGTCACCTTTCAGTTTATTGTATTTTTGAGGTGTTCATTTATTGGGTTTTTTGAAGGAAGATGCTATTTAAAAAAAAAAAAAAAACCAACAAAAAAACCCCCCAAAAAACCAAAACAAAACAGATCCAGTTTTGCACTTTGACCTCAGGCATTCTGTGGAATATTTGGTGCTACCTTCTTGCTGTCTGCAACTACCTGAAGGGTGGTTGTAGTCAGGAGGAGGTTACCTCCTTCTCTCAGGCAACCAGCACCAGAACAAGAGGACACAGTCTCAAGCAGTGCCAGGGGAAGTTTAGGCTGGAGGTGAGGAGAAAGTTCTTGCCTGAGAGAGTCATTGACTGCTGGAATGGGCTGCCCACGGAGGTGGTGGAGTCAGCGTCCCTGGAGGTGTTCAAGGCAGGTTTGGACGTGGCACTTGGTGCCATGGTCTGGTTTTGAGGTCTGTGGTAATGGGTTGGACTTGATGAGCTTTGAGGTCTCTTCCAACCCTGGTGATACTGTGATACTGTGATACCAGTGGTGAGTCATTCCCTGGAGCCATACACGTATCTGGTGTGCTCCCTCAGTCCAGCACTTTTGATTCCTTGGCATCTTTTTTCATTTATTCCAACTACTGTTACCTCAAATGTGTGGAAACAGAAATCGCTTTCTATAGCTTTTCCTCCAGCAAGGTCCCTTTCATGCCCAGAGGATAACTTTTCAAAGTTCTTGTTTTGGTTACTAATGCTAAGGGACATTAGCTGTGGCTTACAACTGAAGAGCCACAAAGAGGTGTAGGTGATGGTGAAGTTTGATCTGCAGCAGCACTATTGTGTAAATTTGATGTGGAAGCAAACCTTATTTTCTTTTTTTAAGATGACCTGATGGATCAAGGCAAAAGATCTAAACTGAGTTAACAAAGCCCATGAATATTTATATACCCCTACAAGATATGGAAGCAATCTGAATATTTATATACCCCTACAAGATATGGAAGCATCCAATGTCTTGATTGCCCCTAACAGAATCACAGAATCACAGAATTACAGAATCACAGAATCACAGAACTTTAGAGGTTGGAAGGGAGCTCCAGAGATCACTGAGTCAAACCTCCCTGCCAAGGCAGGATCACCTTGGGTAGTTTGCACAGGAATGTGTCCAGGAGGGTTGTGAAAATCTCCAGAGAAGGAGACTCCACAACCTCTATGGGCAGCCTGTTCCAGGGCTCTGTCACCCTCACTGTAAAGAAGTTTCTCCTCATGTCAAACTGAAACCTTCTATGTTCCAGTTTGTAGCTGTTGCTCCTTGTGTTGCTGCTGACTACAGAAAAGAGATTAAATCCAGCCACTTGACACCCATCCCTCAGGTATTTATGCACATTGCTCAGATATCCTCTCAGCCTTTTCTTCTCCAGACTAAACAGCCCCAGGGCTCTCAGTCTCTCTCTGTAGGGGAGATGCTCAAATCCCCCAGTCACCCTCATGGCTCTCTGCAGGACTCTTTCCAGCAGGTCCCTGTCTCTCCTGAACTGGGGAGTCCAAAACTGGACACAGTATTCCAGGAATAGTCTCACCAGGGCAGAGTAGAGGGGGAGAAGAACCTCCCTAGACTTGCTGGGCAACCTGTGCCAGTGCCTTGCCACCCTCACCAGAAAGAACTTCTTCCTAAGACTAAGAAGACTGATGCAAAACAGGACTCCAATTTAGAAATGCCATAGAGACCTTCAAATAAATGTAGTGCTGACAGATTCAAAAGAAACAGGAGACCATGGTCCATGACACATCACTGGCAGATGGAAATACTTGCCAATAGGCTGTGGAGTCAGAAAGCTCACAGGCATGGGAAACAAAAAATATATGGGGGGGAAAAAAAAAAAGGGAAACATTTCTTCCAACTGTGATGGTTTGGGAGTTCCCTGCCCCCTCACACTTTGTAAAATGACCCAGACTAGAACTCAGGCAGCTGGAAGTTAAGGACTGAAGCTCTATTCACAGCTCAGCACAATGGACAAGCAGAGATAGACACAACAGACAGGAATAGTTACAGACATAGACAAGTTAAAGGGAATACAGAAACACAACTCCCCTCCCAGAAATCAGAGACCCCAGGAGGGGCTCCCAACCACCCTTCCACCTCCTCCCCACCCCTGTACCTTACCCCAAGGCTTGCCTTATGTGCAAGTTGAATTAGAAGGATCAGCCAGGGGGGTTAGAAGGAAAGTGGTTAGTGAAAATTAATTGGCAGAGGAGCCAGAGCCAGAAGCTGCTAGGCCGTCCCAGAAGCTGTTCTCCCAGCAAGAGACAGACACAGACTCACTTATCTATATTTTGGTTATTGTTCCCAAAACAATTTCCAGCAAGCCTATGAGTGCAGCAGACATCACCATTGTTTTCCTTTCACAGCCTATAGTGTAATTTTCTCTATTAAAGTATTCTAATTAGCCTGAAAGCAGCACACCAGCACTTACCTATTTGCTTACTTCCAAGATACTTTCATCAGTGACAAAATTCTCTGAGCTACAAATCACCAGATGTTTGAAGTGTCACTATAAGCTTGTTCCGTTCCCAAACACTTCCCTAGGCATCCGCCGAGGCCGCGCCAGACAGGATGCTGGCCTAGACAGATGTCTGCTCTGGCTCGATACAATTGTTCTAATGCTCTTAGCACCCCTGCTTGACACTAAGCAGTCATTTCTGCTGTCAGGATTTCTCTGTGGAACAAGGACTTACTGGTTTGATTCTCTGAGGGGAAAGTAGGAAGTGTCATTTCCCATAAAGAATTCTGCCCAGTTTCTTTCAGTTCTACAGTGCCTGGAGGAAAAATGCAGAGGATTCTTTTTTGTAAGTCTTACTTACAAATCTGGGGAGTTGATATCAGTTTTAAGATCACAGAATCATAGAATGGTAAGGTTGGAAGGGACCTCAAAGATCATCTAGTATCCTCCTATGAGGACAGGCTGAGAGAGTTGGGGCTCTGCAGCCTGCAGAAGAGAAGGCTTCTTGGGGACCTTAAAGTAGCCTTCCAGTATCTGAAGGGGGCTACAGGAAGGCTGGGGAGGGACTATTTACAAGGTCTTGCAATGACAGGACAAGGGGCAATGGGTTTGAACTGGCAGAGGGGAGATTTAGACTGGATGTCAGGAGGAAGTTCTTTCCATTGAGGGTGGTGAGGCACTGGCACAGGTTGCCCAGGGAGGTTGTGGCTGCTCCCTCCCTGGAGGTGTTCAAGGTCAGGTTGGAGGAGGCCTTGAGTGACCTGTCCTAGTGGGAGGTGTCCCTGCCTATGGCAGGGAGTTGGAACTGGCTGATCCTTGAGGTCCCTTCCAACCTTACCATTCTATGATTCTATGACTATGATTCTAAAAAACCCCAACAACAACAACAACAACAAAAAAAAACAAACAAAAAACCCCACCAAACCCAAAAACAACCCCAAAACCAAACAACAAACAATCCAACAAAAAACCCCTCTTGTATGAGTTTTCTGCCTGGGACTTACTCTGCTTTGTGTTTACAGCATATACTTCTGAGCCTGGCTACATTGTATCTGCTAAGATATTTAAGTAACCTTCTCAGAAACAAATCAGCCTGGTTCTTATCCTGTCTTTGTGCATGGTGAGCTCAAGGTCCATAATCAGCTGGTGACCCTTCACTAGACTTGTATCAGCACAGCAAATACCTTTCTTGTACTCGTGAGTTCAAAACTGGAACTGCCCTCACAATCATTAACATGCTAAAAATTCACTCTCAGCTTAATCCTAAACTGGCAGAATGTTGCCACTTTAGAACAAACCTACTTGCTTTAATACTGAAGCCAAAAGGCACCTGTCTTTAAGCAACTTCAAAACTTGATGCTCCCAATCACATCTTCAGCCAGTGGAGAACCTGTCTCTCATTCAAAATCCTTAGCAATTACAGGCTCCTCCAAAAGGATGTTTGCTTTCTCTTCTTCGGTCTAATATTTTCAAATAATTGCTTGCAGTTCTCTCATACCTACTGCCACAGCAGTAACAACATTGAGTTCTTTTTGTCACAGTATCACACAGTATCACAGTATCACCAAGGTTGGAAGAGACCTCAACGCTCGTCAAGTCCAACCCATTACCACAGCCCTCAAGACCAGACCATGGCACCAAGTGCCACGTCCAAACCTGCCTTGAACACCTCCAGGGACGCTGACTCCACCACCTCCGTGGGCAGCCCATTCCAGCAGTCAATGACTCTCTCAGGCAACAACTTTCTCCTCACCTCCAGCCTAAACTTCCCCTGGCACAGCTTCACACTGTGTCCTCTTGTTCTGCTGCTGCTTGCCTGAGAGAAGAAAGCAACCTCCTCCTGGCTACAACCACCCTTCAGGTAGTTTGAGACAGCAAGAAGGTCTCCCCTGAGCCTCCTCTTCTCCAGGCTAACCAACCCCAGCTCCCTCAGCCTCTCTCCATAGGGCTGTGCTCCAGGCCTCTCCCCAGCCTCGTTGCCCTTCTCTGGACACATTCAAGCACCTCAATGTCTTTCTTAAATTGAGGGGCCCAGAACTGGACACAGTACTCAAGGTATGGCCTAATACAAGCCAGCTAACTAAGTATCCTGTTTGGGTAGCAACATGTTACCGACTCTATACAGTTCACTTATCCTAGGAAGCATCTTACTCCTATGTGCACACTATTTTTACTATGCAGAGCTAGAATGAATAATATAATTAATAAATTTGTATTTAAAATAAATCACATTTAAGACTGCTAATCTGGGAAAAAAAGTTTCTTATTTTACCTCTCAAGTGAGACACAAGGATCCATTTGTTCAGAAAACTGTTACTTGTTTACATTTTTTGATGGAACTTTTCACTTCATAGCAAGACCTTTAACCTCTGCTGAAGCTGCCTGTCCTCGTATGGCATAAATCCTGCCAGGCTGGTTTGACTTTTGCTCTCCTCCTCCTGTTGTGAGTCCAGGAATTGGGTAGAATAAGCAAACAACAGAGCAGCAAAGCCTTGAGGTCTGGGAGCTTAGCAGCACATGTCAGGTGTCTGCTGCCACCCCTAAATGTGCCTGCATGGTCACACGAGGCATCAAGCTTTGAATCCATTGGGCAGAACAATGATGCCACTGCCTGTTGGCCAGTTTCATTTTCAAAATGGTGTATTTAACAGGGGGTGATTTAGAAACAGCCTTTCTGCACTAACCCCTCCACCAGAAGCAGCATACCATTCTCAGCTCCTTGACTGAGAATTGTTGCAGCCAGGTGTTTGCAGCTTGCACTGGCAGCTCAGCAGCAACTCAGCTCTTCTCTCCTCCCCTCTACCTGGAATATAATATAAGGGCAAACATAACACCCATCTTCAAGAAGGGTAAAAAGAATGACCCTGGAAACTACAGACCAGTCAGCCTCACCTCTGTGCCTGGCAAGATCATGGAGCAGATCCTGCTGAAAGTCCTGCTAAGGCAAATGGAAAACAAAGCAGAGGTGATTGGTGGGAACCAGCAATGGCTTCACCAAGGGCAGATCTTGCCTGACAAATTTAGTGGCTTTCTATGATGAAGTCACAGCGACAGTGGACAAGGGAAAGGCTGCTGATGTCATCTACCTGGACCTGAGTAAAGCATTTGACTCTGTCCCACATGACATCCTGGTCACCAAACTGGAAAAGCATGGACTTGATGGATGGACCACTCGCTGGATAAGGAATTGGCTGGATGGTCGAACCCAGAGAGNGCTCCTTTTTTTAAACCTGTCTTTCATATAAGCTGAGATCTATAGCTTTTTGATAGGAAATAATTCACAGTTGAAAGCAGCCTGTGCCTTGAATTTCTTCATAAATGTTCATTTAGTTCTCAGACTGCTAATACAAACTGAATGCTTTGCCTGCCCTAACACTTCATAGTAAGTAATGGCCTGTTATGCTAACAGCAGCAGTTTTACTTTGCCCAAAATCTATTTACAGCCCAGGATCACACAACAATATATAGGTTACATTATCTAGAGGCCAGAAAGTAGGTTGGTGCAGTAAATGCATACTGAAGAAGTGTGTACTTGATCATTTCAGAAGAGATTTCCATTTTGTGTCCTTGGTAGCATTAACAAATGGCATCAGACAGAAACTTTCTTTTACTGTAAGCAAAGGTAAAAAGGTGAAGCTAAATTGTTGCCCTCCCTGCTGTGGGGACTCCATCAGGCCTGTGAGCTAAATGAGGTTAACTGAGATATTTAGTTTGGATAGCCCTTGGGAAACATTCTGCAGTGCAGATAGCAAGCACAGAGCTGAACGTCTCTCTCAGCGCTCCAGATCATAGTACACAAGCAAATGGTATTCATGCCTCATTCCCTCACACAGCCTTTCACTGTCACCTGAAACCATGCTGTTATTTCCACCAAATTCTTCATTTTACTATCTTGCTTTTCCCTGTTGTATGCTTCTCTTCAAGGCCAGGTTGGACGAGGCCTTGAGTAACCTGTACTAGTGGGAGGTGTCCCTGCCTATGGCAGGGGGTTGGAACTAGATGATCCTTGAGGTCCCTTCCAACCTTACTATTCTATGATTCTATTCTATGATTCTATGAATATTTTGTGCACATGCTCAAGCACCTCAATGTCCTTCTTAAACTGAGGGGCCCAGAACTGGACACAGGACTCAAGGTGTGGCCTAAGCAGTGCAGAGTCCAGGGGGAGAATGAGCTCCCTGCTCCTGCTGGCCACACTATTGCTGATGCAAGTTCTGGTTGATTAAACTGTTTAATTCTATGTTCATAAATACCCTTTGTGTAACTATTTCTGTTTGTACAAAGACACTTCCAAAAACCATGATTATGATCCTGGAGGTAAATACAAACTATTCCAGACAGAGGGAAGAAGAGGAAACTGTGTTGCTGCTGAGCTGCTGGTGCAAGCTACAAACACATGGCTGCTATGATTCCCAGTTAATTGAGCCATGAATGGGGTGCTACCCCATCATCAAAAAATGCCTGGCTTCTAAATCATCCCTCCATTAAATATATCATTTTGAAGATGAAGCTGGTCAAGAGGCACCACCATCATTGTTCTGACCAATGAATTCAAAGCTTCCTGCTTGTGTGACTACACAGGCACGTTGAGGGGCTGCAGGAGACATGTAGTGCTGGCTGCTCCTGGCCCTTGAGGCACAGCTTTGCTGGGGCCAAACCCTCCTTTCTTTGACTGCCCCTTCACTCAACTCCTGGATCCTGACATGGGAGGAGGAGAAGAGTAGCCAAAACTAGTCTGGCCCTGGCAGGACAAGTGTAAATACACACACACACAATTTAATTAAAAAATCCCCACACTGATACAAGCTCTGTAGCAGCACAGTTCCACAGGGTGCATTTGGCACTGGAAATTTCATCAGCCAGTCTCTACCATCTCTATGTGATGATGTCATTGTTAGTCATCTTGGTTAAAAAGAAATTTACAATAAAAGCACTTTACAAATAGTGTAAAGAGACTGTTTTAGAAGAGCTGTGTGACTTTGCAGTGAGTAAGTAAGACAAGGAAGAAAAACTGAGTGAGAAAACGGACATGAGTAAAAACACTTGTAATAAAGGAGAATATGGTGAAAGAAGGAAAGAGAAAATAAAGAAGAAAATTTACAGTAAAAGTACTTTACAAGTAGTGTAAAGAGACTGTTTTAGAAGAGCTGTGTGACTTTGCAGTGAGTAAGTAAGATGAGGAAGAAAAACTGAGTGAGAAAAAGGACATGAGTAAAAACACTTGTAATAAAGCAGAATATGGTGAAAGAAGGAAAGAAGCCTTAAAAACAGTCAAATGCTGAGAAAATGTGTGTTAGTGCATTCAGCTTAGACCAAATAGGGCACAGCATAGAAATTCTGCTATGTTTAAGAGTGTCAGTTTAACATCTGAAAATCAAATATAAACCGAGCCTGAGTCAGTTCAATAAAGCTACCTCATCCAAGTGCTTGCACCTCAGTCCTCACAGAAAGGCCAATCTGGAAATCGTTCATTTAAAGCAACCATTAAGCAAACACATGGGAAGCAAAGCAGGACTCAAAAGTCCAGGTTCACATGTTGGTTTTGGAGTCCTCAGCTTTGCAAGGATTAGTCTTGACACCAGACCAAGCAGCGTGCGTCAGTGGAATTATGATGTATATGGCTGCTGGAAGCCACAGCACTAATGTTCACAACTGAAGCTGGCTAAGAGAAGCCATTGGCTGTAAAGGAGCAGAGTATCATTAGGCATCTTTAATCACTTTACCCTCAAAACCACGTTACTCAGCCTATCAAGCAACTGCATCATGAATAAGTATTGACTGAGACCCCATCTGGAGTCCTGTGTGCAGTTCTGGAGCCCTCAGCACAGGAAGGGCATGGAACTGTCAGAGTAGGCCCAGAGAATGGCCACAAAGATGCTCAGAGGGCTGCAGCAGCTCTGCTGTGAGGGCAGACTGAGAGAGTTGGGGCTCTGCAGCCTGGAGAAGAAAGAGAAAGAAGGCTTTGAGGAAATCTTGTAGTATCTTTCCAGTATCTGAAGGGGGCCTACAGGAAGGCTGGGGAGGGACTATTGACAAGGGCTTGTAATGACAGGACAAGGGGCAATGGGTTTGAACTGGCAGAGGGGAGATTTAGACTGGATGTTAGGAGGAAGTTGCTTGCAGTGAGGGTGGTGAGACACTGGCACAGGTTGCCCAGGGAGGTTGTGGCTGCTCCCTGCCTGGAGGTGTTCAAGGTCAGGTTGGAGGAGGCCTTGAGTGACCTGTGCTAGTGGGAGGTGTCCCTGCCTATGGCAGGGGCTTGGAACTAGATGATCCTTGAGGTCCCTTCCAACCTTACCATTCTATGATTCTATGACTGTTGCAATAGTTAGATTCAGACCCAAATGTAGAAGAGAAGTCTGTGAAAGGTTGTGGAAAGCCAGTGGAGAGCTCACACTGGAGCAGGGAAAAATGTATGAGGAGGAAGGAGCAGCAAAAAAGAGCTGTTGTGGGCTTGCTGCAGACTCTCATTCCCCATTACCATCCCTTGTGCTGCTCATCAGGGAGAAGTCAGGAGCAAAACACTGGAGCTGAGCCTGGGAAGTAGGCAGAGGAAGGTGTTTTAGTTTTGTATTTGTTTCTCACCATCCTACTCTATTTTTAATTGGCAATAAACTACAGTGAGTTCAGGCTCAAATCAAGTCTGGCTTGCCCGTGACAGTAATTAGTCAGTGCAAACCTCATCTATCTCAACCTGTGAGCTTTTCCATCATATTGCTGTTGAAAAGAGGGAATGAGAAAGTAGCTGGGTGGGTTTCTGGCAGCTAGACAACATCAGCTCAGCACAGTCACAATAAATTAAACCCATATTATGGTGACTTTTCTAATCACATCTCAGCTGAGCATAACTTTGAATTTGTTGAAGGGCAGCCTGAGGAAGCTCATTCTTCAATGTTGTCTCTCGGTGCTGCTTTGTCATCTGAGAGATCTGCAGCAGCAACTGTTAGCTTTTGCCTAGTTAAGTGAAAGAAACCCTGCTCCATGAAGCCTTTCCAGCACTGTAAAGAAAACCAATCAGTGCTTAGGAGAACAACACTCAGGACTCAGTTAAGAATGTCGCTGGGGTGGTGAGAACTCTTTCAATTGCAGGAGACAAGATTGTTTAGCCTTATGATACATAAGATATTATACCACATGGCACTCTCCAGCAGAAGCTCTAGGCATGTATTACCAAGCAGAAGCATCATGATACCTACACTGCTTCATCCACACTTCTAGTTTCTTTGCTTTTAGGCTTATATATGGTGCTAAAAAATTAGCTTCCCCCTACCTGCAATCAGAACAGGAAACAGTTTCCTGAGCAAACGTGTTAAATTAAATAAGCTATTCATATTTTCCTTTTCTGGAATGATTTTGTTGCTCACTCATCAACTGAATGAGTCGTGAAAACCAGTTAGAATCAAGAGTTAACGTTAAACTGCTTTGGCATTTCCACTTCCACATCTCATGCAGTTGCAAAGGAAATGGTACATTGCCCATCCTTTTCTCAAGTTGCTTAAAAACCATAGAATCATAGAATCACAGAATGGTAAGGTTGGAAGGGACCTCAAGGATCATCTAGTTCCAACCCCCTGCCACAGGCAGGGACACCTCACACCAGTACAGGTCACTCAAGGCCTCCTCCAACCTGGCCTTGAACACCTCCAGGGAGGGGGCAGCCACAACCTCCCTGGGCAACCTGTGCCAGTGTCTCACCACCCTCACTGTAAAGAACTTCCTCCTAACATCCAGTCTAAATCTCCCCTCTGCCAGTTCAAACCCACTGCCCCTTGTCCTATCATTACAAGACCTTGTCAATAGTCCCTCCCCAGCCTTCCTGTAGGCCCCCTTCAGATACTGGAAAGCTACTCTAAGGTCTCCTGGAAGCTTTCTTTACATATAATGCATCTTGGATGGAAGGGACAATTCATATGAACCTATCTCATGGTTATGGAAAGTTATTGCCCGTCACAGCCTCAGAAGTGGCCCATCACTGAGAAGGTCATTTGAAAGCAGGACGATATATACATTAAATTGAGAAATATTTAACAATGGAGCATTACCACAGCAGCTTCAGAAAATATTACACATAATACTGCTGTCATAAGCATTGGTGCATACTGGTTACATCAACTTTTAATTGCTTGCACAAATAATGTGATTTTTACTATTATTACTAACTTTATTTTATTAGAGTTGTATGTTTCTATCTTAAATATGTAATATAAGGATTATTACTTTTACGATTATAGTACATCTCAAATTTTCTTGTAAGGGATAATATTGTTAGTACATTCTGATAAGAGGGCTGCAGCAGCTCTGCTATGAGGACAGACTGAGAGAGTTGGGGTTCTGCAGCCTGGAGAAGAGAAGGCTTCCAGAAGACCTTAGAGTAGCCTTCCAGGATCTGAAGGGGGCTACAGGAAGGCTGTAGAGGGACTATTGACAAGGTCTTGCAATGACAGGACAAGGGGCAATGGGTTTGAACTGGCATAGGGCAAATTTAGACTGGATGTTAGAAGGATGTTCTTTACAGTGAGGGTGATGAGGAACAGGTTGCCCAGGGAGGTTGTGGCTGCTCCCTCCCGGGAGGGGTTCAAGGTCAGGTTGGAGGAGGCCTTGAGCGAGCTGTGCTAGTGGGAGGTGTCCCTGCCTATGGCAGGGGGTTGGAACAAGATGATCCTTGAGGTCCCTTCCAACCTTACCATTCTACAATTCTATGATTCTATGATTCTTATGTTTTTCTGTCTTTCAAATGCTGGTGCCCTTTCACTCACGCAAAAGAGGCCTACCTTTCACAGTAGTCTTTTAACAGTCTGCTTCTCACCCTGAAAATTTAATGTCTGTGAAAAATGTCCAAATTTTTTTGCAGTAAGTTGTCAATATCTCCCTCTAACTTTTATTTTGCCAGAGGACTTCGTAATAGCTTCACTGTCTAATCACTAATTTTGCCTCGGTGGCCACTTTGCTGGGAACATTTGAGATGATTGTAATCAGCTACATTTGGTACCTTACATTTGTAATTTGACTTTGGTTTCTGTTATGGGCCACTGCTTGGTCTCATAATACTGCCAGCATGCTGGGAATCATTCAAGATAAGGAGGTAGTTAAGTAAATAGGGGCATAGCCTAGCAAAACAGGGTGCCTGACGGTGATGGTATTGAAGGCCTTTGTCAGTGTGCCTGGGAACAGCTCAGGAAGAGCTGCCTGTAACCAAAAGAGAGAATGCATAGTGTGTGACCAGGGTCTATCCTGTGTAGGTAAGTGCATGATGACTTGCTGCAATAGAGGGTTGATCTTGGATGCACCACATTGGTGTCTGGTCATCCCTGTCTCGCGTCATCCATCCCCCCACACCTAGCAATCCCCGATGTTGTGTGATTCTGCAGCCTCAGGTGATCCTCCCTGGGCAACCTGTTCCAGTGCCTCATCACCCTCACTGGAAAGAACTTCCTCCTAACATCCAGTCTAAATCTCCCCTCTGCCAGTTCAAACCCATTACCCCTTGTCCTGTCGTTGCAAGACCTTGTCAATAGTCCCTCCCCAGCCTTCCTGTAGGCCCCCTTCAGATACTGGAAGGCTACTATCAGGTCCCCTCAAAGCCTTCTCTTCACCAGGCTGAAGAGCCCCACCTCTCTCAGCCTGTCCTCATAGGAGAGTTGCTGCAACCCTCTGAAAGGTAAAGGTAAGTTTAAAATATGGAAACATTTTATTGTATCTCAGAACAAGAGAACAAAAGCTAGATACATGTCTCTGAAAGCGGCTGTCTGAGCATTCAAAACACATAAAACTCTAGACAGTAATGTTCTTGCATGTGCTTTTTCAGCTGCTGTGGTACATTTCACAAAGAAAATTTGTCTCCTCCAGGAGGTGTAAGTTTTAGGTTTTCACAATAATATCTGTTTTATTTGCTTGCACTTGGACTGTGCATCTTTAACGAGAGGCAACTGGCTGGAGAGAACCTCTTGGAGATTGCCCTGAGCTGGGAGTGCCTTACTCAGATCCAAAGGGAACCCAGAGCTTCCAAGGCTGGGAAGGGGCAACAGGCACCCCACTTACACTTGGCACTTTGTAACTCACTTTGGCTGCACACTGGGAGAGACCTATAGGTGTGGTAGGTTTATTCAGATCTGAAGGCTGAGAGCTTCGTTCATAAGCTTATACTGCTTTCTATTCCGATTCTCATTTCATCCTTGTTTCATAACTCTCTTTTGGGGTAGTCAGATCAGACAGCCATTAAGTTTTGCAGCTGCCCATAAATCACATCAGCTGTGTCTGTTAGAGTCAGTGGCAACAAGAAGAGTTTCACATGAGTTCAGCATTTTTGTGCAAAATGTCAGTAATAGTTGGGAAATGACTAGCATATGTTTCCAGAGCTCCTTGTGAAAACAATGGCACTCTGAGTTGTTCAACTCTGTGAGAACATCCAAGCCCATTTCATTATTGACTCTTTCTTAGACTTGAATGCTTCTTCACAGGCTCACAGGATGTCAGGGGTTGGAAGAGACCCAAAGACAGCATTGAGTCCAACCCCCCCTGCCAGAGCAGGACCAGACAATCTAGCTCAGGTCACAGAGGAGTACTCAGCCAGCTGAAAGTTAAGGCCTGAAGCTCTGTTTACAGCTCAACACAAGGTACAAGCAGAGATAGACACAACAGACAGGAATAGTTACAGACATAGGCAAGTTAAAGGGAATACAGAAACACAACTCCCCTCCCTGAAATCAGAGACCCCAGGAGGGGCTCCCAACCACCCTTCCACTTTCTTTCCACCCCTCTACCTTACCCCAGGGTCTACCTTATGTGCAAGGTGAGTTTGGAGGATGGGCAAAGGGGGTTAGAAGCAGAGTGGTTAGTTGGGTTACACAGCAGAGAGAAGACACAGCAGCTCCCAGAGAGACTCTCTGTCTTATCTATGTTTATGTTCTTATTCTTCCAGCACTCAGTCGGCTGGAAGTTAAATGATGAAGCTCTATTCACAGCTTTGCACAATGTACAGCAGATATGTACACTATATACACAATATTTACAGAAATATACAAATAAAAGGTAATACAGCAACACAACTCCCCTCCCAGAATATCAGAGACCCCAGGAGGGGCTCCCAACCACCCTTCCACCTTCTCCCCATCCCTGTACCTTACCCCAAGGTTTGTCTTATTGGCAAGGTGAGTTTAGAGGATCAGCCAGGGGGGTTAGAAGAAAAGTAGTCAGTGAAGATTAATTTGGCAGAGAGAAGCCAGAAGCTAGACCACCCGAGACACTGTGCCCCTACAGACAGAGTGACTTATCTATGCTTTGAGCTCTTTTCCCAAACATCTCAGCAAGCCTATGAGTGCAGCAGACATCACCATTGTTTTTCTTTCACAGCCTATAGTGTAATTTTCTCTATTAAAATATCCCAATTAGCCTCAAAGCAGCACAGAGGCTGTTGGACTCTGCAGCTGTTTCATAAAGAGAATACCGAGGGGGTGGGAGAAGGGAAGGAGGAGCATGATTTTTTGTTGTTACTGTCCTGGTAGGGCACAAATTCTGCCAGGTCGGTTTAACCCTTGCTCTCCTCCTCCTGTTGTGGGAGTTGTAGTAGAATGAGCAAAAAATGAAGCACCAAAGCCTTGAGGGGTAGGAGCTTAGCATCATGTCTCAGATGTCTGCTGCTGTCCCTCAATGTGCCTGTGTGGTCACAGGAGGCACTAAGCTATGAATTCATAGGGCAGAACAATGATGCCAGTGCCTGTTGGCCAGTTTCATTTTCAAAATTATGTATTTCATGGGGGGTGATTCAGAAATTGCCTTTCTGCACTGCTTTCCTGCCTTTTCTGCATTTTCTGCCTTTTCTGCTTTTTCTGCCTTTCTGCCTTTTCTGCCTTTCTGCACTGACCTTCCACCAGGAGCAGCACCCAATTTGCAGCTCCTTAACTGGGAATCGTTGCAGCCATGTGTTTGCAACTTGCACTGAGGCTTAGCAGCAACTCAGCTCTTATAGAATCATAGAATCATAGAATGGTAAGGTTGGAAGGGACCTCAAGGACCAGCTAGGTCCAACCTCCTGCCATAGGCAGGGACACCTCCCACTAGCACAGGTTACTCAAGGTCTCATCCAATCTAGCCTTGAACCCCTCCAGGGAGGGAGCATCCACGACTGTGCCAGTGTCTCACCACCCTGACTGGAAAGAACTTCGTCCTGACATCCAGTCTAAATCTTCCCTCTGCCAGTTCAAACCCATTGCCCCTTGTCCTGTCATTGCAAGACCTTGTCAATAGTCCCTCCCCAGCCCTCCTGTAGGCCCCCTTCAGATAATACTTCAGGCTACTATCAGATCTCCTGGAAGCCTTCTCTTCTCCAGGCTGCACAGCCCCAACTCTCTCAGCCTGTCCTCATAGCGGAGCTGCTGCAGCCCTCTGAGCATCTTCATGGCCCTCCTCTGGACCTGCTCCAACACTTCCATGTCCTTCCTGTGCTGAGGGCTCCAGAACTGCACACAGGACTCCAGGTGGGGTCTGAGGAGAGCAGAGT